>JAZGTH010000012.1:225000-250000 GCA_036877525.1 Chromobotia macracanthus
CTGATGTATCTGCGCTGGCACAGTGCATTCTAGATGCTAGCCGAGTAAAACAAACACACACACACACACACACACACACACACACACACACACACAGTGTAAAGCACTGTCTGCCTGATAACAACAGTCATGACAAAGACAAGAGTGCTGAGTGCTGACAAGTTGTGCTGAAATATTCAGAAAGAAAATCTGGTGACTTCACCTTCTGCACATGTGGTTGTCATTTTATTTACCTTGTTTGTCTGACTTCTGCTGATTCACTTCACATTTAATAACATGTAACACATAAGAAGAGAAAAGGACATTTAAACATGTAAACAGAAGCAGATTCACAAGGCTTCAGAGAGCGTTTGAGATTAAAGATCACACACACACACACCTGTTCCACACGGATCTCATATTCTGCATTCAGTTTCCGTCCTCTGAAGTACTTCACCCTGCAGGAGAAACACACAGATCTCATCAAACATGAGTTACTGCACATGAGCTCTGTCATTATTACAGATGAACACTGTTTCCTTCCACACCTGAAGCTAATGTGTCACACCTGTCAGATGACAAAATGAAAACAGCAGCTAAATGAATCAGGTGGGTCAGAGAAGAGTCAGAACTCCTCCACTGAGTGAAGCTACAGTCCTGTATGACTTCATCTTATCTCAGCTGACAGTGTCACATCCACTCGCTGTATATTAACACCCTTATTGCAGGTCTAGGCAGCTACAGTCCTGCATAACAGCCTTACTCCATTCAGGAATGATCACAGAGAAAGAGAGACAGCCAGAGAGACAGAGAGCCGACAGACAGTCAGAAAGAGACAGACAGACACAGCGAGAGAGACAGACAGTCAGAGAGGCTGACCAATGAGATCAGAGTAGCATTATCTGCAGACTGAGAATAAGACTTACAATCTCTTGTCCTATAAAGGCTTGACAACTGCTATGCTCTGCTGGTTGGCCTTCCAGTCAATGTGACCAAACCCTTGCAAATAATACAGAATGCAACAGCACATCTGGTCTTCAGTCAAGGCACCTCCTGATCTCACTCCTCCAGCGACCTGTAGCCGCCCGCATTCAATTTAAATCGGGACACTGGCTTTCAGAAGTCACTGGAATGTCACCTCATCCTGTCTCCAGCATCAGAACTAAACCTACTTGTAAATGTAGATTTGTAGACTAGGCTTGTTTGCTCTTATGGCAAAATATTAAATGCTGTCTCTCTTTGTAAGTCGCTTTGGATAAAAGTGTCTGCTAAATGAATAAATGTAAATGATGTCTATGAAAAGTCCCCACAAAGATAACTGTACAAACTGTTGTGTTTGTGTGTACAGAACTGTCTGTCACCCTTTTTACAACAGTGCATATTTATGTGCAGTTTTGTTTTTACAGGAGAAAATAAACAGAATCATCATGTGATATTTCTTAATTGTCTTGCTGAGCATCTTTCCCACTAAACTGACAGATCAGATGACCACAAACAGTAGCAATGGGTTTTCTAAACCCCCCCACACACAAACATTCACATTTGTTTACTCTAGCGCCACTTGCTGAGTCTGACTGACAGGTCTGATGGATTATTGCGCCATCTGCTGGTACCACAGACTTTGTCCAAATTTGTCGTGTTTTACAGTGAAACATCTAGAAATGAAATGAAAATTATCTGAGAAGCAAAACTGCTTGAGATTATAATTTGTTATAATACCTTTTATTACTCATAACTTTTATTACTTTATATACCGTTATTTTCTCATTTTATTGGCCATTCACATAAATGTAACTTAAAATACTTAAAATACTTGAAGAATAATTGGATTAGAAAAGTTAACAAAATATTTTCTGAAAACAGGTTATCTGGTATTTTGGTTACTTTGGAGTGATTATCTTAATCGGTCTGAAGGATTTCAACATTTTTTTACTGTAAAACAAGACAAAAATCCAAAACATGAGTCCACACTCAACAACACATTTCTTTTACTGTCATAATTAGCAGTACATGCTAGTTTGTCAGTGCAGCTCTTGAGGTCTTTGCGCAGGTTCTTGCAGGATCTCTAGGAGAAACACTGAACTGGTTCTCTGGGATCTGGTGCAGAACTCAGCACTGTGGTGTTATGACTCACCAGTCTGTTTGCGGCTCGTCAATGACCAGAAGCACTTTGGGTTTCCGTACAGCAGTTTTAGCAGAAGAAGCACTTGACACATCAGCAGCAGCCGTAGCCTCAGCATGTGCCGACGCTTTTGCCTGTACAGCGCTGGCAATCTGAGCCGTCTTTACAACGCTGGAGAAGGAGCTGAGGAACCCTCTTGCGGCCGGCACTGGGGTCTGCTGGACTGGTTGAGCTGGTTGTGGGAGTTGGGCCAGCGGCTGGTGTAGCTCAGTTGCCGGGGAAGCCGGAGAGCTGGTGGAACTGGACCTCTGGAGGTCCATCATGTAGCCATTGGGAAGGTTGGCTACAAAACTGCTGTCTGACAGACGTCTTCGCAGATAATTCATGGTGAAGCTGGTGATTAATCTGTGAGACACAGACAGTTTATCAGCAGGATTTACTGTACACAACGGATGATCTCTATTCACAGATTCAATATATAACTATATAACTGTCTATTAACGTATTGAGTCTGTTCAGCTGTAAACAGTCAATGTGTTGTGTGCTGTAGACTCAATGTGAGGAAGGATCCCTGTGGAGCTCAATTCAGTTGTTCACATGATGACTGACACAATATGCTCACAAACAGTCAGAAATATGTAGCGTTGCATTTTATTGGACTGAAAATGAGAATGTTGAGCTGTAATAAAAGAGCAGAATGTTCTGAGCTGTGACTACTGGTAGACTTTTAATCACTGTCAAGCTCAGCTCAGAGTAACACACACTCGCACACAAACACATACATTTGCACACAAACACTTGCACGCACACACTCGCGTGCACAACTCTGCATCTAGGGTTATCAAAAGGCGTAATGAAGCCATGAGCAGATGGAGCAGAACTGAGAACATGATAGCTTGAGAACATTCTCACATCCTGTGAATTAAACAAGTGTGTGTGTGTTTGTGTGTGTATGTGTTTTGCAGTATTAATGCTCATGTCATTATAGTGCAGAGCTCAAGCAACATGAGCTAAAAATACTGAACACACTGCAGGAGTCTAAAAGAGCTTGAAGGATTAAACAGAAGATGCTGCAGAACTTCACAGAAACACACAACATCCAGCAGACAATAAATACATACTCACTTCATCACTGCTGACTTTTGTGTCTTGTGAAGTCAGTGAACAAGTTTGTGTGAGGGACATACATCCATCACCAACAATGAAATACCAACTTACATTCAACTATTTTAATGGTTTTTTTGGCTTTTTGGAGCAAAATTTCTTTAATTTCCATGAAGTAACAGCACACAGGATTAAAGCATGAGGGTGTAACAATAACACAAAATTTTTAACTGCTGGGTGGAATATGCCATCATCCTCAGTGAAGTTTGTCAGAATTAGTCACAGGTGAGTACCTTGAGTTGAAGCAGACGGTCACATTCACAGATGTGTGTGACTCACTGACACACACACTCACTCGCACACGCATACTCTCTGTACGTTTGAGCTTCTGCTGGTCATCTCTCTGTTTATCATCAGCCAACGAGTCTTTTAAAAGTGATAGAGACACACAGCACTGAAAATACAACACAGAGGAAGACTGACATGAAGAATGAATCCTCAAGTGCTCATTACTGGCATGCAGGAAGAGCAGATCCACGGAATTAAATACCAGCACCTGCGTAAGAACACACTTTTCTGATGAAATGATTGAGGAGAGGCCAGTCAGAGGAAACAGAGGAGAAGACTCCGACCTGGTTTACACCTGATCAAGATCAAGGTTTACACCTGGTGAGCAAGATTTGTGTCACAGGAGCAGATCACAGGTGGATACAGGTGTAAATGGAGTCCACAGATCTAGAGTTTAGCTGTAACCCTAATGAAGCACATGTAGCAGCTGAACTGCTGGAGCTCAACTGTAGGTCTGTGGACCTCCAGGAACATGGATTGGAGACCCTGGACTATACGTTCAAAAAGCCCAAACACACACAAACAGATCACCAGTACAGTGCACACAGTGACAGATCATTCACTCTGAATCAAAGCAGTTACTAAATGAATTCTTGTACATGACTGAGAGCCCATGTATGAGCAGCCGTCTGAACCTTCACGAACACACTGACAGATGCGGTGCGATCACTGCACAACAGTCCTGACGCTTTGACAATGAAGACAATTTCTTCAACAATGAAAACAACGCGCCGCAAGCGACGCACACGCGCTACTGTAATGACCGCGGGAGTGACGTCACGACCGGGCTGCTCCTAATGAAGCGTCGTATAGTCGTGCAGACGGACACAAAACGAGCTGAAAATGAAGCACGCGTCAGAAATAACGCGCGTCTCTTCACATGCGCTGACATGTTGAAAAGCGCTTGATCATAATTATAATTCATGAAGAATAAACAGAGTGACTGAGATTAACAGACACACGAAGGGAATCCCCTCAACGACAGCGAACATTTCACACGCATCACAGGCTGTTAAATGTGAACACGATGCGACGCATTTCTCTACAGTTATATATTGTGCTGTTGTAATAATTACCTTTATATTTGATGCGTTACATTATCACACAGAAGGTTAAAACATCCACCCATTAACACCCGCACAACCGAACACGATAATCTATGCATCAGCTCTACACAGTAACGCTCAGTAATGACGCACAAATTAAAAATAAAACAGTGACAGCCGACAGTAAACGACGCGTTAGCGGGTTTACCTCAGACGCGTTAGCGGGTTACCTCAGACGCGTTAGCAGGGTTACCTCAGACGCGTTAGCGGTTTACCTCAGACGCGTTAGCGGTTTACCTCAGACGCGTTAGCAGGTTTACCTCAGACGCGTTAGCGGTTTACCTCAGACGCGTTAGCAGGGTTACCTCAGACGCGTTAGCGGGTTACCTCAGACGCGTTAGCAGGTTACCTCAGACGCGTTAGCAGGTTTACCTCAGACGCGTTAGCGGGTTACCTCAGACGCGTTAGCGGGTTACCTCAGACGCGTTCGCGCTCGTGCCGCACCTCCTTAGCCAGAATGCAGCGCGCGCGCACAAGCTGAGTGACGGGAACGCGCTGCAATCGCCGCATTAATTTACTCGCACCTGATTGGACGGACCCGTCTCGCCTCATTAATATCGAATAACAGACACTGAAAAGGCGCATGCGCTGCTCGAATCAAAGTCACATATCCTCAGTTACAAAGATATGAGAGATTTTGTGTTTTATTACACTAACCTATCTGTTTTAAAACCATTTTTTTCCCTTTTCTCTCTAAACCAAACTACTGTAGTATTACTCAGTCATTATAATAGTCTGTAACAATAATATGGCAATTTTAATAACATTATTCATGTGCGAAACTAAATGTTTTAAAACAAAGGAAGAAATGTGAAGAACAGTGTGTTTTAATATCCCAGCCATGTTCTGTACAGGTTTAACAACAGGTCATTTTATCACCTCGTTCTGGCAAACCCCCACCGTTAATACATTGTGTCATAAGTTATATATTATATATTTAAGTTATATTTTTTTCCCAACATTTCTGAAATCACTGTCTTTGTTGCTGATGTCATCAAGCAGCCCCTCCCCTCCAGCTAGCTGACACTAAACACCTGCTTACACACTCTGATGTTCAGGCTGAGCTGTACACGTGACATCAGTACAGACCAGCGTAGTGTACATTGGGTTACATCACTCAGGGGTCATTTACAGTAACTGTTCTGTTTCAAATGCACTGTACATTTAACAATAAAGGACAGGACAGCCTGACACCTCACATATCAGTAAATAACTGATGAATATTTACTGAAAGCTGTCATGCAACTAATTTGTTTACATGCGTGCTAATACAGCAGGATCTTTCTCTTTTGTACAGCTAAATCACAGAACAGCACATTGTTGCTCCTGTGCAGGTTTTGTGGTGGTGTCCCCTGGGCTTTTCTCCACATTCCTGCGTCTCACTGCTGAAGGGTTTTCTCTGTGATAATGTGGACTGACAGTCTGACGGGAGGAAAGCACTGAAGACTTTGACACAGATTTACTAGCACAAGACAAACTTTGAGCAGAAGAGACAACTCCACCATGAGACACTGAGGCTATTTTTCCTCTGACCAAAGGACACGACATATCCAGGTTTACAGTGTTACGTGAAAATTTCACCGTATTCAGTGAATCTCTCGACTTAGTTGACCTAACCCTAACCCTAACCCTAACCCTAACTGAGGCATAGAACCGGTGTGTGACATCCAACCTTTACATGTCTGAGGAATGTCTGGGATATTACCAGGGGCAGAAAGGTTCACAGACTCAGAAGAGATGTGCTGGCGTCTTTGAATCTCCCAGCATGCACCAGTGCAGTAGGCCGGGGCTGGACACCAGACTGAAGTGGTTTCAGAAGGGGGATAATGGGACTTTTCATTGTCAGAACTGGATTAAGATCACTTTTTGGAACATCTGAGACAGGAACTCTAGTGGAGAGTCCTGGATCTGTATCTAGTACTGAACCTGAGACAGATTCTGATTCTCTAGAGGGTCTGGAGGAGGAACCAGGTGCAGAACCTGCTGTAGCTGTGAGACTCACAGCAGGTGATGGGTTAAAGTTGGTGTCTGTGGTTTTAGAGGTTTGGCTAATGTCCGTCACATTTACCTGAGTGACACTCACTGTAGGAGAGATGACACAGGTGTTTTCTCTGGACTGCCCATCAGACACATCAAATGCTTTATTCTCTTTGTAAGTAACAAGGAACTCTGGGTAGATCTGGGACTTGTCAAACAGCACAAAACAGACGGGTCGTGGGGATTGTTCACACAGCTATCGTACAGATGTCCTTCAGCAGTTGTGGGCGGAGGGTGATGGAAGCCAGCGTCTCCTCTGGTGTAGCTTCCGAGCAGCACCCTACACACAAACATCACCAGCACCCCACCATCATCAGCCTGCTTATGACATGACTGTGCATCCTTTGAGAAATAAATCCCTGTCAAAATCAGGAAAGAAGGTTAAATGTAAATGTGCTAACACTAATGTTAAATTAATATCTTAGAAATCACACTTTATATACGTTAAGCCTACTTCTCCCATATGTTGCTGAATTAGACATCTCCATATCAAAATTTTGGTGACATACAACATCAGCAAGGGAGGATCTGATACTGTGGAACAAAAGACGCTCACCACATTTCTCTTTATTTGTGTTTTTCATTTCTTTTTTTGCTGATGAAAAATTAAAAAATGTTGCATGTTATCACAGAAGTTTCTGTCTTTCTTTCTTATAGTCTATGAAACCTTCAAGCTATATCTTTCACACTTTAAGCATATTTTAAATCTTTGATTAAATTGTATGTAAAACAATTTTCAGGTAAGGCTTTATTTAACCAAAATGAAATCTTATCTTTACTTTAAATCTTTTAAAAGCTAGTTTCAGTTACCAGACAATACTCAAATACTCATGTGTTAAAAACTTTCCAGAGTTCCTTGTTCTGTACACGCTCAATGTGCTGGATAGTGAAACTGCTCATTGTTGGACTGAAGAGACTTAGAAATCTAATGTAATCTCTGTGAGACGGCTGGAGACGAACTCTCTGCAAACCACAGGAAGCATGAACTGAAAAAGAGATCTTTGAATAATGTAATTTTGAACAAATGACAGGGTGAAAAGTAAACCTGAAATCCAAAGGCAGGAATTGCACTTTGGTCCCAAAATCCAGGGACACCCATTAAAGTGTGAAGTTTGTAAGTGGAGTTTCTTTTCCTACAGCCAGAAAACAAAATCAGACAATTTAACACAAAACTAAAGCTAGGAACATAAACTCGATCTGCAACACTGAACATAAGTGACCATTGTCCCCTGGATTTGGCAATCTGCATGTCCACTGCAGAGACAAACACAGGTCGATGTCTGATGGATCTCTCTTCCATTCAGTTCATTTCTTTGTTTCATATCTGTATATGAGACAGTAATTGTCTGATCTGAATAGTCACTTGTTAAATATCTCAACATTGAATATGTCATCATGCTGGGCATCTTTGACATCTGTAACATGAAGACAGAGCTAATTAACTAATAAAGACTGAGCTAGATTTCCTTCTGAAATTTATTGTGAATTGTCAGTGTTGTTTGTTGGTTTAAACCACTGTGAGCAGGATAAACAGTAATAAAATCTCTTAAACAGACACACAACAAACCTTTAAAATCAGCTCATAGAGACGGTTGCCCACTCTGAACTTCACAACAGCATCCTGATCTGAAGGGTCTTTGACACGTAAATACTTCTGATATTTCTGCTCCAGATCGTCACTGCTGACTGAAGACTGTTTCACAATGTTTCAAACAGAAGAAAGTTTTTCAGATAATGTTTATCAACATCTGCTCATTAAAACACATTTCTCTTTCTAATATCTTGCCACCACTGATGGATCTCCAAACGTACTGCTGGTTTGACCTGGAACCAGTGATTGTTCTCATCTCTCCAATACCAGACCCAGGTGGTGGTGAGGATAAAGCTGGGTAGGAGAACCGAGGGTTCTGTGAAGAGACGCCGCACCTCATCAGGACCCTGCATCATTTCCTCAAATGAAACAGGCTCTGCTCCTGAACTGTCACAGTAACAGAGCACACACAGACATGACACTGTTTACTAATCTAATGTTGGGCCAACATAGTTTTAACAGCCTCATCTTAAAATAACCTCAGCTGCCCAGACTCTTCAGATCAGACTGACATGAACAGAGATCAGCCACTCAAACTGTTCAGATCAGACTGAAATGATCAGAGATCAGCCGCTCAAACTGTTTAGATCAGACTGACATGATCACAGATCAGACGCTCAAACTCTTCAGATCAGACTGATTTGATCACACATTGATATACACACCACACACAGTATGTTCTTACACAGTACAGTCTGTCAGACAGTCCACATTAAAACACCTCAGAACACACACACCTGCAGGTGTTTTCTGGGTCACAGTAATCTTGCTCAATCTCTTCATTATTGGTTAAAGCAGTTCAGGTGCTGTCCACCTCCCACTTATAAGGCATTTCAAAGTGAATTCTGCAGCATTTTCCTGCAGTCAGTGGAGATTAGACAAAAAACATGAAAGAAATAAGATGGATTATTTATTGTCATAAAACCCCCTTCAGAGTGGTACAAGACCCTTCACCTGTGACCTGTTGAGTGAAAACATCACTCACATCTCCCAGCACACTGAAAACTTACCAGTTTTACAGGAGCCTTTGACAAATGACAGGCAGATGCAGTTTTCTGTGGGAAAAAAAGACCAGTTTACTTTAATCTGAGCAAGAACAGACAGTAAACATCAGTGACCTCATATGAGTGTGAAAAGTGTTCACACACCTGTGTTTCTCTTCAGTGTCACACCTCTGCTCTTCTGATGGACAGGTCTGAGCTCTGAACTCGGAGCTCTCTTGTTACTGTGACCTCTCAGAATGTGAATGTTGCGGTAGATGAAGGGAAGAGAGGCCATCAGATGAATAGACACTCCCCAGCGTCTTAGTATTCTGAGCACATCAGAGTCAGTGAACCCATGTGACCTGCTGAAGCCTGTGCCATCACAGCGGCGTCTGATGAAACTCTCACACACATGCAGTCTCGTGCAGTGTTCTTTATCAGGACAGTGCCCGTACAGCCCTCTGCCTTTGTTGTATGACACACACACCTGTGATTGGACCAAAAAATAGCTGACCGCACATTCATTATGAAGAAATTACTATTATAAAGACCAATAAATCCATCAACTCTTGCCTGCCTTTTTTAAAATTTACTTTTTTCATATTAACTATAGTTTCATCTCTTTCACCACACATTTACTGTAGTAACTTCTATACAGCCACAAACATTGTACCATTATCAACAACACATACAGTGCATTTACATTTATTCATTTAGCAGACATTTTATCCAAAGCAACTTACAAAACATGAGAGCAACAGTACAAAAAGATGTACAAATCTGAACTGTTTAATTGCTGTAGTCATACTGAATTTACTTTAACAGTATTATACAGCACATGAAAGAACATAATGAGATTCCTGTGGTTTTGAAGGCATTTCTCTGTTGGTAATACCATGATGTGGATGGTGTAATGATGGACTCACAGGAGGCAGAAGGTTGGTGTCATTTTGCAGCAATATCACACACAGTTCCTCTCTGCTCAGACCAACAACATGATGATTTCTCAGGACTTTAAAGTTGTGCTCTGACATCAGTTGATGTCCAAACCAACAGATTTGCCTTTATGAACACACAAATATCACACACTGAAACTCTCCCACTACAATAAAGAATGCTGGGGCAAGTTGTCACACCTTTTACTACAGCGAATGTTTCTCAGGGCTGAGAATGTTTCATCTGAATGTTTTTCAGATGTATTTCTGAACAGTCTCTGCTGAACATTTTCACTGTAACTGACCAGGAAAACTACAGTGGGGTATGTTATCACACTATATGAAGCTATGAAGATATTTTCTCATCTAAGAAAATGACATTGCGATTGTGTAATTCACTGTGGCCTTTGTGCTGTGACAACTTGCCTCGTCCCCCTCCCTAATGCAGGAAGCAGGCGCACCTGTGGCAGTGTCCCGCCATAAGCTGATGCAGCACAGGTGCAGCTCCGCACAGCGCTCGCTGTTCTTGCACAGTTTAAGGGCAGTTTTAATGAAGACCTCTCTACTGTCGCTGTGATGAATGACAGTGAAGATCTCGCTGTTCTCCAGCATCTCATCCAGGTCTGATATCTCCGTCAGTCCAAACGACAGATCCAGAAGACAGGACTGTTTCCACCGCCATGACGAACAAAGACTAAAACCAAAAGAACTGCTGAACTTAACTGACTCCAGATCACGGACCCCAGATCAGTGTGCAGGGTTTAAGCCTGCGTGTGAACCTGACTGCAGATCAGTGTCCGGGATAAAGCATGAATCTGATTCCAGAACAGTCTACAGTCTGTGAATGAATCAGCGCAATGAGTGTTGGAGGAAAACGAAAGTCACGAGCGGAGATGCGCCGTTTTACTGAAGAAACTCTTCCACAAATGTCTGAAATGACACATTTCATCACACTTACATTCAGCTGAGGAATGTAACGTGGTATGGCACAGTAAATATAATTAAATATGACGTAAAATACTTAAAATGCACGATTACATAAATTGCTTCTTTGGTTTTGTTTCGATTTCATTTCAGAGGAATGCGGACGCCTTTGATAACAGTTCAGAAAATCATTTGATGATCATTAACGTTTTCAATAAAATATGTTTGCGTTGTTGCGGTGTACAAAATGTTCTTTATTTTCATTTATTGTTTAACATGATTGTATGCACCACATAAATGTTAGAAGTAGAATGATAAGAAACATCGCTCCCTCAGTCACAAAATACATTTACTTCTCTTCTCTCCCACAGTTGTACACAGGTCAATTGCTGTGATTATTACAAACAAGCAGAGATAAAGCACTAATCCCATTCTATACTAATCAGAGATCTTAACATCGTTCTTCATGTAGTGTGATTTCACATGCCATTTTCTGACACTTATCAAAACTGGACCTTGATTGTCATACAGAGCTCTTAATCATGGAAACAGTGTCACCATTATTAGACTCTTCAGTCAGGAAAGGATGCAGTCTGATTTAGACGATGAAGGCTGAGGTGTGGAAGATGGATGTGAGGATGAGGAAGATGAAGACGAGGCATTTAAGGACGCTCCAGATGAGGATGAAGCATACGAGGCAGAGGTGTAAACAGAAGGGCCATATGAGGCTGTGACACTGGGGATGTATGTGGGTCTCCTCACTGGTGTTGCTGCAGAGGTTTGTGGGTAATAGTGACTCGAGTCTTTGTACTCAATTAGATACTCGGGGTAGATCTGGTGCTTTTCAAACACAACAAATATGGAAGGACTGTAGACATCATTGACACAGCTGTCATAGAAGATGGTTTCTCCTCCATCTTTCGATGGGGGGCGGAGGTAGCTGGAAACACCGCTGGTGTAGTCACCAACCAGAACCCTGCAAACAAACATGCAGCGTGTCCCCGCGGCTCTGGTGTAGCTGTGGGAGTATTCAGCATCCCGGGCAAAATAACTGCCTGTAAACAGAGTTACAGTTCTGATACAGTTCTAATACAGCCACTCTGAAAACATTAAACCACACCTACTGTCTGCACAGGTGAAACCATGTGAAACCAGATTCAGAGGAGGACGATGAAGACACAGGTCTCTGGCTCAGAGACTTATGTCGCTCATAAGACTTTGAGCACTGTATGCTGAATTTTACGATTTGATTTGTGTTTTTCACAGCTCAACACTGAATGCTGTCATTGTGTGGAGAAGATCACAGTGAACGTTCAGCTAAACAGAATTTTTATTTTTAACACTCATCAGAGCTAAGAGGCTTAAAATAATCAGAAGAATAATGCTCTTAGAACATCTTTATTCTCTGGCTGTTCTAAAGACAAAGTTTCCATGACTTTACCTTTGCCATAAGCTGTGCCATGGGTTCCACAGATTCGCCAGTCAAAGTTATTCAGACAGATGGCATCTAAATGCTTGGGGTCTGTCCCATGAAAGAGCTGCTTCTCCAGAACCTCTCTGCCTCCATTGTTCTTCTTCATTTGCTCCTTTTGCCTGAACATGACAGAATCAAGCTTGAGATTTATCTCGGAGTGACGTTCAGCTGAATGCATGTCATGTAGACTCACCACTCAAACACCTCCCACAGCGCTTTATTCTGAATCCTCTCAATGCGCAGAATGCTGAAGCCCCTCATGGTGGTGCTGAACAGCTCTTTGATTCTGCTGTACTCACCCGATGAGCTTGGCAGCGACACTCTCTGTGTGAAAACATCAATCAGACCAGTTCCATCAATCAGATATGACACAGAGGCGTGTCTGCAGCACACCTTAAATCCAGTGTCAGGAATCAGAGATTTATCCCAGTGATCCGGAGGAGCTTTAAAATTGTTGGGAACCCTTTTGCTGTTAACAGATAGAGAGAATTTAATCCAGATATATAATGTGTCTAATACAGAAATTATGGAAATATTTTAACACTAAACAAACAATTCAGTTTTCTTACATCGTCTTGATTTTATGGACATCTGCTGCTGACACAAATTTAGGACGACGTCTCATGAGCTTTTTCGTTCCAAAATGTTTGTTTGTCTGGATCATATCTGAAAACCAGAAGATATTTTATCAGCTTGTGTAACAGAAACAGATCAATGTCTTAAATAAGAAAATCATCAGAATCACATTCACTTTCTTAACAACACTAAATTAATCAGTGGAAATTAGTGCTGGACAGAAGAAAGTTTCCGACTACTGTGGAAACTCAGCAGAGTTACTGACAGTGTTTCTGAAGGCACCTGTGAAGCTGAGTTCATATGTCTGTGATCCAGCTGTGAACTCCATCACCGCTCCGCTGTCGCTCTGATATATCTGCTCAAGGTCTTTACTACTGATGGATGACGTTTTGTGACCTCCTTCCTTACAATCACAGACAGAGAACACAACAGATTATTATTAAAGCATATTTAAATATATACATCGAATGGCCTGAAAACGAAGAAAACCTAGTCACTTACTGCGGTTCCATACTGGATCCAGTTTCCAAACTCGTCCTCCCAGTACCAGATCCAGTCTGTGGTCAGAATGAAGGTGGGCTGGATGACGGATGGCACTGTTGACAGACGCCGGACGCCATAAGGACCTTGTGTCATGGTATCAAAACAAACAGGCTGGGCTCCAGAGCTTTGACAGAGAAACAGTCAAACAACCTCATTCAGTTCTGAAAACAGGTTTCACAGATTCATTTATAGTTTAATTAATTAAACTCACTGATCATCCACAACATCTAACTTCATTTCTGTTCTGAAGATGATGTAAAAATCAGTTTTTATTTATAAACATTATCTGATTTTGTAATTCCAGAGTGAATTACCTGTACGATTTTGCAGGATCACAGTAATCCCTCTCCACAGCCTCACTGTCAGGAAGATTTTTCCACTCAGATTTGTCCTGAACCTGCCACTGATAGGGAAGAATGCAGTGTTCTCGCCTACAGGAGCCTAGAACACAAGAGACCCTTAGAACACATGAAGCACATACCAACAGAGTTCTGTCTGATCTGTCTGATGTATTCAAACAGAGCTCTGTCTGTTTGTTCTTACCTCCATGTTTGCAATGTCCTTTGATGTAATACATGCAGATCTCAGTTTTTTCTAAGAGACACACACGTGATGAGACGTATCAATATTACTTTACAAAGCATATTAACATTTACAGATAGCATTAAATGCCATATACATCCATTCAACTTCATAATGTGACATATTTCCAAGTGAAACAGGATATTCAACAAATGAACTGTAGGGCGGAGGTGATGTTATTGATGGAGTGAGATGTCACCTGTGGGGTTTTGGCGTGTTCTCTGACTCTCTCGCCATCTACCTGCATTAACGGTATCTGAGAACCTCTGGTTGCGTGTGTTCATGCCCCTCCTGGTGTTCAGTCCAGAGATGTCTGAAGCTGAAGGTTGTTTGTTTCTGGAGAGGTCCCTCAAAGCTTCAATATTTGAGTAAATCTCTTTTATGATGGCCATGAGGTTGGCCGTCACCCCTCGGTCCTGGAGGATCTTCAGAGGATGAGGCTCATAGAAGTCATGGCCCCGGGGACACTGGCAGGGGCCCCGCAGGTATTTCTCACAGATGTGGAGCCTCTTACAGTTTGCACCATCCTGACACTGTCCGAACTCTCCTGTCCCATTATTATAAGAGTGACACACCTGACAGACAGAGAAATAAACAAGAGAAGAACTTCAGTCCTGTTTCACCCAAAACACTCTTGTTTCTTCTTCCATTTGATTTGATAATACCTGCTAATGGTTAGTTGATGAACAGGGGAGAGCGGGGCTAGCTGTCACACATTTGTTGTTCAGTGAACATTAAAAGTCAGATTTCACTTATTTTATGCAATGAGAAAGAGAACCAGTACACACACACACACACACACACACACACACACACACACACACACACACACACACACACACACACACTGCCACTCAGTACAAGGTAAACTGACACAATGAATCTGAAGCTCTGAGTTTTTTTACTTAAGTGTTTTCCTTTCATAAAAAGATCCTAACGAAACCAACATTTTGCATTTGGACTTTAAACTCACTGGTGACAATTCACAGCGATAACTAGATCCGCCCTCCCCCAACACTAAACGAAGATCACTTCGTTTAGTGTTCATCCATCATCACACAGTGTAAATGAGGTTTGTATGAGGAGTTACAGCTGGTAGGAGGCTGGTGTCACTCTGCAGCAGCACGACGCACAGCTGTTTCCTGTCCAGCAGGCTGAGCTCATGAGCGGACAAAACTGCAGCGTTTCGACTCGATGACAGATCATGACCGAAACGACACCGGCGCCTGGATGTCACAAAACATTCATTTTACAAACACATACGCAGTGCTGTTTCTGCTCATGTTTTACATACGTCACAATCCTGCGTGATTACACAGGCCACAAGAGTTCAATTAGCGCGCAGTGACTCCACTGTTTATCATCACATTTCAGGTACTGAAACTCACCGCTGGAAATCTGTTTTACAGTAATGGCATCAGTATCACAGACACAGTAAACTCACCGTCCTGTGTCGAAGCGGCAGGACCCGAGCAGATAGTGTTTGCAAAGGTGCAGTTTCTCGCACCCGGAGCAGTTCTGAGTTCTGCACAGGCGCACTGACGATCTGACGATCACCTTCTTCTGTCCGTTCATCTGAACCACAGCGAAACGTTCACTCCCGCCCTGAAGTTTATTCACGACATTTCCAAACGAAGTGAAGCTTGAGATCAGCTCGTCGTAATCGATCGATCCATTATTAGCACAAATTGCCTGAATGAGCGACGCGTCGGTCATGTTGTCCCGCAGTCGAGCTTACGCTCATCGGGAAATCACGTGAGCAGTGAGGAAGGAAACGAAACTTAGAGAGGAGGGCGGAGTAACGTGTAAACAACAACAGCGAGAGGTCATGAAACATGTCGAGTAAGCGATTCAGTCGCCAGATTTAAAACCAAAAAGCAATACACTCTCAGTCAGAACTCCAGTGGCAACTTGTTGCGTTTACCTTGTTTATTTCATGGAGTTTTTTAATCATTTGTTAATTTGTGAAGTATGTATCCTGCTCTTTAGGCAAAAGAAATGATTCGTGAATTCCTCCCTACAGACCACAATGTCAGAAACACATTATTGTCAGAGATCGGCCGTGTGTTTTTCCCTGGTCGTGTTCAAAAGAATTCACTAATAATATATTGTTTGACTACCCACGTCCTGTACGTGTTCAACTCATATGAAGACACGTGTAAATGTGTGCATGCATTATTTCATCTACTGTTGATCATCTGTAATAATAATAATAATAATAATAATAATAATAATGTGTGTGTAACAGCACCTGTCGTGCAGCAGATGTCGCTCTTCACCCATAAACTCAAATATGACTCACATTATTACGTTTCATTGTTTCATACATTATAAACAGTGATATATGAATCACACTCTTCATCGTGATTGTTTTATAATGTGGTACAGTACATTTCTTATCAACTCACGCTCTTACACAGGAAATCATTGTATGATATACTGACCACACAGTCACTTCGATGGATCAACTACAAACTACGAGGCGTTATTCTGTGTACAGTATGAGACTGTCGTGAGATCGAGCCGAACTAGAACTCCGCGGGCTGATTCTAGATCAGCGCCGTGTGTTAAAGCCGCACAACGCGCCGCACTGACGCTTCGCCCACTATCGCCGTTTCCTGCGTCCGGTTTTCCTTTAAGACGTCGCGCTTGCTGCCGGGAATTCACGTCACTTCGCCGCGAAGCGTCCGGATCAATGAGCTTCCGCGCTGCGCGGAGCGTTGCGGCGCGCTCCTGAGAGCGACGCTTCCAGGAAGGTGTTAACCATCGCGCTGCCGCAATGTCGCGCCTGTTTGCGCTTTTACAAACAAGAAAACCAAGAAGTTGAAGCGTTGTGCGCGGGGCGAGGCCAGGCCAACGCGTCCACGAGCGAACTGAAATCGCGTGGAACGCAAACCCATCGGACGCGCGTGGTTTCGCAGGTTTATTTCCCGGGAAAATAAAGGGAGAGGAAAGTGGAAACACAAGAACTTCCTGATTTCAGCGCGACATGTCCGACTCCCCCCCGCAGGTCATCATTAAGGTAATTCTGCCTCTTCTTGCTCTGATCTGGTGTCAGTGAGTGTAGATGTGATCCCGGGTTCGTGGGCTGCGGGTGCCTGTCACGCGCTGTTGGCTGATCGATCATCTGTTGCTGCGATCGCTGATCGGCGCATTGGATCGATGATTGAGTACAGTTACACATCGGGCCTGATCGCGCTTTTGAGTTCATGTGTGTTATGATGGATGGGGCTGATAATGGCAGATCAGGTCCGACCCTGAAGAGCGAGATCTCGAGGATGGCTGAAAGTGTCAGTGATGGACAGAAGTTAGTAGACATTTGTTTCAAACAGAGAGGAGTGTTTTCAGGGGTTTATAGTCAACACTGTTTAGAATATCTTTGGATCAGTTCATGGACTTTGATCGGACCGGATCACTGTCCAACAGAAGCGCGTTCACATTGAGTTTGTATTAGTTATTTAGTAACAGAGTGACGGAAACACGAAGAGCCCGTCAGAAATCAACACAACACAAGACTTTGATCCTCACGCATGTTGCAGCTCTGTCTGAGGCACTGCTTTAAGTCATTAGAAATCGTGGTAATACTGACTCTGATCAAACATCTCAGCACTTCTGCTGCTCCACACTCAACACATTTGTGGTGTCTTCTGGGTTTATGAGGTTCTTCATGTTCCTCAGCTTCCCTAGCTTTCAGGGTGTTATGGTAACAGATCTCCAGGCCACTGAACAGCAGCTGATACAGTGAAGTTCTTCAGTGAATGTCTTCAGGAGATGCATTAAAACT
Organism: Chromobotia macracanthus; assembly: GCA_036877525.1. Taxonomy (NCBI): domain Eukaryota; kingdom Metazoa; phylum Chordata; class Actinopteri; order Cypriniformes; family Botiidae; genus Chromobotia; species Chromobotia macracanthus. The sequence continues at coordinate 243,089 of JAZGTH010000012.1, forward strand.
GTTGTTGTAGATACACCGTTTATAATGTGCTGTTGTGAGATCATATACAGTGTGAGATTGTTAATTAAACTTCGCCTTCTTGGAATGGACAAATAACATAGACACATCCTATAGCCTACAGAACTCATATAACCACAGAACCCTCGTACCCTACAGAACCCATAAAACAGCAGAACCCTTGTGCACTGCGGAACCTGTATAAGACCAGAAACCTCATACCCTACAGAACCCATATAGCCGCAGAAACCTCATACCCTACAGAATCCCTATATCAGCAGAAACCTCATACCCTACAGAACCCATATAACAGCAGAAACCTCATACTCTACAGAATCCATATAACAGCAGAAACCTCATACCCTACAGAACCCATATAACCGCAGAACCCTCATACCCTACAGAACCCATATAACCGCAGAACCCTCATACCCTACAGAACCCATTTAACCGCAGAAACCTCATACCCTACAGAACCCATATAGCCGCAGAAACCTCATACCCTACAGAATCCCTATATCAGCAGAAACCTCATACCCTACAGAACCCATATAACAGCAGAAACCTCATACCCTACAGAATCCATATAACAGCAGAAACCTCATACCCTACAGAACCCATATAACCGCAGAACCCTCATACCCTACAGAACCCATATAACCGCAGAACCCTCATACCCTACAGAACCCATTTAACCGCAGAAACCTCATACCCTACAGAACCCATATAACAGCAGAAACCTCATACCCTACAGAACCCATATAACAGCAGAAACCTCATACCCTACAGAACTCATATAACCGCAGAAACCTCATACCCTACAGAACCCATATAACCGCAGAAACCTCATACCCTACAGAACCCATATAACCGCAGAAACCTCATACCCTACAGAATCCATATAACAGCAGAAACCTCATACCCTACAGAATCCATATAACCGCAGAACCCTCATACCCTACAGAATCCATATAACCGCAGAACCCTCATACCCTACAGAATCCATATAACCGCAGAACCCTCATACCCTACAGAACCCATATAACCGCAGAAACCTCATACCCTACAGAACCCATATAACCGCAGAACCTTCATACCCTACAGAACCCATATAACCGCAGAACCCTTATACCTACAGAATCCATATAACAGCAGAAACCTCATACCCTACAGAATCCATATAACAGCAGAAATCTCATACCCTACAGAATCCATATAACAGCAGAAACCTCATACCCTACAGAACCCATATAACAGCAGAAACCTCATACCCTACAGAATCCATATAACAGCAGAAACCTCATACCCTACAGAACCCATATAACCGCAGAAACCTCATACCCTACAGAACCCATATAACCGCAGAAACCTCATACCCTACAGAATCCATATAACCGCAGAAACCTTCATACCCTACAGAATCCATATAACCGCAGAAACCTTCATACCCTACAGAATCCATATAACAGCAGAACCTTCATACCCTACAGAACCCATATAACAGCAGAAACCTCATACCCTACAGAATCCATATAACAGCAGAAACCTCATACCCTACAGAACCCATATAACCGCAGAAACCTCATACCCTACAGAACCCATATAACCGCAGAAACCTCATACCCTACAGAACCCAGATAACCGCAGAAACCTCATACCCTACAGAACCCAGATAACAGCAGAAACCTCATACCCTACAGAACCCAGATAACAGCAGAAACCTCATACCCTACAGAATCCCTATATCAGCAGAAACCTCATACTCTACAGAATCCATATAACCGCAGAAACCTCATACCCTACAGAACCCAGATAACCGCAGAAACCTCATACCCTACAGAACCCAGATAACAGCAGAAACCTCATACCCTACAGAAGCCATATAACAGCAGAAACCTCATACCCTACAGAAGCCATATAACAGCAGAGCTCTTGTACCTTTTAGAACCTTTGTACCCTCAGTAATTACATGATGGTTCCTAAAGTTCAGTAAAACTAAACCGTCGGCATTGTTGTGATTCACATTCCTTCATGTTAACTTCATGAAGTTAAATATATTGTCTACTGTTTTCAGGCTCCTCCAGGTTTAAATGGTCTTAGGTTTATTTGGGGTCTGTATGGTTCTTCTGGCTGGGGTCTCCTGACTCTGCTGATGAGGTGTGTGTTATCTGACAGTTGTAGATGTTTCCACAGTAGAGACAAGTGGCTCTGTTTGTTTTTGTTGTGTTGGGTAGTGAATTAGGTGAAATGTAAATGAGCTCATGGAAGGGTGGTTTTATAGGGTTTGACTTTGCATGCTTTTATTTGCTCAGCACTCATAAACACTGAGTGTCATTTGATTGAAACATGTAGTGTAATTGTGAGCTGAGGGTTCAGGTTGTTTAGTGTTTGAGGAAGTTTGCTTTCTCAGCCCTCAGCTTTTCTCTGGAAACAGACAAATGTGTGACTAATAATTTCAGTTCTCAATGCAAGCGCCACAGTCACCCTGCTTAGAGAGAAATGCCTCGTTTTCAACAGGACATTGGACAGAAAATCACCAGAGACTGAGAGAAGTGAAATGACATCACCTGAAGACAGGAATGCATTTGATTTCCTTTTAGATTATACTTGAGTTTTAAAAACATCACACAGCAAATAAACTGTCTCCCACTCAGCTTCGTCTTAATGGACATTACAGCACACATTTCCCATCACATCAACCACACAGATGTTTCCACACACACACAGACGTAATCTGACCTCTGCCTGACCTGCAGGATCTACAGGGCTCTCTGAGATGTAGAGAAACTCAGTGTAGAGAGACACAATGTTTCTCCCAGGATTTCATGTTTACGACACATTCTGACGACCATCAAGGAAGTTCTGGACAGTTTTTTAACTTCATGTTTACCTGATGGAGGGTGATGGAGAGTTTCTCTCTCTCTCTCTCACGAGTTTTGTGGTGGATGTTTTGGGGGGTTGGGTGTACTGTACTCTCTGTGTGCGTGTCTCTGTAGTAACAGAGTGTGTGTGTGTTCAGCAGGAGAGGAGTGTGTTCAGTCCTGCTGCCAGTCCGTTGCCTAACTCCACTTCCTCTCCAGGCCATGCTCCGCCCTCTTCAGCTAATGCCAGAACAGAAGAGGAACCAACCAGCAGACAGCCTGCACACCTGCGTGAGTCACACACACACACACACACACACACACACACACACACACACACACACACACACACACACACACACATAGTGAAGTTTACTTGCCTATTGTGAAGACATGCCATAGTTGTTATTATGTACATATAATGTATATATCACTGTCCTAGCACAAGATCAGAGTGAAACTCACTCAGGCTAAGACCATCTTGATACAAACCTTATGTCACAGTATTTATCTGAGAGACTTCTGTGTGTGATGTGTTTGAGAATAAAGGGTGTGTGTGTTTGTGTGTGGGCATGTTTGTGCTGCGTTTGAGAAAAAAGGGTGTGTGTGTTTGTGTGTGGACATGTTTGTGCTGCGTGTGCGCGCGCGCATGTGTGTGTGCAAATGCCATAGAGGAAGGAAGTACTTTTGGTTAGATTTCCACTGCCTGCGTTCTGAATTCTGTCATCCAGGAAGTTCAACACAGTCCAACTGCAAACCATCAGTGACCATCTAATGTGCATTTCACACAAAAATAAAGGAAGTCATGCTCCAGTCTGATTGGCTGGCTGGCAAAAAACTGTTTCCAGAATGTTGCATGAGCTTGTCACAGTTATCTTTGTGTGTGTGTGTGTGTCTTTGTGTGTGTGTGTGTCTCTGTGTGTGTGTGTGTCTCTGTGTGTGTGTGTCTCTGTGTGTGTGTGTGTCTTTGTGTGTGTGTGTGTGTGTGTGTGTGTGTCTTTGTGTCTTTGTGTGTGTGTGTGTCTTTGTGTGTGTGTGTGTCTTTGTGTGTGTGTGTGTGTGTGTGTGTCTTTGTGTGTGTGTGTGTGTCTTTGTGTGTGTGTGTGTGTCTTTGTGTGTGTGTGTGTGTCTTTGTGTGTGTGTGTCTGTGTCTCAAACACATTTCCATGTATGTGTGTACCATTTCTATTATTGTCATGTAAAAAACAGCTTATTAAAATATTTACATTTTTATGCATTTGGCAGACACTTTTATCCAAAGCAACTTGCAGTGCATTGAAGTTATACATTTTCTTAGTACATGTATTCCCTGGGAATCGAACCCACAACCTCTTGCGCTGCTAACGCAATGCTCTACCACTGAGCTACAGGAGAAACACCTGTAATATCTAATTATAATAAATCAATAATAAATATCTAATCATAATAAATCAAGTTTGTGCATGAAACCTTTTTTCAGCATGTGGGGTGAAATGAAGGTTAATCTCAGATCAACCTTCACCTTCTGTCTGTGTAACATCAGATTTCTATGCTGGAGTTTCAGCAAACTGGATACAGTTTGATTTCCTGACACAAACAAACACACACCTGTGCTAGATTCTAGATTCTTCTTCGCTTCTAAATGAGTGGGACAGAAGCTCAGGTTCCAGTAAAGAGCTGGTAACGTTCTCTAAACATTCTCTTTAGTTGGCTTAATTCATGTGCACGTTTAGACAGTGCAATGCATGTTTCATGAGGGCAGGTGTGTGTTTGTGTGTGTTTATACAAGCACACTCTTCAGTGGGGAAATTTCCTGTGCCTGGAAACCTCGCTCATCCTGAGGAATTTCCTGAGCGGGCAGACTTCACTTCCTGCCTGCTGTACACTTGCTGTTTACTCTCTCTTTCTTTCTGAAAGGGAAACTGTTCTTACATGTCAATGGTAAATAACCAGTTAAGACTAAACTCTTCCTCTTCAAGCCCTCTGTGTGTGCAGAGAGAGAATTAATAACATTAGTGTTGATGTGTGTTGCTTTGAAATCATACAGAATGTATTTAGAATTCATTTCTTTTTCAAACCTGTTTTGGCTGCAGGAATCTGTAGTTGAGTGGGTGTTGTTGGCATGTCCTGGTTTTGTGGGCATGTTCTGGTGTTTGTGGAAACACATTCAGGTGGTGACACGATACGTGTGTATGTTTGTGAAGTGCATCACTTATAATAATGCATAACGCTTTTACCCTTACAGCACATTTAACGTTTACATTTTGTCAGTATTTGTTCCCTGAGAATCTAACACACAACCTTTGCACTGCTAATGCAATGCTCTGCCAGCTGAGCCACAGGAACACTACAATACCAGTGACATAAACTCCATGGTTCATACGTTTATAAATGGATCTTGATTTTTTTCCTTCAGAACGACTTTACAAAATATTTTAAGCTGAAGGCTGAAGGAAAAGGACAATGTAGCAATGACTTCATTCATTCATTCATTCATCCATCCATCCATCCATCCATTTATTTTGTTGGTTCATTCATCTGTTCTGGATGAGAACAGAAATGTCTTAAGTGATCTGCGGGGGATTTTATTGTTTGATTTGTTTCGTCATCTGTGTTGTTGTCTGTCAGCAGATTTTCATTACTGAAGAGATGAATCACTTCACTTTCACATTACAAGTGTAATTCAGAGTGAAACAGGACTAATCCAACAGGATCAAATGCAGGCTGGGACGCGGCTGTAGAATATGGAGGAGCTTGACTTCCTGTCACAGTACATTGTGGGAAGTTTGTCTCGTCATGGATACGTTAGTGGATCTCAGTGAGATGTTTCTGTAACCATCACATGACCTTCGACCTTATTAACTGTAGATCACACAGTATTTTAACTTTCTAACCCAAACATCATGAGGTTGTGGTTTGTGACATTTAGGGTTTGTGAATATTTTTTGTTTGTTTATGTTGCTTTAAGATAGATGCATACTGTATATATGTGCAGAGAATTTAGACGTTCCCCCAGCAGTACTACATTTACATTTGCGTGTTTGGCAGACGCTTTTATCCAAAGCGACTTACAGTACATTCAAATTTTCAACATTTTTTTAGTACGTGCTCCCTGGGAATTCAAACAAATCTCTTGCGCTGCTAACGCAATGCTCTACCACTGAGCTACAGGAGAACCCTCTAACTTTGTTTTAACTTTTCAAAAGGCAAAAATGTTTCACTTTTAAATGGAAACCTGAAGTGCACTGCTGATAGCAGCCAGAGCAGAGTCATCAGTCAGTCGCACATCAGTCAGTCTTCACGCGCTGCAGGGGCTGATGGAAAACTTCAGGTTCTGGATGCAGGCGGGCAGATGTTTTAGTGTCTCATGCTCAGATTGGCATTATAAACAAACATTGTAACAGACATGAGTGAATTCAGTGTGTGTTATATCATGTCTAGTTATATCAATTATTCAGTTGTTTTATTATTTTGTATATAGGATGTTTGTGCATTTCATACTTTCCTTCTTGAGCTATTTGTTAGATTAATTTATGGAGTGTCTTATTTCCTCATTATTATGTTGTTTTATTTGTGGAATGAAGTGTTTTGATCTCTTTGTCTCTTCTCTCTCTCTCTCTCTCTCTCTCTCAGGCACACAGCCGGTGTTCTGGAGCAGGGAGGATGTAGCTCAGTGGTTGAGGTGGGCTGAGCGAGAGTTTGCACTGCGGCCGATCTCCAGTGGAAGTTTTCAGATGAATGGAAAAGCTCTACTGCTGCTCACCAAAGAAGACTTCAGATACCGCTCTCCGCACTCAGGTTACATGCGCACACACATTTATACACACACTCTCATACACACACACACACTCATACACACACACACACACTCATACACACACACACACACTCATACACACACACACACACTCATACACACACACACACACTCATACACACACACACACACTCATACACACACACACTCATACATACACACACACTCTCATACACTCACACACTCATACATACACACACACTTTCTCAAACACTCACACTCTCATACATACACACACTCTCTCAAACACTCACACAC
>JAZGTH010000012.1:255000-260000 GCA_036877525.1 Chromobotia macracanthus
TTAATCATGGCTTTGTAGATGATTTATAAGGTTGGTTTCTGGATATGATAAAGTGAATTTTCATGGCAACAAACTTGTGAGACACTTTACCTGTCATTATAAAATGAAAAGGCTTATATATCAGCAAGATCAAGTTTTTCTTGATGTCATGCATGTGTTTGTGTGACTGAGGTTCAAGGTTGGAGAAAGAAAATTTCATGAGCCTGATACAAAATCAGTGGAAGTCTATAGAATGACTCACTACAAATGTGTGTGTGTGTTTTTGTGGGTCTCTAAGATATTGTGATGTTTTACAGGAGATGTTCTTTATGAACTACTGCAGCAGACTCTCAAGCAGAGGAAGCTGCACACGTACTTTCCTTCATACACTGACCCGCTGCAGCCACACAGACTGGAAGGTCAGACACAATCTTCAGTCATTTACTGTAATAAAGGTCCATTTGTTCAAGTGCGGGAAACCAACATTCTCATGATTTTTTTGGGATGATGTTTAAAAAAAAAGGATTTCAAAAGTAATGACTGTTTCTTAGCAGGTTTCCCTGACACTCCCACTGCCCCGCAACCTGAGACAGACAGGAAGTCCTGCCCTGATACTCCCACTGCCCCGCCCCCTGAGACAGACAAAGTCCTACTCTGACACTCCCACTGCCCCGCCCCCTGAGACAGACAGGAAGTCCTACTCTGACACTCCCACTGCCCCGCCCCCTGAGACAGACAGGAAGTCCTGGCCTGACACTCCCACTGCCCCGCCCCCTGAGACAGACAGGAAGTCCTGCCCCAGACTCACACTGTTGGCTGAGCTGGAGTACAACATATTAGTCTACTAAAAGACACAATAACCTGAGATTACATCCAGATTTAACATCCAGAAACAACACACAGCAGCTTGAAGCTTAAACATGTAGTGTATGAAAATTTCTCAGGGTTAAAATATAGAATGAGCTGAAGTCTGTTGACTGAACACTCATGATGTTTGTGAAGCGTGAGGAAGTTGACCTGCTCTCATGTTGCCATAAATATTACATTGATCTGCTTCCCTGTATGAGCAGAAGAACTTTTCCTAAATAAAAGTGAGTTTCAGCTTCTGCTGTTGTGAAGGTGTGACTAAGGAATGTTGACAGGAAAACCTGTTCCACAAGGAAACACAACCGTACTTAAACACCCTGTGTCAGAGGTCATGAGTGTGAAAGAACATAAGCAGAACTGTGTAAAACATCAGAGATTGATCTGAGAACAGATACGTTGACATCACTCTGTATTTCTTAGAGTTACGGTTACTAGGATGAAACATCAGGCAGATTATGTCTTACTGACAGTGTTTAGTGCTCTTGGCTCTGCCAGTCTCTTTAAAATCAAATATTTTTTAAATCCCTGTAAAAAGATCTTTATCTCATTAAATTGATATTTATTACTGAAGGCCTCTGGGAGCCTCTACTGGTCAAACTGTAAATTACAGAAACCCCCCCTTACTGCAGCTTTGAGCAGACCTGTAACCTAAAGGTACAAAATATGTAAGATTTTTGTATTAAAGTATCCAAAAAACACTTCACATTGTTATATATTTTAATTAATTGTATACTTACATTATCACAAATGTTCCACAAAAGTATTTTTAAGTCCAGAGAAATTCACAATTTTAAATGGTGTCCTGTCCCAGATCACTTGTCACCTGTCAATGACGTAATATCCATGATATCCCGGGTTTCCGCTTTACTGCTGTAGAAATATACAGGTAATAAACATTTCATGACCTCATCCATGAACATGATTTGTGAATTTCCTGTGATTGATTTCTGTCATCTCTTGATGGAGAAGACATTTCCCATCGTTCAACTCTCATTCACAGCGTCATCAAACTTTATTACTGTTTTGAATTACATATTGTGCCTTTAAAATTTACATTACTGATGCCCTCCAGGATAATTATTATGTTTATGAAATGTAATATGCTATATGAGTGTATGCATGGCAACAAGAATACTCAGATAGTATTTCTTTATTGTTCGATGTGATGTGAGTTTAAAACAGTTTTCTCTCACTCTAACAGAAACGGTACGTCGGGCGGCCCGCAGTACAGACAGCCTGTCCCTGCAGCTCCCCACCATCGAGCTGCGTCATCGCTCTCGCTCGCCCCATCATGCGGCTCCACAGCGCGTCTGCAGAGCACCCCCGACCCACTTCAGCTGAGGACCCTCAGCATGGGTCCTCACAGCTGCCTGACAGCAACCACCATCCACCAGACGACACATACCCGCTGTCCATGTCACCCGCTGCCCCGAACGGGCACTGCGCCCTTCCTCGTGATGCACCACGGCCCGTCAGCCCGAATCAGGAGGAGACAGGGCCGCCCCGCATCATCCAGCTAATGCCAAGTGCAATAATGCACCCCCTGCTGCTGAGCCCAGGCAGAGGGGCAACCTCGGGAGACTTTAGGCATAGCCGGGCACCTCAGGAAAATGGTCGCGAGGTCAAGGGTCAACACCACAACCCCATCCACTACCCCACCCATGCCCTGAACCTTGTGGGTCATCAGACGCCTCTGCAGCTTCCCCTGCAGGATGATCGACTCTACCGCAATCACATCATCATGCCTGTGTCTCCTCCCGAGGAACAGGCCACGCCCATCGGTCGCATTGCTGGTGAGACCATCCCCACCCCACCCCCACCCTGAGTCTCCATGCATATGTACATTACAAAAGAATAAAAGATATTGTGGCAAATAATGTGGCAGATGGCAGCAGTTTCTCAAATATGATTGGTCAGGAAGGTTTGTTGGGCGGGGCTTAGCAAAGACTTATGTCATGCAGGTTCCTGTGTAATTTTCTGTTGTCAGTGTGATGTAGTGAACGTGGTGTTTGTATGTTCTCTTCAGACTGCAGATTGTTGTGGGATTATGTTTACCAGCTTCTGTCTGACAGTCGATATGAGAACTACATCCGCTGGGAAGATCGTGACACCAAAGTCTTCCGTATCATGGATCCCAATGGTTTGGCTCGTTTGTGGGGAAACCATAAGGTAACAGACAGCTCTGCTTTTGACCAAAGTTCCTGAATAACAGTGAGTCAGTCATGGAAATGTAAACAAAAACGGTCATGGAAATTCTTGCAATATGTATTTTATTTTGTTCTGTCTGCTTTAAATTATAACTATAAATTTGGATTCTTGGGCCACACAGAACAGAACCAACATGACGTATGAGAAGATGTCACGAGCGCTGAGACACTACTACAAACTCAACATCATCAGGAAAGAGCCTGGACAGAGACTGCTCTTCAGGTGAGAATCATCTCCATCCAGTCGAATGAAACTCCAGATAACATCATACTCTTACAATTCTGTCTGCGCGTCTGTCTGCATGTCTGCGTGTGTGTGCGTGTGTGTCTGTCTGCCTGCGTGTGTGTCTGTCTGTCTCTGTGTGTATTTATTTGTGTGTGTCTGTCTGTCTCTGTGTATTTGTGTCTGTCTGCGTGTCTGTCTGTCTGCGTGTCTGTCTGTCTGCGTGTCTGTCTGTCTGCGTGTCTGTCTGTCTGCGTGTGTGTTTTCGCCGCAGGTTCATGAAGACTCCAGATGAAATCATGAGTGGGCAGACAGATCGTCTGGAGCACCTGGAGTCGGACACAGATGATCAGATCTATGTGAAGGAGGAACGCTGAGTGATGAAGCTCAAGAACTTGTAAAGCCGTAGATGCCTCAGTTCCCCCTCTGACCTTTGAACTGTCACTGTTTCCTCAGCGTGACTGAGGATCTGCTCAGAGGGCCACTGCACTGCTCTTAAACCTTTATTTTCCTTTTTATTGCAAACTTCAGAATGACAATCATTTTAATGACAAATACTCAAATTTTCCAATCAAATCTAGAAATTATTGGTGCATTTTCCCTGTTTGGTAAGTATACTGTACGAAGTGATTTATATAAATAATGCTGGTAAAAATGTGATTCAATTCTCCAATAAATTTTACTGAGTTACAGACACAATCAGTGAGTTTTGTTCTAATATATTAGATCAAATATGAATCCATTTTTTTTTAAAGATGGAGTCATTAGTTGGGCTGAATTTTAAACAATTTCACTTCTTTAGCTTCATTGGATGTTTCCTGATGTACTTTAAACATGGACAAACTGGCAATTTATAAGTAAATATTATAATTTTATAAATTTTATAAATGAAACTAAAGAAGAAGAATATTTTTATCAGAATTGTTACATTTTTGTTTGCTGTGTTTACTGTAACACTAACAGTTTTACTGTAGTTTATGTAGAACAGATGAGAGGGTTTTAAACCTGACTGCATCCCTCATCTGTTCTCATTCACTGTAAAGACTTAACTGCGCTTATTGCGTTGACAAGAAGTTCATATGTTTCTGTAACGAGACCAAAGGTTCAAGGCATTTTCGTTTCTATCGATGTGTTTGGTCATTTTACGTGTGAAGTAAAATTTAAAACAATGTTTTACCGCAGAACATTTTACACATGCAGAATAAAATAAACAGGCGGGGGCGCCACGTGTTCAGACGCTCAACTTTATGTTTCCTGAATGTGTGTGTGTGTGTAAGAAAGAGAGAGAGAGTCTGTGCGTGTGTGTGTAAGACAGAAAGAGAGAGAGAGAGTCTGTGTGTGTGTAAAAAAGAGAGAGTCTGTGCGTGTGTGTGTGTAAGAAAGAGAGAGAAAGAGAGTCTGTGTGTGTGTAAGAGAGAGAGAGAGTCTGTGCGTGTGTGTGTAAGACAGAAAGAGAGAGAGAGAGAGTCTGTGTGTGTGTAAGAGAGAGAGAGAGAGTCTGTGCGTGTGTGTAAGAAAGAGAGAGAGAGTCTGTGCGTGTGTGTGTGTAAGAAAGAAAGAGAGAGAGAGTCTGTGCGTGTGTGTGTAAGAAAGAGAGAGAGAGTGTGCGTGTGTGTAAGAAAGAGAGAGAGAGTCTGTGCGTGTGTGTAAGAGAGAGAGAGAGTCTGTGCGTGTGTGTAAGAGAGAGTCTGTGCGTGTATGTGTAAGAAAGAGAGAGAGAGTCT
>JAZGTH010000012.1:265000-290000 GCA_036877525.1 Chromobotia macracanthus
AAGATGTTGGTTTACACAAAGTGTCCTGGGCATTTTGAGACACACACACACACACACACACACATACACACACACACACACACACACACACACTTCTGTTGTTTTTACACACACACACACACACACACACACTTCTGTTGTTTTTACACACACACACACACACACACACACATACATACACACACACACACACACACACTTCTGTTGTTTTTACACACACACACACACACACACACACTTCTGTTGTTTTTACACACACACACACACACACTTCTGTTGTGTGTGTGTGTTTACACACACACACACACACTTCTGTTGTGTTTACACACACACACACACACACACACACACACACTTCTGTTGTTTTTACACACACACTTCTGTTGTTTTTACACACACACTTCTGTTGTTTTTACACACACACACACACACACTTCTGTTGTTTTTACACACACACACACACACACTTCTGTTGTTTTTACACACACACTTCTGTTGTTTTTACACACACACACACACACACACACACTTCTGTTGTTTTTACACACACACTTCCTGGGCATTTTGAGACACACACACACACACACACACTTCTGTTGTTTTTACACACACACACACACACACACACACACACACTTCTGTTGTTTTTACACACACACACACACACACACACACACTTCTGTTGTTTTTACACACACACTTCTGTTGTTTTTACACACACACACTTCTGTTGTTTTTACACACACACTTCTGTTGTTTTTACACACACACACACACTTCTGTTGTTTTTACACACACACTTCTGTTGTTTTTACACACACACACACACACACACACACACACTTCTGTTGTTTTTACACACACACACACACACACACACACTTCTGTTGTTTTTACACACACACTTCTGTTGTTTTTACACACACACACACACACACACACTTCTGTTGTTTTTACACACACACTTCTGTTGTTTTTACACACACACACACACACTTCTGTTGTTTTTACACACACACACACACACTTCTGTTGTTTTTACACACACACACACACTTCTGTTGTTTTTACACACACACACACACTTCTGTTGTTTTTACACACAGACTTTGGGCTGTTTTTTTGACGTTTGGGTGGGTAGGTGTTGCTATTATTGGCTGTCATCACCTTCAGTCCTGTGTTAAGTGGGACTCATCATGGTTTCAGAGCATTTTTATTACAGTTATACTGCTGTTATTAAAAGTTAAATATTATTACAGTCGTTATTACGGTTATAAACTATAACAGATGAATGACAGACTATGTTTTTTCTCATTGAGGTCCATTTCAGAAGATGAAATCAATTCTCCAGGATGCTGTTAAAGCAAAAATAAAAGGGAAAGTTCTTCAGCCTGCAGATTTTAGTGCTGGTGTTTTGACAACATCAGACATAATTGCTGTACATGAATATCAGTCAGCTAATTAAAACATTATATAATCACCTGAAGAGGACATTCACCACACGTGTAAAAACAGGACGATTTTCCATCACTTTCTGGGGCACCTCATCCTCCGTCAGGAGTCCAGTTAGAGCAGAGTGAAACTCACAGTTAAAGGACTCTTGAGTATGAGGAGCCTCAGTTTCATGTGAGGACACCGCGTCTGCAGTTTCAGTTACACACACACTTTCATTCAAAGTGTATTTATACAGTAAAGATAATAATAATAATCTCTTTTCTTTATGAAAAGAGAAAAAAAGAATAAAGCAAAAACATAATGACAAAGGACAAAATTACAACTGAATTACATAATACTAAACTGTAATTAAGTGAGTCTATGAAAATACATTCATGTGCTCTGCTGTAATATTTTGTATAATCGACACATGACCCAGTAAACCTTCAAGCCCGGAAGGACACAAAGGAAATTGGGTGCTGCTTTTGTGCCATATAACTGCAGGTGACAATGAACAGTTCTGATTGGTTGGTTTTTCTGGTTGGAGGTGGGTAGCCGGTGACATTTGATGTGTTGATTGTGTAAACACACTTGAGTGAATCGTTCCTTACCATTTGCACTCCCCCCCCCCATTAGATACGAATACATGAAAGCTGCTTTTGTTTAGTGGGTATATAGTTGAGATGTTGTTTTCTGCTGCTCTCACAGCCAGACTGAACAGAATAAGTATCATTTCTCAAAGGTGTTATGAAAACAGTGCATGCTGAGCCAAACCATTGCTGACTACAATAACAAACCAGCAGCAGTAAAACTGTACATAAGTAAAATAAAGGTTGATATTTTGAAATGTTATTAAGGGGTCTATATATGAATGCTCTCCAGTTGATCATAAAGTATATTGCAAATGTTTAACACTGTAACTGTGACATACTGTAACTTTAACTCCACCTACTTCATTGTAAATGTAAAAACAGCAAAAACCCTCATGATTATGATGTCCACCATGAGCTCATTGACATAAGTTTTAATAGTGAGGGTCAGAGGGAAGGTGGAGGCCAATTCAAGAAACCTTCAGTGACCCGAGACTTCAGGGGTGGGAGAAATTGTAGGACATGTATATGACATATGTGGGACAGCAGTGCAGAGCTCAGATGCATGTTTTTGAAATAATGAATGAATTTTGTACAGTGTGTTGAGAGCCGTCGTGTGTTCTGAGAACTGGGGGAGGTCATTAAATCTCCTAGTGAGACCCATTTATGTGTTTCATTATTAATGCAGCCATTACAAAAAGTTAAAACCAGATTAAAAACAGAGTGCTCAAATTTCATACCCAAGCTAGAGAAAACAGAAACATTCGAGAGCAAGAGAGAGAGAGATTGATTAGTGTGAAGAGGTTAACAGATAATGGTGGAGAACAGAATCTTCAGTCATTGATTAAAACATGACACTGGAATGAGAGACACAGACAAACAAGAGAAAAACTAGAGAGAAAATGTTTGATCAGAAAAAAAGTTTGCAGGACTCAGAGCGAGTGTGAATGTGTTCTGTTGGTGTTTGAGGTTTGATCAGGGTCTCCAGGATCCAGAGCGAGTGTGAATGTGTTCTGTTGGTGTTTGAGGTTTGATCAGGGTCTCCAGGATCCAGAGCGAGTGTGAATGTGTTCTGTTGGTGTTTGAGGTTTGATCAGGGTCTCCAGGATCCAGAGTGAGTGTGAATGTGTTCTGTTGGTGGTTGAGGTTTGATCAGGGTCTCCAGGATCCAGAGCGAGTGTGAATGTGTTCTGTTGGTGTTTGAGGTTTGATCAGGGTCTCCAGGATCCAGAGTGAGTGTGAATGTGTTCTGTTGGTGGTTGAGGTTTGATCAGGGTCTCCAGGATCCAGAGTGAGTGTGAATGTGTTCTGTTGATGTTTGAAATCTGATCAGGGTCTCCAGGATCCAGAGTGAGTGTGAATGTGTTCTGTTGGTGGTTGAGGTTTGATCAGGGGCTCCAGGATCCAGAGTGAGTGTGAATGTGTTCTGTTGATGTTTGAAATCTGATCAGGGTGTCCAGGATCCAGGGTCTCCAGGATCCAGAGTGAGTGTGAATGTGTTCTGTTGGTGTTTGAGGTTTGATCAAGGTCTCCAGGATCCAGAGTGAGTGTGAATGTGTTCTGTTGATGTTTGAAATCTGATCAGGGTCTCCAGGATCCAGAGTGAGTGTGAATGTGTTCTGTTGGTGGTTGAGGTTTGATCAGGGGCTCCAGGATCCAGAGTGAGTGTGAATGTGTTCTGTTGATGTTTGAAATCTGATCAGGGTGTCCAGGATCCAGGGTCTCCAGGATCCAGAGTGAGTGTGAATGTGTTCTGTTGATGTTTGAAATCTGATCAGGGTGTCCAGGATCCAGGGTCTCCAGGATCCAGAGTGAGTGTGAATGTGTTCTGTTGATGTTTGAAATCTGATCAGGGTCTCCAGGATCCAGAGTCAGTGTGAATGTGTTCTGTTGGTGTTTGAAATCTGATTAGGGTCTCCAGGATCCAGAGTGAGTGTGAATGTTGGTGAATGTCTGTTGGTGTTTGACTTGAAGTGTGAACTGATTTGTGCTTTGAAGTGTTTTTTACCCCTGACACCAGCTTCTGTTCTTCTGTGAGTGTCAGTCTGTGAGGAGTCTCTGATGCTCTGAGTCTCTCCTGCAGTTTTGCTGCATCTGTCTGCTCTCCTTTCACTGCAAACATTTTGATCTTTAAGTTTCAGTCCACCTGCAGCGAGAGGAACATCAGGATGAAGGTTCTTCATGAGTTACTGATGAAAGCAGAGTCATCTTCTCCTGTATGGAGTTTGACTAGTTCAGCAGTTTCTTTCAGCCAACAGCAGCAAGGTTCACAGATAAACATTCAGACTGCACCAACATTGTCCTAAAATCAGCAGATCTGTCCAACAAACTCACTGAACTGGACTTTGCTTTGTTGAAGTTGAGCACTTACAGTGTAGCTTCAGATTAGCTTTATGAAAACTAAAGGAAGAGTCCAATGTTTTCTGTGCTAATTAACATGGTTACAAATGCAACAATACAACTAAACCTAAAACATGCACTGTGTTGATGAATCACTTGTGTATGTCTGGTAGATCACTTTCATAAAGTTTTGATGATGAGGACTGAGAGAGAGAGAGTCATAATGAAGATAAAGGCCAAGATCCTACAAGATGAAAGTGAAGAGCTGCTTTAAAACACTCTGCAGGTCATTGTTGATGCAAGTTAGATGACGCAAACCAGTTCTTTTTAGCGGACAGTAAGATTTAATTATTCAGTGGAATGGCTGATTACAAAATCTTTTGAGATCTTTTTAAATCCCTTACCAGACTCATAGGATGCTACAATTTTTTTTCTGAAGGCCTCTGACAGCTCTTTTGCTCTCACCATGGTGCTCACTCTCACTTCAACAGTCAGGAGCACACCAGACTAAATGTCTGAGGTTTAGATAGGGCAAGCCTCATTCAAAATGCTGCGTAAGATCTACTAATTATGTGAACCTGGTGTGATGTACCTGTGTGTGATATGGGCCATTTTAAGAGGGAATACATGTGAGGGTGTCCTAACTTTTGCCTCAGTTAGAATTTGCCTTTTGTGGATTTACATTTTACAGAAAAAAACTCCCCTCTTCAGTTTTAATTGGTAAGATATATTACCTTAATCTCTCTGTATTGTTAAAATTGAGATTAAATATCCATATATCCAAAATGTTGCAAAAATGTAGGATATCCTATAGGACATAGGATGTCCTATTTTTTTCACATGACTGTATATTATTGATTGATCCCCATAACATATTCATGATATGTATATATTTATATTTACATATATACATATATATTTTGAAAAGATCAAATGATTTTGATGCAAAAAATGTCAGAAAGAGAATAAATGAAATTAAAATTCCTGTCATTTTCTGTTGAATGTTTGTGTCTGTCCTCAGGATGTGGAACAGATATTTACAGAAAGTTCTGATACAGACGCTACTGTGGATTTTAATGGTCACTCTGTTGGGATTTCCAGCATGTTCTGAAGAACATCAAGGTGATCTTCATTCTGTTTGTAGATGTGACCTCTCAACATCTAAATGACCAACAAACACACAAATCATCTTAATCTCAGATTGGGGCCATTCTGATTGAATAAAAACCTTCTGTCCCAAGAAAATAGTTTAAAATCAGATTTCAAGAACAGATTCCTGATCTCAGAGCAGATTCCTGATCTCAGAGCAGATTCCTGATCTCAGAGCAGATTCCTGATTTCAGGAACTCTTAATTAGTTGTTTACAAACACACACAGAAGGGCCAGTGCATGAGCTTCCAAACAGAATGTCACAAGCAATTAAAAGCACAGAGATCCGCAGCGCATGTAAATAATTCATGCGCTCTGATGAGACTAATAACCATCTAATGAGTCCCGCGTGTGTGTGAATGTTTGGGCTGTGGGTTGAATCATGATGGTGATGAAGATGATATTGATGATGGTCTTTTCTTCCAGTGGTGCATCGTGTGCAGACAGGCACATGTGAGGTGGTGGCGTTACATCGATGCTGCAATAGGAACAAGATTGAGGAACGATTGCAGACGGTGAAATGCTCGTGTTTCCCGGGACAAGTTGCAGGAACGACCAGAGCAGCTCCTTCCTGTGTGGACGGTACGTGACGCTACGTGGTGTCACTTCAGACACCAGCAGATTCACAGAGCAGCTGACCAGTTTATCCAACCACTTCTGGTTGGAAATACATGGCCAGTTTGACATTTCTAAAATGTACACACACAAATCTATTGAATCTGTCATGGCAGAATTGTTAGATGTACGTGTGTTTACAACATTACTTCAGTACTGCTCCTAAAACACCAGACAGTTTTCCATCTGATGGAGAAACTCGAGACAAAATTAAATCTTCACGACAGATCGAGAGTTTCACCCTTAAGTCTTCAACTACTTACATTTGTAGCTGAAGCTGAAGGTGTGAAATTACACATACATAATTAAGAAGATAAACAGTGACGCTGTGTGTTACATGTTTGTTGTGTGTCAGAATATAATCAGCTTTTTCCTGTGGTTTGTTTGAAACGTGAAAGAAACAGTGAGAAATGTCACAGGCCTGTAACTATAATTCATAATCATTTTGGACAGTGAATAGCCGTAGCAAGCTCTGAGCTTTTTTATTAAAATCAGTTTGAAACATCTTTTGCAGAGAGAAGTGCAGTACACCTGCATTTAGTTTTGGTTTGAAGTAGGACAGTGGGGCAGATTTCAAGAATACCTCCTTCCATATTTATTTTAAATATTTATATTTAGGAATATTTATCTTATTGTTATTAAGATTTACTTTAGGCCAATCAATTAAACTAATAATTTATATTAATTGATTAACAAAAGTAAATAGTTGCAGGGTTAGAGCTGGAAGTGTTGATATGAACATCTCCGTAACATTACTATGTTGCTCATTAAAAGTTTTGGGTCTTTGTGATTTCAGTTCATGTCTGAACTCTAGTTTTCTCTAAAAAAAGAAAACACATTTTTAGTAAATACATACACTTTAAAAATGTATTTTCCAGTAAAATTAAACCTCTGACAGAAACATTACATGCTTCTCCTGCAGTAAAATGATTTCTTTGGTTCATTTAACAGGTGAATTATATCAACACATTGTGATTCTGTTTGTTTCAATGTAAGGTTTCCCTTAAAAACCAGCATGTTCTGTTCTGCTTTCTGTTACACATGCACTTATATGGAACCGTGTGATTGTACTTGTCCCTTGTTGTCTGTATAGTCTGTGTCTTATGTGGCACCATGGTCCTGGAGGAATGTTGTTTCATTCCAGTATGTGCTACATCTGCTATATATGCTTGAATGACAATAAAAAACTCTTGATTTGACTTGACTTTACTGTTTTTGTAATCATCTTTGTGAAGTTTAGTTTAGACATCTGCTCGGAAGCTGTGTGCGTGTGATTATATCAGAGAATAATGTTTCATCAATATGGGTCTCTCAAAGGTTATTTCCTAAAGGATTACATTAGCTCCTCATTGTTCTTGACTGCTTAATTTCATTCTTGGACTATATGCTTGTGTTATGAGTATTTTTGTATCTTCAGCCTCTATTGTTCAGCAGAGATGGTGGTGTCAGATGGAACCATGTCTGGCTGGAGAAGAATGTAAAGTTCTGCCTGATCTCAAAGGTTGGAGCTGTGCTACTGGAAATAAGATCAAGACCACAAAGGTATGACCATCTCTCCATAATGTCATGAACATCTCTCCATAATGTCATGAACATCTCTCCATAATGTCATGAACATCTCCGTAATATCATGAACATCTCCAAAACATCATGAACATCTCTCAATAACAGCATGAACATCTCTCAATAACATCATGAACATCTCTGTAAAATCATGAGCATCGCTGTGTTGCTCATTATAAGTTTTGGGTCTTTGTGATTTTAGTTCATGTCTATTAGTCTCTGACATCTAGTTTTCTCCAAAACAAAAGAAAATACATTTTTAGCAGAAAATAAAACCTTTGACCCACAGAGACACGACAAGTTTCTTCTGCAGTAAAGCTATTTCCTCAACTGGTTCATTTATGATCTAAACGGGTGATGAAGCTGGATAAAGCTGGGCAGGGAGAATGTTGGGACTGCTCTATCTGGGTCAGTGTCAGAGAGATCCTCACATAGTTTTGTTGGATCTGTGTTGCTGAAGGATGTCATAAGGACATTACATCCATCTGTCTGTGGAATCATCTGTTTCCACCATCAGAGTAGAAGAAGCTTTTAGCTCCATTAATGGCTAGCATGTCACCACAGCACCCTTGAACCACAACAGGCAGCAAAGGGAAGATATATGTTGCTTTAATTAGAAGCTTTTAATAGTAATTTAATGCAATTGTCCTTCTTCTGGTTGTGACTGTTTGACTTCAGTCTCATTTCTGTCTCATTCAACATCTATCAATTATTTAAACAACCTCACCAAACCTGTCTGGAGCCTAATTATTGATCCAGACTTCCTCAGGATCTGAAGACACTGTGTGCTTCTTTATTTGCCATTGTTGTGGAACATATCAATTCACAAATGAACCATATAAACCTAAAACAGTATATCTTTCTTTCTGTATGAAACATAAACTAATACCATTTCCTCATGTAACTGACATCAGATCTCCTCTGACCGAAATAAACTTTGGTAACTGCTGGAAACAAAATACAGGTGAGCTGTTATAAACTCATTCTGCTTGCTTCAGTCACTGACACACAGACCAGGTCAGAGGTTTAGTGTAACCGTAAGATTTATTTTCAAGTCTCAACATGAAGCACTTGTAGGAGATTTTCTGCACGTTTATGGTTCTCACAGTGTGTGTGAGGATTCTTCACTCCACTGTTTATAAAGGCCATTTAAGTGTCTTTTATAAACTCATTTCCCTCCGATCAAATAATAATAATAGAATATAATAATTGAATTAGTTGCACAATAATCTTTGTGACAGTGTGGGATGTAAATTACTTCAGAATGGGTAAGAACATATATTATATTCTGTGTAATCTCACATTTTCTGCCTGTAATTATGCAAAGCAAAGATGTTAACTTAAATATGAGGCTGATGTGTGTTTCATGTGCTTTGTGGAGTGTGTGTGGTGCTTTGTTCTGGGACGTCTGCAGGCTGTTTAAACGCTGTACAGATGGCGTTCATACACTCAGACATTCTCTTCTCTTCTTAACTCTTTTTTATTTTCAGGAAAACAAGAAGTTTTAGAAACATTCAGTCAATTGAAAGACGTTTAATTTATGCCATATTTCTTGTAGAAATGTTCTGTAACAACAAATCTTTTGCAGAGATAAATTGTTTAGAATATGAAGTCATTTTGAGTTAATACGCTGAGAGTATGATGTTTTGTGTTGATAATATTGTAATTGTGTTTCAGACACACAGAGACACTCAGAGAACATCAGCCACCCTTTAACTGAAGGAGCATTAGATTCACAGCAGAGACTCGTGCAGATTCCGATCAGGAGAGACTTTCAAACATAATCCAAACAAGAGAAACCCAGTTTCCTGACTGAGGATGAATCCCAAAACAGTTCTGTTTAACACTCAGAGACGTTCCATCATGTTCCGGTTAACTGGATTAACGGCTGTGTCTGAAGGTGAAGATCAGGCAGAGCAGTAAAGGTCCTGGGATGTAACGTTTATTCAATATAAAGAGATAATAGGGAGAGAGTATCTGCATGTTCCCTCACTGTTGTGTCACACTGTGTTCATTCTAGCAGACATGAATGCAAGCTCTTCCAGCTATAGAACACTTTCCTCTGCAGATGCTTATGTGTAAATGCCATCATACACTTCTAATAAACCACCAATGTCGTAATACAGCAGTCTGAGCTTTCACTTTCTTGTGACTTCACTGCTTCAGTCATGTAATGTTTGCAGGTGAAGTGGACGGGGCCTGCATTCTTTAAATAGCCTCAGGTTCTGCTCTGATGTGTTGCACCAGATGCAGCTGCAGGGTTTAACATGCAGCTTCTGCAGTCTGCCGTGCTGCTAAAGAAAGAATTTGAGGAACAATTAAGGGAAGAAATTCCATGTGAAGTTCTTCTGTGTGCAGGATCTGAATGAAAAACGATGATGTTTCTTTAGATTCAGTGTCAGACTGAGAAGCTGCTACTCTGATCATTGTTATTTTAAGAAAGTTTCTGCTTACAGAAGGTTTGGGCTTCATGCAGTTTGCTGGCAGTGTTTTAAAGAGAGCGACTGAACTGGTTTCACTGCTGCAGTGATTTTACACTCACACATCAGCACAAGCATCTCACTGACACTCAAACTCAAGCTTGTTTTCTCCAGTACACTGAAGAGAAGAACGACGCTTGCCTGGCTGTTTCCTGTGGAAAAACAAGAATTAGCAGCTCTGAACTTCTCAGGGGAGGGAGGGGCGGTTGGTTGAAATGTATGGAGGAATGTATTAGTGTGTCAGTTCTGTTGAATGCCATGCTGTTTCCAAACGGCTGTTTTCACTTTTCAGAAGAGAATCTGATCTGAATTCAGGACTTTTTGGTGTGACAGTTCTGTATAATCGCCCATTAGTCAGAACACATTCACAATGTTCAACAAAACCAGATGCAGTTAACAAATATTATGCACAATTTTTAAGCTGATGTCTCCGCCCCTGGATGCTGATTGGCCAATAGTCATGATTTATTTAAAGCTATAACTGTATCAATAAACTACTGTACAGCAGTCATGGCTAATTGGTTGTACTTTTGCCTGGCAACATTCTGGCACAGTGTTCATAGACTGAATCATCCTGTGAAAAGACTTTAATTATTGACCTTTTTGTAGCTTTTTATATTATTATTTATATTTTGTAGCTTTAATGTGCTGACCTGTGCTATGTGTAATGTCTCCCTTCATATTTTAATATATTCATAATGTAGCATAGACTCTCATTTTTTATTAAATAATATACATGTAAAATATATATAAAAATAAGAAATCAGCTCTGTGTGATGAAATGAACACTTTGACTTTATCCTCAAATGTTTGTAATTTTGATATTTTCACAGCCGTAGCCCCCCACACCTCATGGGAACATGACTACAGCTTAGAAATATTTTCACAACATATCAATGTGTCTCCAATGGGCTACATTCATCAGTCACAAACAGTCATGGTTCAACAAGAAAGATTTACTGACCTGCTGTATTCACACATTAAAACTGTCTATCTGTTTTGTTGGGGGTGTTCATCTTAAAACAAAATTGACATGCTATAATGAGGGAGATGTTGGTGAAATTTGAAAGCAAGCAGCTATTTTATGATCAAAATGAAGCCATTTGCTGTATAAATCCTTCAGATGACCTCAGGCATTTAGGTTGATTCAGGAGACTTTGTAAGCAGTTTTCAGCTGTTATACGCTGTTATTGTTGTGAAATTGCTACATGTAGGGTTAGAGAATCTGACAGGACTTAGTGAGTGTTTCTGTGAAGTGACGTGTGTCATGTTGAACAATCAGGAGTGAAGCTCTTTGTTAGTCTGTCAGGATTTGTCAGCTGCGCTGATTATTGTAATTGCTCATAGTACAGAAACGTCCGTCTTCACATGCAAGATTAACTAAGTTTTGTGCGCTGGGTTCAGTATTAAACTTGTATTTTCTCCTGCTTGTTTTAGAAACACGGGAAACATCTAAATGAAATTACAGAAGCAAACTGACTTCATCAGTTCCCCTCGTGACAGAATAACACCTCAGTCAGGATGTCGTTTTGTAAGTTTGTGAGCTGATCCAGGTATTTAAGAAAAGCTCTTTTAAGAGTCACTTGCGGCAGCTTGAATTGACTGTAACCTGAGCAGACTGCAGACACAGCACACAGATACACAACAACTCTTTATGGATTATTAATGATGAAACTGACGCGAAACGATGCTGCTATACACAGCCTCTGCGTCTGAAACTGTATGTACATTTTTTAATGTCGTTAATGTCATGAGATCCCAACAGCTGTTTATAAGCCATATTAATTCATATCACATATTTAAGCAAAGCTTTTATAAACTTGTGCTCTGCACGTGCTCTGCTCTGCTTTCACTGCATCCCAGACGATTCACACAAAACATTCACCATCTGAGTTGTCAGTATGGAGATAAAGGTTAGCACTGATTTTCAGCAGTTTTATAGCACACATTGAGTGTATATTAGTGTTGATTGCTGCTCGCTAATGGAATCTCAGAGTGTTTGGCCCCGGAAGCGGCCATGCAAATACAGAGCTGCAGGGATGACGGATTTTAGTGGACGAACCTGGAAATGAGTTAGCATTTTAGCACCTTCAGTTCTCTGTCCTGACGTTTTTGAAAGGGTTTTTGGTTAAACGCTTAAAATATCTTACGCTTAATATGCTTATAAATCTCTGTGGTTAACACAAGCTCAAGATATTTTCACCTTTTATTCTACAATATAAAACACACCAGCAAAACACCACTCATGACTTTATAAAACTTTTATAAATCCCTCCACAGAGTAGATCCTTATCAGGGAACATTTTTTAATACAATTTGAAAAGGTTTTTGGAGGTTTGGCTGGGATGACGTTGAAGTGAAGCAGTCGTATTTCGTTTATAGCATAGGGTTAGCTATAACCGCCTCACAGCTTTCTGGTATTTTTTATTTATTTATGAATTTCACTCTTTAGCTTCACTGGCCTCCTGGAATAGAAACATGCATCTGACATGTCCTTAGAAATCTGGTAGACCATCCTGGTATTTCATGCATACAGTTTTCTCATACTTACATTTCAGATATACTCATTTCAGATTTCAGACAAAGGGAAAATTTCACAGGTCACAAGCTGATAGATAGTGTATAATAATATTTTCACTCGATACACATTCATTTGTGAAAAGGTCACATTAATATTAATACTTTAAACATCTTTAAACATAACGGCCATATGGCAGAATCCTAATGAAGAGTCCTGTAATGAGTATCCTTAAAAGCATCATTTACTTTAATTTCAGCATTGAGATCTACTCTCATGATGAGCATGATGATTATTTGTACATGCATTATCTTTGTGTGTGTGGTGTGTGTATAAGTGAATGTGTAACAGTAAGATAAATGGCCTCTGTCATCTTGTTTCAGTGAGATTCTAATATGCACCTTAATGTGACACCCAAATAATGAGACTGTCTCACTGCCAGAAAGGGAGAGGCAGGTGGAGAGAGACAGGCAGGATCAGAAGTCACAGTCTGGAGAGGACAGAAAATCCTGTGAGAGCCTGTCTGTTGTCATGACGGTGCAGTTAAATCAGCTCAGAGCAGCAAACCAGCTGAGCCTACTTTCTTAAGGGCACCTCAGTTGTTTCTGACCATCACCCTGAGTGTTCTGGAGGAGTCTGTGAGCTCTGATTAAAAGCTTTGAGTCTCTCCTCTGTGAACACAGCATCAGGTTTCATGCTCTCGGTTTTTTTCTAAATTTCCGTCTCAAGTGAGGCTAAAATGTTGCGTTTCACTCGCTTCCTTTAAACTTCTAGGTTTTCTAAAAGATGGTCGTACATCATGAACTATAAGCGGTCAGTCAAGTGTGTCTGTCAGAGTCTGATGTGCTAATGTTTCACTGCAGCGTTTGACAAGAGATGTCTTCTCACACACATACACACACACAATTACTTACTTACTCTTTGTACCAGCTGCCGTCCAGCATCCTTCCTGTCTGCTGATGTGGAAATCTGTGTGTGTGTAGATAGATAATAATGATTTAATCTCTGTTTGTTTCTCTGGATGTCACAGAAGAACAGTTCATTTTACTGTGTGAAGATTAGAAGCTTTAGATGGTTCTGCTTATACCAGTCAGGATTTAAAAGTTAATGTTGAAATGACACTGTGCTGTAGTTGATCTTCAGGGTGATTTCTAGTAGTTAACAGTTACTCTTCTCCATTCTTCTCCTCAAACACACACAAAGAGTGAAACAAGGCTGAAATGATTTTAGATGAGATGTCTCAGACAAAATCAGACCTGCATCTGATCTCTAAACAGCCACTAAAACCTAAAGCTCATCCAATATTCACAGCACCTGCATTAGAACCTGAAGCTCTGATTGACACTAAATCAAACTGAAGATCCGAGAGAAACATAATAACATCAAAATATCAATAGTGCAACGAAAGGAAATATTTCAAAGTATTAACAAACAAACAAAACAATAGTGGGAAATAACAAAGGAAGATTACAGAGATCACACACAAACAGTGTCAGCGTGCTGTGATTCTCTGTGTGTTGTACAGTGAGGATGTACTGATGGTTTCTCTGAGAGCTTTAGTAGTGGTCTATCAGTATCTCTCATCTCTGTCTCTCATACTCACATCTGGTACAACAGTGTTAGTGGAGAACAAGAGATCTTACACACACACACAAACCACAGCTGATAAGAACCGCCGGCCCTTCACAATCAACATTCAATTACACTTCAAAACACCTTCATACACACAGTGACTTTGTCACACCGTCTGTATTCACCAATATGTTTTTGATTTTTAAATTCAAATGTTTCAATTTTATAAATACCTTTTTAGATATTATGTGAAGCATAAATAATATTTGCAAGCTTGTAAAAGACATTTTATTTTTTACTTTTATAATTTGACAAAATGTGACATACATAGTAAGTAGTTTAGTAACTTTTATTGTTATTTATCTTGTTCTCAAGATTTCAGTAATGCCATGGTTTTATTTAATATATTAATAAGGTTTGAGAACATTTGTTTATGAAACATCAAATCTGCGCCTTTTCACATTTACATTTCAAAACAAGGATTCAATTCAAGTTGGCACGTGAATTTTAAACTGGAATTTTATAAAGGATTCTATTTACTGAGGAACAATGTTTAATGAAAAATAACTCTTACTGTCATATATACACACACTATAGCTCACTCGTACATTTGATACATTTCTTGTAGTATTAAACTATTTTAATTTTAGGAACATTCAGATGCTTATAACATCATGCAGAGAGAAAGAGAGAGGTAACACACAACATTGATATAATTATGAATTCATAACAAGTGTACAGTCTGGCGCTCTGTGAATATCATTACAGTCTGACATCTCAATTTGTTTGCCAGTAAATAAACACTTCATCTCATCCTCTGCTTTATGGATTTTTGGTGTCAGCAATATTAAAAAGTGCAAAGCCATTGATGATGAAAGAACGAGAAGATCTTCAGATCAGCTGATGTTCTCAGAAGTTCAGAAGGATCATCAGTGTGTCCTCCAGCAGGACTCTTGAGTTCAGACAATCCTCCGTCTGTGGCCGATTTGCTCCAATTCCTTTAGTTTGTCAGTCTGATGAATGTCATCTGACAACAAATGTCTCTTGATTGTCACATTTTCATCAAATGAATAGCGTCACTTGTAGTCAGCTACTCTGTCTCTCACTCACACACACTTTTATCACACACTGTGCTGAATGTATCACACATCTGATATTGTGTTTAGCTCAATTCAGAATAAAGAATAACACCAGATCAGAAAGTACAGACAAATGAAATCTGTCCAGCCAGCCTCCCTCCCACTGTTTCTCTCCCTAACCAATATGTCGCTCAGCATCTGTGAACGTTGTTAGTCTGCAGTGGTGAGATCAGACAGCAAGCCATCGCCCTATCTGCTGTTTCCTGTGGAGATCTGGCAACCCGGGCTCATCTGCTCTGTATCTGACCCGTCCAGCTGTGAGATCAGTCTGAGATCAGACATTCATTGTAACTCAGCTCCGGCTGCCATGTAAACGTTTTCCTGGAGTTTTCCAGCGGAGCAGCGCCACCTCCCGTTCACTCAGAGAAAAACACACTGAACGTTTCATCTGAGGCAGGTTCAGGTTAGGTTTTTCATTTGATTGCTACAATTGTTTCATCTTTGATGAACTTAGAGCCACATTTTTAACATGAACCTCATGAATGTTCATTTATTGCTTTCAATTAGCCTGTTAATTGGCGTTGAGCTGGTTAATGACGTAACTGAGCCCTTAAAATAAACTCAGCTCAGCCTCTGCTGTTGTTGATGACGACGAGGAAGAAGAAACAGAATCTCTTTTCCGTCAGGTGACACATCTGATCTCAGGTCAGCTAAGCTCAGATCGGTGCAAGTTCAATACAAACATCTGAGAAATCAGTGAGGTGATTGTGAGACGAGTGTGAGATGAGAAACTGTCTCATCGATTTTAAGCGATTGTTTTTTCATCGATTTGAAGAACTTGTTGCTTCTCCACAAACGATCCGTGGTGAACTCTCTGTGTAGACAAACGCTTCATTCACTCAGGAAATGTAAATTTGTGACGATTTTGTCTCTGAAAACAACGGAAGAGTGTGTATGAATTCTCCAGTCCTGTTAGGATCACAACCAACCCGGTTTAGATCCGCAGACTGACCCCTAATGCCCCATTAAACCTGACCTGAAACCGGCCACAGATACTGTGTGAACATTCAGAAGAGCTCATTTAAACACTGAAAATGTGACACAGGAAGAACAAAGTGTACGACAGTGTAAAGCAGTAATATCTGACAGATTTAATCATTCATATGTGACTGATTCATAAGAACTACAGACACAATCAGACACAATCAGACTCAGACTCTGTTTATTGTCTCTCACAGAGGTAGAGCTGCGTGTGACACACACAGTCAGTAAAAGAGAGTGAGATTATTTATTGATTTATTATATTAGTATATCATTAGATGCTTGAATTAGTGATAAATGTGTATCATAAATCTCTTTACAGATGTTAAGTTTAGAAATTTGACGTACATTTGGGTGTAAGACACTCACGGTTCTAAATTTAGTTTCAAATCAAGACAGAAATTGTTTTTGTCTTTTATGCACAAATGCAGATTTTCTGTTACAGCAGAAACACAGATCAGCATACTGACACAGATATGGATCTTCAGGCATTTCTCCTCTTTAAAACATTGTGGTTTAATTTCAAAATAAAAATATCACAATACAGAATATCTGCATTATAACATTTGTTCATAAAATGTCATGAAGGTAATGATCAAGTTAAATTGATAACATTTGTTGATAAATTTCACTGAACCTAATTACAAAAAGAAAACAAGGTCATTAAATAAAAATATTTGGTCAGTTTGCATTACAGCATGTAGGGGGCAGTGTCGTACTGTGACTGCAGGAAACATTATATACATACACATCATTACACACCCGACAGTTAGTCATGTAATTAGCTACATACATGCAGGATATGATCATACAGCATCATCCATAGACTTATAATAATAATAATTCAATAAAACAACATAATAATTCAGATAAGGATCAGATTATATCAATTCAAAGACAACAGCTCAAACAAAACTAAAGCTGTTCTGTCTTCAGCAGTCTCTTAAATGTAAAATAAAAATACTGTTTAAAGTGAAATGTATTCAACAGTAAATACTCCTGGTGTTGTGTACTGCAGTACTGTAGGTTAGAAAACAAAACAATTCTTAAAACAGAATATGCATCTTGCATATTTATTGTAAATTATTTGGATAATTATTAGTATATCTACATTAGTAAATAAGCTGCACTTATAGCATCAGTATACACATTTATATTAGAATGTTTGATCATTTCCTTATATTTAAGGCAATATATTATCATCAGTGTTTATGATGTCACTCTGTTGTAAATATATGCCAAAAAACCTTGTTATAAAATTAAATGAAATTAAACCACCTGTTTGTTTACAGATTTCTAACTCTGCTTGTGGAATGTTTTAAAATACATTAAAATAGACTGTAAAAAAACCTCAAAACAGGAGATGAATATTTCCCCTGAGCACGGTTGATTTAAAATCATATTGCTTGACGCTTCTATATTTGGTGATAATCAGTGGTCATCCTCAGAACTGAATCTGATCTGGAACATCAGACAGGATTTACATTCAATGAAATCAGATCAGACAGTCTGATTCAGACAGGCAGCTGAACACAAAGACACACAGCGCTGAGTTGCGGCTGCTAATGTACTGGTTATCAGAACCTGAGCTACAAATTATGACATACCATAAAAAGCTATAAAGCATGTTGATGTCAAAGTGTGTGTTAATCTAGAGTGACATATGCATGTTGAGTCATAATCACATTTTAATCTGTAATGCTTCTGTCTGTCTTGAACAGCAGATTCTAACAGTATGTGTGACAGTCAGATCAGATGCTTGACATGGATTTATTTTGGCAGTGTCTTACGGAGCGCAGTAAAGCTGTGAAGCCGTGAGGGTGAAGCAGAGACCTTCAGATGTTTGTCTCGTGCTGCAGAACTTCGTCTTGATTCTCACAGAGTTGCTGCGAGGCGTCTGTGTCTGCCGCTGCAGTCATTTCTGTCTGGCCTTGATTCTCATTCTCGGTCCGATTGTACATCTCATTCTGCTTATGCTCGCGGTCCTGCAGTCGGTAATTGATGAAGTTCCCGATGAAGAGCCAGACACTGGAGAATATGACCACCGACCCACAGCACAGGTACATGTACTTGTAGTTCTTAGTGATGTCCACCAACTTCCCTGCAGGTCAATCACAAGGCTTTTATTAACTTGTGAGCAGTTAGCAGATGTATATCATAACATTGTAAAGAATCATTTTGTTTTATCTTGTGACTCCCTAAATTGAAATGGAATCAAATTGTTAGATGTCAAAAGAACATTTCAGACATTGAGACGCATTATCAGTGAAATGTTACCAGCCAGAGGGGGTCCAATGAGCACAGGGCAGCACTCCACGACCGTGGTGAGACCCACGGCACTGGAGAACCTCTGAGCGCCCACTAGGTCCATCAGTGTCTCGAAGAGAACAGCGCTCACCATGCCAAACGCGAAGCCGAAGAAGACAGCGTAGACCACCATCCCGGTGTAGCTCTCAGCCAGTGGACAGAGGATGTGACACACACCATTATACAGCACTGCAAAACTAAAGAAGTACTGGATCTTTGGCCGGATCCAGCTAGAATTGGCCAACAGTCCCATGGATGGCCGGGCAAACATGTCCACGAAAGCCAGGATGGACAGGAGGAAGGCCGCGCGATACTCGTCCACACCATTGTCTTTGGCAAAGGGAGACAAGAAAACGATGGGTGCAAAGAAGCCAACAAACATGATGACGTTTCCCGACAGGTAGATGAGGAAGCCACGGTGTTTGAAGAGTGACAGGTCCAGGTACTTGTTAATGGTCTGCCAGGCCGAGGCCTTCTCTGTCTTGGATACCATGGATTTCTCTTGGACTTTCTTGGCCTGATTTGGAGGGGCTTCCAGGGGCCTCATGAGGGATCCAGCCACACAGCAGTTCAACAGAAGACCCCCAAGAATCAGGAAGCTGCCCCTCCATCCAAATTGGTTGATGAGATACTGGTTGAGCGGGGCAAGAGTGCTGAGGAACACAGGGCTTCCCGCCATGGCGAAACCATTGGCGACAGGCCGTTTCTTGTAAAAGTATTTCCCAATCATTGTTAATGCGGGCTGCAGGTTGAAGGCGAGGCCAAGCCCTTGGACAGGAGATTAGTGTTCATTAATATTAAGTTTAATATTTTAACATTAGTTTTTGTTTTACGAACTTTTGAAAAATGTTTAAATGGAAGTACCACAATTCTGACATGTGACAAAACCTTCACATTTTTTAAAGTCTTCTGTAAAGAACTGCAGGATTAAACACATGATGTGAAGTCAGAAATTTAGTGTGTAACAGTAAAACCTCAAATACAATATTGTGAGAGCAGAGAGCATTGTGGGAAACTGACTGACTGGTTCATCTCAGGAGTGTTGAAGGAGTCTCTCTCTCACCTCCAATTACTCCAATACAGATGTATAGCTGCAGAACATTATTGCATAAGGAAGCACCAATCATGCCGACCGCGCACAGACAACCGCCCGTGATCATAACCGGACGACAGCCGTACGTATTCACCAGAATGCTGCTTATAGGCCCTACAAACACAAGCAGATTAAACAGCACAGACATGAAAGCATTTCAGAATCATGTGACCACTGTATGTATGTGAGTGAATGTACATAGATGTGTTTGTGTGGGTTTACTTAACCATATACTGAGAACAAATTTGTACCCAAAAGTCAGAAATCTGAGCAAAACCTCCTTTTGGGGACATCCTCATTTGTAAAAACACTATAAAATACAGTAAATATTTTGTGTTTAA
Organism: Chromobotia macracanthus; assembly: GCA_036877525.1. NCBI lineage: Eukaryota > Metazoa > Chordata > Actinopteri > Cypriniformes > Botiidae > Chromobotia > Chromobotia macracanthus. The sequence continues at coordinate 285,123 of JAZGTH010000012.1, forward strand.
TTGTAAAAATGATTAAAGTTTTCTGTTAGGGTTAGAGTGTGGTTTAGGTTATATTGTTTACATTGTTTAGCTGTGTATAAAAACAATAGAAGACTACAGAATGCCCCTGTTTAGATAGAAAAGTGTGTGTGTGTCTGTGAGTGTGTGTTGCTCTCAAGATGGTGAAACTCAACACCTGTATTGTATATTAATGCTTCCTGATAATAAACATGTTAATTTAATCAATGTTGCATTAAATTTGTCTGTTTGGTTCTGGAAGATTACAAAGTGTGTTTAATGTTTAATCTCATCTGTCCAGTAATGAACTGGTAAAGTACTTTGAAAGATGGGCACCTGTGACTCTAAATATGACATGACCTACAGTAAAACCACAGCAATGGATTAACCCCTTGGAAACTGAAAGTGTGTACCTCCAGCATACATGACAGCCAGCATGATTGAGGAGATCCAGGCCACCTGACTGTAGGACGCATCAAAAATTCTCTGGATGTCTTTGAAGAACACTGTCATGGCCTTTGGGAAGGCGTAGGAAAAGCCAATAGAGATGAAGGCCCCGCCCACCACTGCCCAACCCCACCCTCCATCCGGCGGGGTCACAGCTGCTGGTCTAACTGGGGAAGGCATGTCACTGACAGACAGAAAACACAATTTTAAACTTTACAGTGATTTGTAAAGGTTTCCAGGTGTTCTCATTCTACACACAAGAAATCTCACAGGTTTAGGGGTTCATTCTGTCTCACATGATTCTCTCGATGATACAGAATGTATTTCTAGATGAGCTAGCTGTGTAAATCCTGTTTTTGTCCTCAGGTGTGCTGACAGTGGGACTGTATTTCAGCAGCTGTGGGTGGAATAATTCTAAATTACAGTAATTAAGAGTTAAATTCATGCCAAAGATAATTATATAAAAATGTACAAGTGCTAAAAACATACTGTCACGTTCATGACTATAAACTCACCAGAAAGAAACATTTCTACATTATACTGCAAACCACAGATTTTTTTACAGTGTTGTAAAGTCAAAAATGTGATAAAATCCCACAAATTCTCCACAATTGTCTGAAATTAATTCACACACAAAACCCGCCTCTGGCTCCCTTTGGGCACCGTCCCCTGCTGCTTCAGTTCATGGGAATATGGGCGGAGCTACAGGTGTAACTAAATTATGTCAGTGTTTACAAACCACAAAACACACCCCTAGTGAGTCTTATCGTGATATTGTAGTTCAAAAACACACAGAGGTCATGTGATATTAACACCCACAAACAAAACCTTCAAATCCACAAAACCTTTCTTCAAAGTTATTGTAACTGATATTGACAGAAATGTTTTTCCTTCAAAGAAATCGCATATGCTGACGTCTAGAGTCTTGTGACCTGAAACCCTCAGCGTGAGGTCACACACATTATTAGACTAATCATGACTAGGTTGAGTCTCAGGAATATTTAATTAGATGGTGTTCTCTATCTTTAGACCATGAATCATGATTTGTGACTCTCAATAGTTTATGTTACAAACAGAGAGAATCACCATTTACAAAAGCACTTGTCCGTTGAGATTGAACCCTGAAATCAAACCTGGACTTGAAAATCTTTCTGTGAAGTGGACGTTTAAAGTTGATCAAACAAGTGTTTTCAACGGTAAATACAGCAAAACTTAAATAATGAGGAAGAATCTTTCTTTACTTGTGCATTCGCTTCAGCTACAGGTGAAAACTGACCTTCTCTTCAGAGAATTAAGCAGGACTGAAATCAAGGAAAAAGATGTTTACTGTTCCTGAGGACACTTTGAAGGGCTCTGTGTGTTTTAAGGCCAAAAGAACTGACCTACATAAATAACATTTGTGTTTCCCACAGAAAGAAGAAAACTTAAGAGGAACAATTGTCTGATGCAGCAGGGGTCTCCACTAATCACAATCATACGGAAGTATGATAAAGTTCAGAGAAATTTTACTTCATAAAACAGCAGAAATAGGTGAAAGTTTTCTCTGCTCTAAGATTAGCGTGTGTGGGGGTTTATTTACCCATATATAGGGGATCAGTTTGTACCCAAAAGTAAGCAAAACCTGATAAATCTGAGCAAAACCTCCTTTTGGGGACATCCTCATGTGTTAAAATGCTCTAAAAATATAGTAAATAAAGTAATTTTCTGAAAATGCAGAAAGTGTCCCAGCAAACACAGAAACGCTTACAGACATTATAACATTACATCACTGTATTATATCACAGGCCTGGATGTGTGTCGTCTTCCCTCTTGTCATTTTTCTTTATGTACATGATAAACACAGAAACGCTTACAGACATTATAACATTACATCACTGTATTATATCACAGGCCTGGATGTGTGTCGTCTTCCCTCTTGTCATTTTTCTTTATGTACATGATAAACACAGAAACGCTTACAGACATTATAACATTACATCACTGTATTATATCACAGGCCTGGATGTGTGTCGTCTTCCCTCTTGTCATTTTTCTTTATGTACATGATAAACACAGAAACGCTTACAGACATTATAACATTACATCACTGTATTATATCACAGGCCTGGATGTGTGTCGTCTTCCCTCTTGTCATTTTTCTTTATGTACATGATAAACACAGAAACGCTTACAGACATTATAACATTACATCACTGTATTATATCACAGGCCTGGATGTGTGTCGTCTTCCCTCTTGTCATTTTTCTTTATGCACATGATAAACACGCACGTCACAGTGAATCTCACTCATTCAGCTACACCCGTCACGTGACCCGTGTATAATGTCAGTCCACCAGCTGAAGTGACCCAGATGAGCCAAACCCGCTTACAGCATCAGAGCCCGGACAAATATAGCGCGACAGTCCTCTGTCTGATCAGCCTGCGTCTGATCAGCCTGTATGCAGGACACAAGCTGGTGCTGATACAGGCAGGATGTTCAATCACAGCATCTTATATTCATCTGATCTACTGTCTGGGGTTAAATATTAAACATACACATGAATGAATGAAGACGATAACACCTCTGCGATGCCGATCTCTAGAAAGGATTACATCAGAGTTGCTCTCCTGTGTAAAACCATTCTGATAACGTCCAGAAACGCTCGTATTTAATAGAGATGTTGCTTACCTGTAGGTAATGTTCCGGAGCTGTCTGTCTCTCTGTCTGTCTCTCTGTCTGTCTCTCTGTCTGTCTCTCTGTCTGTCTCTGACCTTCAGTCGCTGCTGCTGCAGAAAGACGCTCCGCACGCGCCGTTGAGTGGGCGGCGGTGACGTCACTCGCCAGGATCGACCGCACGCGCTCTTCTATGGCGGAGGTTTGGCTCATGAATATTAAAGAAAAGCGTGGCGTCAGTCTATTGCACAAACCTGATTGGTCAACAGACAGCCGTTGACAAGAGGGCGCTGGTCGGCCGCGGTATTCATGCTTATGAATAAACATTCAGTAACGTCAGATTAACGAGTGCGCGTTTAACTCAATTAGCAGTATTTTATTTTATTTTTGTATGGTTTACTGACTTTATGTGCCCTGGTCTGCACTGAGAAGAACAGCCGAAGGTGTGTATGATATTAACTGCACAATAATTATCGCATTATCTCTTAGTGAAGCCTATGGTTTGGTTTTAGTAAGCCGGACCTAAAAGCTCTGTTGAGATGCAGAAAGATCAGATCGTGTTTTTAATTAAGGTGCAAAAAGATAAATGTAAATTTGTTGACTAAAAGTTAAACTATAGTCCACTAACTGCAAGCCAGAAATCCTTAACTGGAGGCAAATTCAGGATCTGTTTAGCAGACCTGTCTTCATTCAGTATTGTTAACGCATGTTAAACCCGCGGTCCATTCACAAACTGGCTGATGCTCACAGAAATCGCAGAGCCAATCTGATTGGCTGCTTTATGCAACTTCCAGGAATCAGGGTTAAACTGTTTGTTTTTTATTAGTCCATCTGGAAACCAAGTCAAGTTAACAAGAAATAATCAAACTTATGATAAAAACGAATCAGATTAAGATAGCTCGAGTTTTGTTTACATACAAACATTCACTAGACATTCTGTACTCATTACTTTCTGTCTGAGCAGGTCTGCTTGTGTCGTCAGATATTTCCTCCTTGTGTTGTCACTCTGCCTTCAGGTGGCACCATTGAGCTTTTTCAGTCACTGCCTGAAACATACAATATAAAAGTGTTTTGCATGTCAGTCTGGATATAAACATAAGTAAATCATGTAATCCTGTATCAGACCTGCCAGAGACATATTTATATGTAGTATTATGTGAAGATCTCTGTTGTTTGTTCTTAGATGAATGTTATTCACAGTGTTTTGTGCTTTAGCTTTTAATAGCCACAAACAGAAATGAGTGAGTGTGTCTCAGAGACAGAGTGAGTGAGCCTCTGAGAAATGTGTTTGGACTGAAATAGTATGTGACCACAGACAGCTTGTGTGTGTGTGTGTGAGAGAGAGAGAGAGAGAGAGAGAGAGAGAGAGAGAGAGAAAGAGAGAGAGAGTGTTGAACACACACACACCTCCCCTTACTTACCTCTGTGTCTGAGACAACGTGGGTGGGATACAAGTAATCTAGCAGCTGTGTGTTACTGTACGCACACACACACACACACACACACACACATACACATGTAAAACCACACTATTGTGGACAAATCTGAACTTGTTAAATCTGAGTAAAACATCCTTTTAGGGTTGTCCTAAACAACATTTTTTTAAATTGTAGTGTAAAAAGTTTTCTGTTAAGGTCTATGGAATGTACTGATAATGTCCCATTTAGATAGATAAGTAAACGTGTGTGTGTATGTGATTCAAATTGAGTCTTGTTGGATTGTTGGAGAAAGAACACTTTTCTTTGGGAACTAGTCTTACGTGTGTTAACTAGAATATAACT
>JAZGTH010000012.1:297500-317500 GCA_036877525.1 Chromobotia macracanthus
CGGGTTCTGAACTCAGTCAGATGAACATGATCGCCACAGTGACAGGTTCTGAACTCAGTCAGATGAACACGATCGCTACAGTGACGGGTTCTGTGTAATGTTCTGACAGGTTCTGATAACGTTTCTGTTTACAGGGACTTGAGTCACAACAGGTTACACACACTTCCTGAAGCCCTGACGGGCCACCTGCCACATCTCACAGAAATGTAAGAGGATTCTGTGATTTGTGACTTATTTTTCTTTATTTTCATATGTCACAGTTTAAATTTGTAACCGCTTGTTTTTATGTTCACAGAAAGCTGAACAACAATGTGTTTGAGTCAATACCAGATTTGGGTCCAAATGCAGGAAACCTCAGCAGTCTGATTCTGTGAGTATAAGAGCTTAACGGTCTGATTCTATGAGTATAAGAGCTCAAAGGTCTGATTTTGTAAGTGTAAGAGCTCAACGGTCTGATTTTGTGAGTGTAAGAACTTAATGATCTGATTTTGTGAGTATAAGAGCTATATATATTGTGTGCAATAATATCAGAATTGTTCTTTTAACAATATGAAGCATCATTATCGAGTACGTCACTCACTTTCAGAAAAAACAGCATTCAGTGTTCACAAATTCACTGTGCTGCAGTTAAGTATTGCCGTGCGCATTCACTGTGAGATGCAGCACATGAGACTGGTGTGTGTAACACAAAATGTTTTCTCCTGTGTCTCTTTTGGGTGTGCTGTCTGTGTCAGATTCTCGTGCACACAGCAACAGGTGAAGATATTATTAATATTTAGTGCGTAGTCTTGAGACACTGTCAGTTCAGAAGAAAAAATCCAAATGGACTTTGTTTCAATCCTCAATCCACAGCTCTGATGCGCGAATGTTTGATCTTGAAGCTGAATGAGAGAGAAGAGCATGAATGAGGAACACGGCAATGAATAGTCTAGTGAAAATACATTTGCAAAATATTTTCTGATTATTGACATCGGCAAAAATCACTGAAAATATTGAGATATATTGGGTCAATATTACATCCCTCCATTGTCAGTAATAAATGAGTTTATACTGAAGGTCTGCTGTGAAATTCCTCACTTCTCATACCAGTGTTTGTTCAGAAGGATCTGCTGAGACATGTTGAGAGTGTTATCTCCCCTCAACACCTCTGACTCACAGCTTCATACAAACACATATGTTTTGTTTCTAACACTGGAGCACCTCAGGAAATTGCTGTGAGTTCACTGAGGGAATATTACTCATCTATTTAATTGGCAGTGTTTTAAAATACCCTGTAAGTAATAACCTAAAAAGCACCTAACCAGCTGTGAAGGTGTTGTGAGGCATACTGATGTCACCAACACACACATAAGCCCAGGATGTGCACAAGGGACTGTGTGGTTGCTCGACAGGTCTGTGAAGCTCGAACCTTTGCCATTCAGTTTCTAACATCTGAAATGGTTTTAACTTTCTGTTTTCAGATCAAACAACAAAATCTCACATATATCATCACAGCGGCTCAGTCCACTGGTTGCCCTGGAAACGCTGGACCTTAGCAACAACAATATAATGGAAGTGCGATCTGGGGCTTTTCCTCCACTTCCTCTCAAAAACCTGTGAGTTTACACACACTAGTTACAGTCTTACCAGTCATTACAGCAAATAAAGTGATGTGAAAACGAAAATACTGAAATGTATTATTCATTTATCACACTGTTGTTAGTCACTAAAACAGACTGTAATCTCAGAATAGCTAAACATTATTCCATCAGTCGCTGTATCTGCTGGTAAATGTCTATCACAGCTTCAGTTGTTGCTCTTTCTCTGTAGGTTCATGAATAATAATCGTATTTCTGTGCTGGATGTCGGCTGTTTCAATAATCTGTCCTCTTCACTGCTGCTTTTACAACTCAACAAGAACCGACTGAGCTCCATCCCACCCAAGATCTTCCAGCTGCCCCACCTACAGCACCTGTGAGTTCACACGCTGCGCTCTGTGCCTCTGATTGGTGGACGTGTGTGTGTGTGGGGGGGTTCTGACTGCTGTGGTTTGATTGACAGAGAGCTGAGCAGGAACCGTGTGAGGCGGATCGAGGGCCTGACGTTTCAGGGGCTACACGCTCTGCGCTGGCTGAAGATCCAGAAGAACGGCTTGGCTCGGCTGATGGATGGAGCTTTTTGGGGTCTCAGCAACATGGAAGTTCTGTGAGTGAAGAATAAAAATATCACTATTCAATAAATTATCAATATTCATATTGATTGATCAGGCCTGTCTTCAGAGTCTTTTGTGACTTGTTGATGAGGTGTGTGTGTTTGTGTGTGTGTGAGAGCAGGCATCTGGAGTTTAATAACCTGACTGTGATCAGTAAAGGTTGGCTCTACGGTCTTCTCACCCTGCAGAAGCTTCATCTGTCTCACAACAGCATCAGTCACATTAGACCAGACTCATGGGAGTTCTGTCAGAAACTCTCTGAGCTGTGAGTCACACTGGCTCCTGTGTTCTGTCTCCTGCTCTGATGTTGTCGTTCTGCTCTGATGTTCTCCTTCTGCTCTGACGTTCTTCTTCGGCTCTAATGTTGTTGTTCTGCCCTGATGTTCTCCTTCTGCTCTGATGTTCTCCTTCTGCTCTGATGTTCTCCTTCTGCTTTAATGTTCTCCTTCTGCTCTGATGTTCTCCTTCTGCTTTAATGTTCTCCTTCTGCTCTGATGTTCTCCTTCTGCTCTGATGTTCTCCTTCTGCTCTGATGTTCTCCTTCTGCTCTGATGTTCTCCTTCTGCTCTGATGTTGTTGTTCTGCCCTGATGTTCTCCTTCTGCTCTGATGTTCTCCTTCTGCTCTAATGTTCTCCTTCTGCTCTAATGTTGTTGTTCTGCCCTGATGTTCTCCTTCTGCTCTGATGTTCTCCTTCTGCTCTGATGTTCTCCTTCTGCTCTGATGTTCTCCTTCTGCTCTGATGTTCTCCTTCTGCTCTGATGTTCTCCTTCTGCTCTGATGTTCTCCTTCTGCTCTAATGTTGTTGTTCTGCTCTAATGTTGTTGTTCTGCTCTGATGTTCTCCTTCTGCTCTGATGTTCTCCTTCTGCTCTGATGTTCTCCTTCTGCTCTGATGTTCTGACAGAGATCTGAGCTGGAACCAGCTGACCCGTTTGGACGAGGGCAGTTTTATTGGACTCACTGTTCTTGAGCAGATCCATGTTGGAAACAATCACATCAGCTTCATTGCAGACGGAGCGTTCAGAGGTCTTACCAGCCTGCAGATGCTGTGAGTTTATCTTCTGTAGGAATAAGTACATGCTAAGTAATAACTACATCACAGCCTCAGGATTATGGGAACTGTTGTGTATGAATCGTGATGTAATTGGTGTTGTTGTGTTTTTATATTCATCATGTGTAGTGAACGTCTTTTTTTTTTGTTAATTAAACAATGTGATAAGTTTTCTGTGAGGGTTAGGTTTAGGGGATAGAATATACAGTTTGTACAGTAAAAAAACCATTATGTCCTCATAAACCACATATGCCAATCTCTGTGCGTGTGTATGTCTGTCTTTGTGAGGACCAGTTATACCATCGACGTGAGGACAGAGAGAGTAAAGTGAGACATATAGCTTGTCCTCACTATCTGACACCCCTTTAAAGGGCTGTTTGAGTGTTAAGACTTGGTTTTAGGGTTAAGCTTAGAATAAGGTTAATGTTAGGTTTAGGGTTAGGCAGTTAGTTGTGATGGCTAAGGTTAGGGTAAGGGGCAAGAGATTCTATTGTCAATGAATGTCCTCACAAAGACAGCCATACATACGTGTGGGTGTGTGGTAGGCTGTGACTCTGCTCACTTTGGATTCTTTCCTAAATGGAACCCAATGTGAGCACAGCACAGAGGTCAGTTTTGTTAGAGGGGGAGGAGTTACTGTGTGACCCGGTGTTTGTACCACATGAGGATGGTGCATTATGGAGGAGGGCCGATAGAAGATGAAGGTTTTGGGGTTTCTTAAAGAGCCAGTATACATTGGAGCATCGTGCTTTGCTGTTATTCTGTGTTCAGAAGTGTAAACATTCCCATTAGCTCTGTGTTTGTGTCAGAGTGCTTTAATGTTCATTTGTATAGCACAAACATGGTGTCACTGCAGCTTTATGAATTGTGTTTTCAAATGGATTTTAAGAGTTTCTCTTGATTTCTGACAGTGATTTGAAGTGTAACGAGATCTCATGGACTATTGAAGACATGAACGGCCCTTTCTCTGCTCTGGACAACCTGAGGAAATTGTGAGTGCTTTTGTTTTAACCTGTTTGTTAATGTATTTTTTAGGATAATTCCATAGTACACATTATCACCTCAAGAAAATGATTTGCGTTTGCTGTAACTGGATTCAGTATCAGAGCAGAAGCAGAACCTGAAGGTTTCTCCTTATTCCTCAGGTTCCTCCAGTGGAATCGCATTCGATCGGTCACCAGAAAGTCCTTCACAGGTCTGAACCTGCTGGAGCTGCTGTAGGTCTTTTTAGTCTTTTATACGTGAAGATGATGGAGTGTTTATTTTAATATCTAAATGGTGTCTGCCTCCTCATCACAGGGACCTGAGCAACAATGCCATCATGTCAGTCCAAGCTAATGCCTTCTCTCAGATGACCAGACTCTCACAGCTGTACGTATGAACCTCATCTGTCTGTCTGTCCACAGCTGCAGTTTCTCATGAGCGGCCTGTAAACGTTTCCTGTGTGACATCTTGTCCTATCAGGCACCTAAACACCTCCAGTCTGCTGTGTGACTGTCAGATGAAGTGGTTTCCTCTCTGGGTGGCAGAACACTCGTTCTTTGAGCTAGTGAACGGCAGTTGTGCTCATCCACTGACACTGAAGGGCAGAAGCGTCTTCACTGTGGATCAGGACGAGTTTGTGTGCGGTGAGTCAGGAATGACACCATGGGGGGGGCAGTTGTGGACTGCTGTTTAGTGAGTCGGACTTTAGTAAGTCGGAAGATTGCTGGTTCGACTCCAAAAATTGTTTTTGTGACATTAAAGGTGAAGAGCTTCATGCCAGCTTAATACCCACTGAAAGTGATTACAATAATAACGACTGCTGTCGGTACTGCAAAGTTCTGACCCCTCCCTCTGTCTGGCATTGGTCAGTTTTAGTTTGTTTGAATAATGAGGGTTTTTTTGCTGTTCAGATGATTTGCCCAAACCTCAGATCACCATCCATCCCGAGACACAGTCAGCCATCAAGGGCTCGAACGTGACATTTGTCTGCTCGGCGGCCAGCTCCAGTGACTCTCCAATGATCTTTGCCTGGAAGAAGGACAACGAGGTTTTGAATGATGCTGAGATCCATAACCAGGCTCATCTGAGCTCTCAGGCTGGAGAGGTAAGCGAGGTGACAGAGTACACCACCACCCTGCAGCTCCACAGAGTTGAGTTCTTCAATGAGGGCAAATATCAGTGCATCATCTCCAACCACTTTGGGTCATCGTACTCCACCAAAGCCAAGCTAACCGTCAACAGTAAGTGTTCACAGCAGCGTTCACATGCGTCATTCTTATCTGGTGATGACGTCAGTCTGATTGGTGGAAATGATCGTTCTTCGTTGTGTGATTTCTCGCAGTGCTTCCGTACTTCACTAAAGTGCCGATGGATCTGACGATCCGTGCGGGATCTACGGCACGTCTGGAGTGTGCGGCCAGCGGACACCCCTCACCTCAAATTGCCTGGCAGAAGGATGGAGGAACAGATTTCCCTGCGGCCCGTGAGCGCCGAATGCACGTCATGCCGAGAGATGACGTGTTCTTCATCGTGGATGTGAAGACGGAGGATATTGGCATGTACAGCTGTACTGCTCAGAACACGGCCGGCACTGTCTCAGCTAACGCTACACTAACTGTGTTGGGTAAGTTTATGTCACGCTAAGATTCTGTTGGTATTTCACTGATGTTTATGTGTAAAGACACAGATGATAATGTACAGTCATTTCATACAGATTCATAAAACAATAACACTGAAGTTCTTGACACGCAGTGACTGTAACTGTGTTGATCTTTCAGAAACTCCATCGTTCCTGAGGCCTCTGATGGACCGGACTGTAGTGAAGGGTGAGACCGCCGTGCTGCAGTGTATTGCGGGTGGGAGTCCTCCTCCTCGCCTCAACTGGACCAAAGATGACAGCCCTCTGTTCCTCACAGAGAGACACTTCTTTGCTGCAGGAAACCAGCTGTTGATCATGGTGGACGTGGCCGAGGAAGACGCAGGGATCTACACCTGTGAGATGTCCAACCCACTGGGCACAGAGCGAGGAAATGTCCATCTGGCCATTCTCCCAAACCCCAACTGTGACCCAGGCCTGGCCGATGGGGGGTTGCTGGGGTCCAGAGCGGGCGGGGGGGTGGAGGAGGACAACTGGAGCACAGTGGGGATGGTAATCATGGCGGTGGTCTGCTGTGTGGTGGGCACGTCTTTAGTGTGGGTGGTGATTATATATCACACACGCAGACGGAGTGAGGACTGCAGCATTACCAACACAGGTCAGTCACGCATGCAGGACCAGAATCTTCAGCGTCACCTGCAGTACAATCATCAGACTGTCTGTGTGTTTCTGTGTGCAGACGAGACCAATCTGCCTGCAGACATCCCCAGTTATTTGTCGTCTCAGGGAACATTAGCAGAGCGGCAGGACAGTTATATTCCCTCAGAAAACAGCAGTGCTCATCAGTACATCACAGGGTTTTACATGCCACCTAAAGACGGTAAGATCTGTGTCAGCTTTATGTCCAGCTTACACATATGGATCTGTTAAAGTGACATATACACTAATGCAGACACAAGCTAAAACCTAAAAGAAGTTTTATTTTACACAGTCAATAAACCATGAACTAAACTACTGTGGAAACAGTGTTTTGTTATCGGTTGACTGTATGGTGTCTCCTGCAGGCTCGGTTTTCGGTCGTTTGGGGCGGGGGGGGTGGGGGTGGGGGGGGTTTTTTTTTTTTTTTTTTTTTTTTTTTTTTTTTTTTTTTTTTTTTTTTTTTTTTTTTTTTTTTTTTTTTTTTTTTCCAGGGGGGAGCACTGTTTGTACTGTAGATATTTAACGTGTGTGTAAACAAACAGGACACACATTGACTGTACATATAGGTAAAAATAATCAAGTGCAGATGTGGATGTTGTATGAAGGTGTGTTAATTATAATAGTCTCAGTTAATACATCTTAGACTGTAAACTGTTTCAATATTAGATTTCAGCTGATGTCACTCATATGCTTGAATTGGTACATCCTCTTGCATGGCTTAGCCGATCAGAACAGAACCTGTAAGCCGTTATTGATGAGTCACTCATTCTCTGATCTCAGGAACATTTGGAAAAGGCCCTTGGAGATCCCAGCAGGGGCTCTGCTCTTACAACAGTCTGGATCTTCAGGAGAGTCTGTACACGGCCTTCCACATGGACTCAGACCTCAAGGACGAACACACGGGCCACATGCTGACCCAGATCACCCCCACAGAGCCGCACAATAGTGTGTTCATGCAGCCCTTTGACAACCAGATGATAGACAGTTTTCGTGTCGCTGAGATGGGCTTTTAGTGGCACATGGGTGGCGGTCATGTGACTTTACAAACTGTTGAAACCAGATGATGACCAAAAACCTTCTACCTCAGAATAGACATTGTGTCTGAATGTAAATGGAGCAGCGCAGAGACTGATCAAGAGCTACATTTTTTTTGTACAAAAAATAGAATATATAAATTTTATACCAAAATTTTATATTTTGTAAATTATATATGTAAATATGATGCATTTATTTTCTTTAAAGGCAAACTTGTTTGTGTGCAAAGAAAAATATGATCATTACTTAGATAATGACAGTGAACATGGAAGACTGGTTAACATAGGGCTAGTTAACTTTAAACTGGTTAAGATGGCTAACAGTCTGGAAATGTGTTTTTAATGTGTAAGATCTTTCCTCTAGGCTTTTAGCTGTGTGCAGGGCATCAGTGTTTGATGCAGATCTGTGATGTTCTGAAGCAGCTGTCTGCACAGACATAATAAAAGCCGTTCTGATGTTCTGCTGCACACACTGGATCAGTTTTGTGTTCTGTATTTAAAATCTGCAGCTGCTGAGCTCAGGGTGTGTGTGTGCGCGTGTGCACATTGTATATAAAGATTGTATATACATACACACACATATACACACACCCTGAGCTCAGCCTCACATATAAACATGCACTCCTGGTTCACGTTGTGTGTGGACGTGTCTCTGAGCATGTTGTGCTGGAAAATCCTGCGGAATGGATGATGGACATCTCATGGGTTTGAGTGATGTCCTCTGGTTGCTCAAGGTGTTTGGAGATGTTTAAACCACTGTGTCAGTCTCTCAGAGTGACGTCAGCCGAATGGAAAGTGTTTTCAGAGGTGAAGCAACTTGCATGATGATGATGAAAGATTGTGAGAACAAAGAATTCTGTAGAGTAACAGGAATTGTTTGTCCAGGAATGTGTGAATAGATTTTAGTTTGATTTATCAGGTTTCTGATGTGTGTTGATTCTTTCAGTGTTTTAAAGTATTTTAATACACAGGGTACTTCAAACTCTTCAAAAAACAAAAGCAGCATGTTGATCAACAGTGTCTGAACGAAGAAGCATTTCGTTTAAACTGCCAACTGAGTTTCCTGGCAAAACAAGAGAACAACTGAATTCCAAAATATTTCCCGCTTTGCTTTTGGCTCCAGAAAAACTAGACAGGAAATCAACTATTTCTCAGAGCACCAGTGGCTGGTTTTGCCTAATCCTACATCAGTTGTGAAACATCTGGATGTGAGCTCTAAATTGTGCAAGGCCTCAGGACACTGACCTGAGATCTGTTCCACAGACTGACTTTTACCTCCCATTCTGTTACTAAGCAGAGTAAATGGATTTGGCATGTGTTGTTATCTCACCAGCAGACGCTCAATTGTAGCTCCATCATTATTGTTTCCAGATGTGGTGTGGATGTTGATGTTTGAGAAGTTCTGCCCAGCAGCTCTTTCAGGATCTCAACAGAGAACGTTTCACTCTCATTCTCTGAATTCTGAAGGATTTTACCAGGCTGATGGAAACATCTCAGATCTTCCAGCTAGTTGAACACACACGCTGGTGAATTTTGTGCAGTAATGTTCAGCACATGAGGACAGAACAGGGTTGCTGTTGAGGGTTGGATTGCTGAGGGTAAAAGTCTTACTGGAGGCATATTGGTAGACTGACCTGAGAAAGAGCTTGAAGTTTTGTAGTAATAGATTTTGAGATCTTTGGCTTTAAACTGGAGACTTACTATGATGGCAGTGTTCCTCTAGCTCAGCTGGTAGAGCATTAGCAGCACAAAGTCATGGGTTTGATTCCCAAGCATCACACATACTGATTAAGCTTAAAGTTTAAATGCAGTGTAAGTCACTTTGGAAAAAGTGTGTCTGCCAGATGCATAAATGTAAATGATCTCAGAGTGCTGATGAAATATTTCAAAATGTCTTTGTTAATTCTAAGGAGAACAGAGATGCTGTTTCTGCACATTCTTTAACTGTCTGTATAGAGAGAGAGACAGACAGAGAGGGGTGGGGCTTGTGGAAATGTTATTCTTTGTGTATTTGCAGATGTGTTTAAAGGTGCCGTGTATCATTTCTTTCTGCACTAGTGGCACAACATAGAAATGCAAAGCTAACGATTGTTTTCAAACAGCAGTTAAGATGTTGCGGTTATTGTCTCGTTCGAGGCCAAAACAAGTAAATGTACCTGTAAATACGGCATAGAGGTTGTTTCCAGTCCTGATGTCTGCATGAACCTGGATCTGTGTTTAAACTCTCAGTGTGTATATTTGTGTGACATCTAAACATATTTACACATTTGTCCCATCTGTGGTCCAGAAACAGATTGTGTGTGTTTGTTTGTATAATGGTATATGTGGTTTACAAAGACACAAATGTGTATAATGACATGTATACTTTCTTTGTCCTCATAAACCAAATGGCTTAGAAAAACCTAAAGTGTGTTTTTATTTTAATTTAAAAATGCCAAAAGTTTTCTGTGAGGGTGGGGTTAAAGGAATTGGATAGAAAGTTTGATTAGCTCACTATAAAAATCATTACGCTTATGGAGAGTCCCTGTGAACCACATATGCTAGTACATGTGTGTATTTGTGTGTAAGTCTTGTGTTGTACAGTATTGAGGTGTTCACTATATTTATTTTTGTCTGAATTTATCATCTACAGCTGGTAATTTCCAGTTTCTATGGGATTTTTCTGCTTGTTTGTGTTGTTGGCAGATGTTTCTATCTTATGATGTTTTTATTAATATGCAGCACTTTCCCCTCCACGATTTTGCAGATCTTGCATTCATTTCTGGCCCTCAGATGGTGTTTGACAGGCTGTCTGCCCACCCAGAAGAGACGCATGATCCGTTTTTATGGGCTCTCAGACTTTTCTCTGTTTGGTTATCGGATTGGGGCCAAATCATATATACTGTCACATACCAGATCAGCCTCGTTCTCCTCCAAGCCAAATTAGCACCATCCAAGAAATAAGACTCCCTCACTCAACAAAAATAAAAGACTCAACATGCAGTTCATTTGAGTTGCCATCACACTCTCATAACAAAGATTTCCTGATGTTTTCCAGATGTGCTGGAATGAGGGCAACTGCTGTGTGATTATGCCAGCAAGACCTTCTGAAACACAAATGTCATTATTAAAGGCAAAACTCCTCCAAAAATGAACATGTTCATAATTTATTCACCATCACGCATGGTTAATAGAATCTCAGTGAAAGCACATGATGTTTCTGTCATAAGGGGTCAGATTCACTGTAATGATGTGTTACACTATAAACCTTAAACTTCAGCCAAACAAAACACACAAAATCACACACACAGCTGCTCCATTACTCACATGAAGCAGCTGCATAGATAACTGTACAATCATAAACTATGAGAAACACCAAATAAACACAGACCTTCATCTCAGCACAACCCCAGAGCTTAAGACACCGAGAACTGTATTAATGCCAAATAATGCCAGACAATATTGATGATGAGAGAACTAAATGTTGAACTTTGAAACTATAATAATCAGCAGAATATAAAAGAATGTAGATCAGAGGAGGATTTTGTGTCTGTGGGTTGTGCTTATTACATGGAAGAAATGTCCAGTTTACAGCTGGAACTGGAGATTTATTTCTTCTGTTTCAGGTTTGCTTTGGTACAAAGTGTGATGCAGCAAAAACTCATTTCAAACTGCAGTGAGATATTTGTGGTTGAGAGCTCCTTCTCTCTCTCTCTCTCTCTCTCTCTCTCTCTCTCTCTCTCTCTCTCTCTGTTTAAAACAAGTGTGCATCTCAAACTGTTCCCACGTGAACCCAGAGAAAACTCCAGAACATTGGTGGGGTAGAGAACTACTGATGACGCTGTCATCTCAGCCCCGTCCAATCAAACTTGTCCAAATGGCTTATTAAAAACTCTCGCCTCTCTGCTGCAAATGAGCTGTGACAAATCCCGCCCCCATTATGTGACTGACCAATCACAGCACGCAGGCCGAAGTGAATCCCTGTTACCTCACACAGGTGCTGGTGAGTGACACTGATCTGTTAATAAGAAGTATAATCAGTATAAGAAGCTCATATGAAATGAATTTGAAACAGAATGGCTGGCTGTCGGTAAAAAAGCCCCACCTGTGACTTCTTTCAGTCACCTCTTTGAGGTCTGTTTGGTCTTATATGGTCACGTCCTAGAACAGGAAGCTGAACTCTTAAATGAACTGGAAGTCACTTTAGATGAACGTAAATGTAAACGTGTGTGAGCAGATCCTTTAGCGCCACCTGGCGGGAGGATGTGCTGTATTCTAGCACGTTTCCATTGTCGTATGAGTACGTGTACTCGTACTCGTTTAATTCAGAGTGCTATCTTCTGTTTTAATCTCGGGAAAAAAATCAGCTTTCAAGTTTAAATGTTTGTGGTGCGTCTCATTGACGGTCAGGTGGTGCACATTGCATTGTGGGATACAGGTATCCTATTATTGTGGATTGTGTTTAATACTGGGTGGATGAAATTTCCTTTTTGCAAAAAAGTAAAACAGTTTTGTTGGTTTGCCAACACAGAAATAAACTCAAGAAACAGTGTTTAGTGCACTCATTAGTGTTGCTTATAATTACTGACGGCCTCTGTGATGTCACAGCTGATTAGAGCTGTGACCTTTGACTCTTAATGAGTGTGAGACCGAGGAGGAGTCAGAGGAAACTAATGAACCTCCTGCAGATGCAGAGCAGAGAAGAGCAGAGCAGGTGCTGAACCCTACAACAGCACCAGCGGGGGTAGAGCTCAGAGGCTTGTGTTTCATCAGAGTAACTGAAGATGAGGCCTAATCAGAGCTCTCTCCGTGTGTTAGGAGGACAAAATTGCCTAGAAGTGGAAAGCTTGTCTGGTGTTGTCAGAAAGACGAAGTTTTCTCATGAGTATGGAATTAAATGAGTCTGTTGTCACTAATAATTAGTATTAATGTAAGAAATGTTGCGTTATATTTCGAATATAGTCACAGCTAAAGGTTGTTCTACATATTCTACAACTGGTGAACAGATGTTTTATATCATGGCTGTTCCTGTTGTTGTGACCAGTCAGCATCCAGGATTTGAGTTTATACAAAGAACTCATTTGAGTTCTGCTTCAGGTTTGTGTTCCCCTGATAGATTTCTGGATCTCCTGCAGCTTTTTGGGGGTCCAGCAGTAGCTGTAGATCTCATCCTTGAAGCAAAGCAGCATTATGAACATTCAAAAGTAGCACAATATTACTAGCACTGTGTTTTGACATGTTCAGTGGTTTTGTGGTTATATAACTACTAATACTTTTGTTAAACTACTTAACAAGAGTTACTTTAAATATGTGGTTGTACTACAAATGATATGATTACTGTAGTTAAACAATGGTTCATTTCATAAGGGGGTAATTAATACGCAAAGGACAGCTCATATAGCGCAACAGTGTTTAGTGAGATCTGTGGTTAATAAAATCAATCGTTTAGTATTGGAGTGCTTTACGAAATATTTTTACACTCATATTTTTCTTTATCCCTTTATCCTGAAACTTTTATAACTATTTACATGTTCAGCTTGTTTTTAAAATGTAAACTTCACACCTGACGTCACACTTCATGAATTCATTAATAAATTAAACAATTATTTCATCCAGATTTTAGTGCAGTTCAACTGATCATAAAGGCAAATATGAGCTTACAACTACTGAGTAGAGCTTAAAATGAACCTGTACAGCCACAATAATACACTGTACATACAGAATCACAGCAGATCTGAGACCAGCTGCAATTAGACATGCAACTGATCATGGATCGTAAGTTTGACTTTAGTTCTAATAAAGGCAACAATCAAGCATCTTTGGCAAATAAAAACATTTAATAATGACGCATATGTGTGTGTTTTACAGCTTTGCATAGTAACGATCTTGGTTTTCAAAATCCCTGCAGGCAACCCGCTTGCCTCTGCAGTCTGAATCTGTCGAGTCCCAGCAGGGCTTTAGTTTTGACTTCTGCAGACATACTGAAGCACACAATGAATTTCGAGAGAAATAAATCAAGGTCTTTATTAGTAGCCGAGGATAAATCTGTGGTGCAGACAGAGATTCAGCACTGCAGTTAACACCTCACACACAGACCGACACCTTCACCAGTCTTTTCCCCAGCAGAAGTCTTCACTCACCTCTGGGTTTATTTCATGCAAATGAAATGTTGCTTTATCATTTTGATTTAATTCTGTTGCCTCATTAATGAATACTATGATTGATGACAAGTTTCTATATTGTTAGTTTGTATCTCTTCTTCCCTGTACATTTATTTATTTACTTGTGTCACGTATCTTCATTTTCACGTAGTTCTCATCTCTCTCTTTACTTTACTCGGTCGCTTTAATATAACAGTTAGTTGTTTATTGCTAAATGATTGCTATTCTCTTCTTTTCGAGACATCGCTTTATCTCACTCAAAGGTCACGTGAGCGTCTCAGAATCACGTGATAAAACAGCAGTCCACGAGTCCTTTTTTATCAAAATAAAAGTCTCTGTAAACTAGCTTGAGCGTAAGGAATAATATGTCCAACATCCCCAAAAGCGTATTTCTAAAGTACTTAGAAAATGTGGGTTAAACCCTACAACTATGTATATGACAAATGTAGTACAGGCACGTTAGACTCTTGCAAGTAAGTCCAGTCTTTCAGGGCGATGTGACGACATGACGTAAGCGGACGTGTGTGACGTAATTTCGCACGAACGCGCGCCGAACGTAACGCTGTCATGGCGCCGAACACAAGTTGCTGGTGATCATTTCTCCATCATCTCTTCATCACTGAAGGTTTGACACACACCTGGTCTTCACTTCATTATTCATTAAGAAAACAGATTTGTCACAGTTATTCATGCAGATATTAATAAACAACAAGTGTGTCAGCGCGTGACTAATACATGCATTACTGATATTTACAGTTACTAACTTTATTATCAAAAAATATTTGTCAAACAATTATTCATGTCTGTAGATAGTCACAAACCTCATCTCGTCTGCAGGACGGATGTTATTACAAACTGTCAGTTTTACATTGCAGAATTATTGAGATTATTGATCACTTCATTTTAATATTGCCTTTTGTAATCGCTCATGGTTGTCCTGTTTTTTTAATTAAATGTCTTATTACAGCCGCAATGGGTAGTTTTCCTAACAAAACGTTACCATGGAAACCATAGTTTCCGCCATAGTTATTGTGTTACTTCTACGACCGAAATCATAGTAAAGAGTTTGAAACGGAGTAAGAAGCTTTTGGAATCGTTTTAACGAAACTTAATTTCTTTGTAAACGATGACTAATATCGCTCGTTTTACTCTATCAACTGCGGTGTTATGACAGAGCCTGTGGTTACTATGGTAACGTTAAACAGAAATGATATTAGATCCTGCAGAGTTTGAACCTACAACCTTTCAGTTAGCAGCCGCGATGTCAGACATCAGCAGACCAGCAGTGGCTCAGTATAAAGATTTTTGGCTCAGAGTTGTTTATTTTGCAGTGATTCAGCTTGTCTGGTGAGGACACTAGAAGATCACAGCAATGTCTGGAAACAAAGCTCTGGACCTGCAGATGCAGATGCGACAGAATGCAGAAGATCTGCAGAACTTCATGATGGAGCTGGACCGATGGGAGGAAGAAATCAAGATCAAAGAGCAACAGCTTTGCATTGGAAACATCAGTGAAATACAAGTAAAAGCCTCCAGCATTTTCCCCCATTCACACTGAGCATACTCTGGCTTTTTATTTGATTCAGTGTGTTTGTGTTTTGTAGCAGAAAACTCTACCACCAGTGAGGAACAGGGATTATAAGAAGAGCAAGCCGAGGGGGACACGTCAAATTAACAGAGGCAACAGTCAGAAAGATCAAACACAGAGAATCAAATCTCACGATTATCAAGCCTGGGACAAATTTACTGTGGTGATTCTCTGTTATTTCATGGTTATTGATCAGAATGATGTCATCAGTGTTAAAATGAGCTCATGATATATGTTGTTGTGTGGCAGGAGAAGGTCCTGCAGTCCATGGATGCAGAGGAGAGCCCAGTGCAGTCCAATGACTCAGACTCAGAGGGGATTCAGGTGGACAGAGATCTGGCGCTTGCTGAGAAAGAGAGAGTACGATTTCTACCCTTTAAACATTGTGCCTTAAACATAACACTCACCCTTAAGAATTTACAGGAAAGTATTAACAGGAAGTTCTCTGAAGCTGTTTGATGGCTTGTGTGAGGAACAGATTTTAAATGTGGGTCTGATCGTAATGCTGATCTGTCATAACTCCAGAGCTCATAGAATGTAGCACACATACAGAAAAGCTTTTGCAGTAGTTTGGAGTTTTGTGTGTTGTTTTAGGGGAATGAGTTCTTCAGAGCCGGTCAGTATGACAAAGCTGTTGAGTGTTACACCAGAGGCATGAACGCAGACTTCCACAACCCTGTCCTGCCTGCAAACAGAGCTGCCTGCTTCTACAGACTCAACAAGTACAACCTGCTTCTGATTCCTTCATATGATTCCTCATCTGCTCTGGATTCAGTCTTGTGTGTGTGTGTTTGGCTGTGTATTTGTGTAATTGTGTATGTGGTGCAGGTTTGCAGTGGCAGAGTCTGACTGTAATTTGGCAATCGCTCTGGACAGTACATACATGAAGGCTTACCTCAGGAGAGGAGCTGCTCGCGCTGCTCTGAAGAACAATCAGGGGGCGCTGGAGGGTGAGTGTCTTTCAGAAACACTACATCTGCAGTCAGGTCAAGCTACAGCACACAGCTCATCTAATACTGTGTGTTCAGATTATGAAATGGTTCTCAGACTTGATCCTGGAAACCTGGAGGCTGAAAGTGAAGTGGAGAAACTACAGCAGGTGTGTTGAGACAGACAGACTCTCTGAACCTTATCGGGATGTGGATGTTTTAGTTCTGTTTTATACAACTGACTTCACTTTAGTTCTTAGAACCGAGCGCACAGCTGGCAGAAAAGAGCCAGACAGCTGCAGAGCAGATGATGCATCCGGTAAAACTGAAGCAGCTGCAGGAAGAGCAGAGGAAACAGGAAGCTGTGCTGCAAAAAGATCGAGTGAGACCTGTCTCTTCCTCCTGTGTCCATCATGATCATTAGAGTCTGATCTGATGATGTTCACAGTGATTGTGTGTGTGTGTCTGTGTTTGATTGAATGTGTGTGTGTCAGGGCAATGCTTACTTTAAACAAGGGAAGTATGAGGCTGCGGTGGAGTGCTACACAAAAGGAATAGAAGCAGACAACACAAACGTTCTTCTGCCTGCTAACAGAGCCATGGCTTACCTGAAGCTACAGAGGTGACACACTTGCCACATCACACACAGCCTCACCTCAACCTAAACACATCCTGTTCAACAGTTCACTGATAGTGTTACTACCCAGTGGACAGACTGTAGTACACACCAGTTGCTTTGTTTCACATGTAAAAGGAGGAGAATGAAGCCACATGAAACTGCAATGGTCCAGTGGTCTGGCGAAGGTTTCCACGCCATCTGTTTTCTTTTATCCACTTTATTAATACTTTTACATCAAGCGTTCTATATATCTGACTTCAATTATAATAGGTTTTAATATTACTCGATTAAAATAATCTTGAAGGTGAATGTTTGACTATTCTGTTTGAAATCTCTCTGTGAAATTGTACTGGTTCATTCAGATTCCAGTGTCAGTTAGAGTCTTGTGTTGGCCGTGTACATGGATCTCACACTCACAAACTCACTACTTTTGGTTAATCAACAGTAATTGACTAATAATATTAAGATGTCTGCCTATTCTTGCTTATTTCTAGAAGTGCTTTATTTAGTTCCAATAGATCTGTACACACTTAACATAAGATTATATCTAACCAGAGGTTACTTTCTCTAACGGCAGCTTTATGTAATCATGCCATAGTTTCCTAAGTAAACTTCGAATAATATCACAAGAATTAGAGGTTGACACTCGCCCCATTCAGATCAAACAACACTTTGTCTCAGCTGGATCTTAGCCCCTTACTAACCTGACCACATGTGTGGTAACATGGATTTAACATAATCTACTAAATCAATCATTTCAGAGTAAGTCAGAATAACTTAAAAAATACTCACACTTTTTCCAGAGAAAAACCCTAGATCTATTCAGGCCACAAAAGGCAGTTTACATGAAAGACCCCAGGAAGGGCACAGCCCTTAACAGTAAGCAGAATATTCTCAAACTCAAATCTTGTTATATGTTCTACTGTTGTGGACATGAGATCACTGTACCAGTCACACAGAGGCGTTTCAAATGTTTCCCATGAAATGACGCTCTTTGAGTTTAGACGTCCTGGTACTGGTCTTGCACATAAACAACCTACTGTTTTGTTGTTTGCTTGTTTCTTTAGTGTGCACTAGCTGGTCCCCATCCCTCCATGTGTCTCAGCTGAGTGTGTGTGTTTACTGTGCAGGTTCGAGGAGGCAGAGCAGGACTGCAGTACAGCTATAGCTCTGGATGTAACATACTCAAAAGCATTTGCAAGACGGGCAACAGCAAGAGCCACTCTTGGAAAGATCAGAGAAGCCAAAGAAGGTGAATGAATCTTTACCTGATTCCAATTAGAGCTTTGTTTTACTGATTCACTCAGAACTCTGATTCACTCAGGGCTCTGATTCACTGATTTACTCAGGGCTCTAGTTCACTCATTTATTCAGGGATCTGAATCACTGATTCACTCAGGGCTCTGATTCACCAATTTACTCAGGGCTCTGATTCACTGATTCGGTCCTCTTTTTTGAGTGATTCCTCCTGTTTGTTTGCAGATTTTGAGCAGGTTCTGAAGCTGGAGCCGGGAAACAAACAGGCCAGAAATGAGATTGAAAAACTCACAGTGGTGATTAAAACTCACTTTTCACTTTATTTTAAATGTGTAACAAAATCCCTTTAAAAAACAACTGCATATGAGTTCAGTGATAGACAATTGTTTCTGCCTTGGTCTCATTGTTTGCATGTGTGTGTTTCTGTGTGTGTGTGTGTGTGTGTCTCTGCATGTCTTTCTGCATGTTTGTCTGCTTGTGTGTGTTGATCAGGAGTTGAGGGCTGGCAGCTGTCTGGTTTCAGAGGAGAAGAGAATCATCCAGCCGATCCATAAACCTGAATATCTTAGATCAACAGTAAGTCCATCACACAATCCCACACATGCAGTCAGAGTCATGTACAGAATAATATAAATTGTGTTAAAAATGTACAAACTAAAGGTGACTGAAATGAAAATCTGCAAAAAAACTGTGAAAAAGCAGACGCGACCAGGGGTGAGACGTGTTTACATGAGTAAATGTGTGTTGTTTCAAACTTGATGCATGTTGTCATAGAAACCCCTGAGGAGGATTGACATACAGGAAGTGGACGGAGAGATGTTACAGTCAATTGCCAATGTGTCTGGACCTTCTTCTCTCTCCTCACCCCATCCCAAAATCCAGAAGATAGAGGAGTTCTCATACACTCCCTCTCTGCCTGAGTCCAGGTGAGACCTTATCTCATAATGCATTCACTCATCTGTCAGTGAGGGTTCTGCTCTCTGAGATGTTTCTGCTGGGGTTTCAGGGACTCTAGTGGAAATAGTTATGGACCTCAGAAGGATGGTCTTGAAGAGAGAATGGAAGCTGAAGCGTGTGTCTCGCCTGCAGATTCTGACAGGGTTCCTCCTCCACCCAGCAACAGTTTTCAGCTGGAGGCCGACCTGAGAAAGCTGAGCAGTTATCCTCAAACCACATATAGATATTTAAAGGTACAGCCAGTCCTCAGATGTCAAAACATCTTCTAGGTCTGCATTTTATATGGAATATAATTTTCTTCAATGTTTCAGCAAATCAGTCCAGATGTTTATCCAGAGATCTTCCAGAACTCTCTAGAGCCCGATATTCTCAATCAAATCCTTAAGACATTTCACACATTTCACATTCAGTGAGTAAAAACCTGACAGAGATTTTGATGCAGTGACTGGTGAAGAGTGATGGTTCCATTAAATGACGTGATAACGTGTTTGATCTCAGACATGAGGAACCATCAGTTCTTCTGGCCATCCTGAGGAACCTGTCAAGTGTGAAGAGATTCGACATGGCTGTTATGTTCATGTCGTCCGCTGAGAAAAAAGGTACAAAAACTCTCTCACACACACAAACACACACTAACACAATATGTAATAACAGTAAATGTCTTTCAGTGATTCAGGAGTTGTTTGATTGGATTCAACACTCCGGTCTGCAGGATGATTCTGTTCATGACTTACAGACGAAATATGGCCTTTGACCCTGACCTCTGCTCACAGGCATGATTGGTTTGGATGCTCTGTAGATCTTCAGGAAACCAGACACAGATTGACAGTAAATGAACTCAATCACTCAGAACTGAAAACCATTCTAGTGTTCTAAAGACTAGAACCAATCTGTCACATTTAACCCTTCTGTTCTGTTGAGAGAGAAATGTTTGACTGTGATTGGATGATTCA
>JAZGTH010000012.1:322500-352500 GCA_036877525.1 Chromobotia macracanthus
AATGCTTCGTGCCATGAATAGCTGTTTGCCTTATAAAGACAAGTGCAGTCTTGTATCTTTGTCTTTTTTGACTGATTATCAAATATTTTTTGCATGAAATCAAAATGTCATATTGTGTTTTTTAATCTCAAACCTGATTGGCTCAAACTATTAAAAATTATTTTAATTTCATATGGAGAAATTAATATAAAATACATCTGAAACCACTGAATGAGCCACCAAAGGGGCAGCTGTGGCGT
Organism: Chromobotia macracanthus; assembly: GCA_036877525.1. Classification (NCBI taxonomy): domain Eukaryota; kingdom Metazoa; phylum Chordata; class Actinopteri; order Cypriniformes; family Botiidae; genus Chromobotia; species Chromobotia macracanthus. The sequence continues at coordinate 322,740 of JAZGTH010000012.1, forward strand.
GTAGGTTGAAGAGCTGGACTTGTAACCAAAAGGTTGCTGGTCTGATTCCCAATGCTGGCAAGCAATTAATAACTGCGTTTGAGCACGGAACCTTACCCTTGTTTGCTCCCCCGGTTGCCACAGTGCTGTCCACTGCTACCTGGATAGGTTAAATGAAGAGGACAAATACCGAGTATGGGTCAACTTTACGTTCTTTTTTTTAAAGACAGTCGTTTATCAGGATTGTTTGACAGCATGTGATTATAGGAGCTTTTAACCCCACAGAACCCATTACAATACATCTCCAATATTTACTTTACACCTTTGACCCAGAAGAGATAAAAAGATGATTCTTTAACTGATTGTTTCTCTGCTGAACATTCAATTAGACACGTTTCAATCTGTGTCTCTGTGGTTTGGGACTCAAGATTTAAACTAATAAACTTTGTTGTTCTGTGCAGGTATGCATGAAGGGCTCAGGTATCTGGATTTCCACAGGAAACATCTTTGTATCCGTCAGTCGGACAAGCACTACAGGAGTTTAGCAGTGCAGGATTTTGAGGCATTGTGGGATATATCCTGTCCCAGCCTCTCTGGCGCCACCCTGTGGATGTTTATGCCATGGTCTCTTTCCCCGGCAGTCTCCTGTCATTAAAGGTATGCATGTTAATCACCTCCTCTGTTTTGACGATGGCAGGCGGCTGAGGTTTCTGTTTGCGTCGTCGCTGGCATTTCAGAGACACCCTGAGCTCCTCTACCATGGCACTGCAGAGCGATCGCTGGAAATCCAGAGACAGACAGTCACAGAACTTCACATCATACACCTTGGACAGAAAACTGATTTACTTCTGAACTTCACGCCTGATTGGATGAACCTACGTTCAATGTGAAATATCAGATATGACCACATATCAGCTGAATTATACATTCATAAGAGTATACAGGGTGCATTTCCTGTCCTACAGGATGATTTTAAAGACAAAAATTATTCTAGTTTGAAACGCAAATGATTTCACCTTCACTATAAAGTTAAAATTTTTGGTCGGTTATTTTGACTATGGGACACAGGAGGATTTTTTTGAACAATGTTCTTAAAGATATCTTTTGTTTTGTGTTGAAAATGATGAGTGAGTAATGACACTCCTGACCCTTAACTTAAAGTTCCTTTAACATGATAAAACCACAGTAACACACAGCGTCTTCTGCTGAATTTCCTGAACATTTTTGTAATGAGATGTTTGTGTGTTACCTTCTCCATCTGAGCGTTCTGTCTGGATTTGTACAGCACCTCCCCGACGGCCACAAACACAGACAGCACCAGCCCAGCGGCCAGAACAATGAAGATCCCGCCGATGTTCTGCACGCCAAGAGCGCTGGCCTCCTTACTGTCCTCCTCTGGACAGCCGTTTCCTCTCCACCACTTCTCCTTCATCATGTGCAGCTTTCCTTCCTCCTGCAGCTGCAGGATGGCAATGGTGATCTTGTCCCGGTACGGAGAACCTATACGAAGGAGACAAGTGAGAGGAACACGTGAAAACAACACAAATTCCTGTGAATGTTTGTTTTGTCTTGCAGCGTGGAATCACTTTTAAACCATGTCCTGTGTCCTGTCCTATGCTGAATGCTGAAACGCATCAGATTAAAGCTGCAGTTTTAGAATCTCAGTCTGCAGCAGGACATGCGCAGCTGTCAAACACAGATTGTGAGTTATGGAGCATGTTTGCATGTCTGCAGCATGTGTACAGTTAACAGGATTAACAGGAAAATAACTCGCAGATAAACAGAGGCAGAAATGTGAAGCAAGAGCATTTGAGGAGGTAAATGTTTCTGTTTAATTTTTTTCCACCATCACACAAGGGCTTTCGGATATGAATATATATATATATATATATGAAGCTGTTTCTCTCACAGATCACTGTTTAGCATTTACTGTTTAGTTTTAAGTGTTTAGTTTACTGGTGGACATTTCACCTAAATCCATCATTAGTGAAAATCTCTCACTCAATACTTGACAGTAAAAGTGAAAGTCAGTGTTTCTCACCCATGGGTGTTCCAACACCATACGCCTTAGAGTCAATTAGGCCTCCGATCTGCGTGAGGTTGCAGTTGCGTTGTGTGACGAACTCAATGGTGGTGGACTCCATCAGGAAGGCATAATCAGAGGTCAGAACTCGCTGGATTCCCTCCTCGATGCTTTTCACCATCACTGACTGTCTACGACTGTTCATGAACTCCCACATCTTGTCATATGTGGAGATCTTTGTTTTCTGCAGCAGAGAGAGGAAGAGAGAGAGTGTGTGTGTGTCTGCATGCATGAGGAATAATCATCCAGCAACTAAACTCACAGCCCTGCAGTACCTTAAAGAAGGTCATGGTTGCGCCATCCTCCACAACACCATACAAAATCTTGGTTTGCTTGGCCAGATCGTCTGCAGAGTCGATGGGCGACTCCATCCGCTCCACGGTCAGGAAAGCGGCCAGGTTTGCAGTGTAGGATGAAATAATGATGAGGGTAAAAAACCACCAGATTCCTCCCACAATCCGGGTGGACAAAGCCTTGGGCATGAGCTCGGACCCTGAGGACAGCAGTCATCCTCACATTATCATCTCTCATTATCAGTTCTGAGAGTCAGTGTTAAAAGTGAAGATCTCACAATGTTCTCATCTTCACTGCAGCTCTCCACTGGCAGGAGGAGCTTTGAGTCTGAGGAGCAAACAGGAGACAGAGCTGAGGGACACTTACCTTGCCTCATGAGAGCTCCAACACCAAACCAGAAGCTGTTGAGCAGTGTGAAGTTATTCTCCACCACGTCTGAGTCTGGATTACATGGGTGAGGATTATACCACTCGTACGGGCTGAACCTGAGCACACAGTAAGAGCACAAACTAATGCATTTACTGCCACACTGCACACACACTAATGCATTTACTGCCACACTGCACACACACAAATTTACTGCATTTAATACAAAGGAAGCCTGACAGAATTTGTTATTCTGATTTATCTATAATTTGATTTTTGGTTGAAGAAATAATGTGCTGTCTGAAAAGGAATTTTTCTGCCTATGTGTTTGTTTGTATGTAATATCCAGACTCAAGACTGTAGCTGGCAGGTAAAGTCACAGCAGAACTATCACATAAGGGTCCATGTACACAATGATGAAATGGGACACATTCTTGTGTGTGTGTGCTTTTAGATTTCATCTCTTAGGTGAGTAGCATCGCAGTTCTGTTGTCTATGAAAATGAACTTCAGCACAGTTACAGTAGCACAGTATCAGTTCTGATTCATTGTTGTGGTCTGTAACTGTAGGAGTGCAGGTGTGTGTACACTGGGTGTATTGGGGCATAACTGGCATTACATGTACCTGTAGAGAGAAACACAGACTTTATAATTCATTTCAAAACACAATGACACAGTGTGAAATAGTCTGTCTACAAGCTAAAGTGTGTGTGTTTGTATATGTGTGTGTGTGTGTGTGTGTTTGTATGTGTGTGTGTATGTGTATTTGTACTTGTGTGCGGGGGATTTGATACACTCTATCCTACATTTAGAGGTAAATAAGAGCTTTTCTAATCAATACAGCAGTTGAAATTGTCAATATTCCAATTCTAGAGCAGAACAACATGAGAACAAATCAAATATTTCATACTAACCCTAACACTGAGACAGTGACAGTGTTGCTCAGTATCATGTCACCATAGTAACATTCAAAGCATCCATACAACACTGACGGCCAGTGGCCTTTTAAACAGTATTTGCCCGGGAGGTCTATAGATCAGCGTTTGTTAGTTTAATTTAATTTTGATTTCCTCTGAAAGAATTTGGGTTCTTTCTAACAAATGCAGTTGTTGTGAGCAGAGTCATGTGAGGTGAGTCATAAACACTGAAGAGATTGGGTTAAAGATCTGAGGGGAGATATTACAGCCAGAGAACCTGAGATCAGACAGGATGATGGGGAGGGTGATGAAGTCATTATGGGATATCCAGAGGGGTTTTTAACAGGTGAACCATCACAGACTCAATCTCTGGAAGACAGAGCTGAGGAACCAGCAGGGGAAAGGGTCTGCTGAGACATCAGGAGTTTTTACATTCATTCTCAGGAAGAAGGTTCCATGAGTGTGTGTGTGTGTTCACTTCATTTATTACTGAGATAATTCACAGCATACTGAACTGAGTCACATGACCACACTCTGTTTACTGTGTCAGTAAACTGTTTCTCTCAGAATATCAGCACATCTGTTCAGCACTGTTATAATGTCCTGGGTTATAAAGAATTAAATTACTCAAACACAAATAAATCACATTCATTACATTATAATTGTAAGAATGTGCCCAATAGAATGGCTGCATGGAGGCCCTCCTCGTTCCAGAGCATCTCATTTCTCTGTATTAATAAAGATCCGACACAAATGGCATGCTGTCCTGACAGTGAGCTCTGACAGAACGGCTGACTCAGCCTCACGTTACCTGGCTATGACAAACAGCACACAACTGACACCCAAGCAGGCCAGCAGAATATACATCCAGATGTCGGGGGACAGGGGGTTCAGGAAGGAGAAGACCCCAGGGTTGGTTCCATTGGGTTTGCGGTACAAGATGCTGATTCCCAAAGTCATGAAGGGCTTGGAGAAGTCAATCACCTTCTCTCGCACGTATGTGATGGTCAAGGGAGCCACGGCCAGGTCGGCTTTCTGTCAATCACCAACAAACAGACCAATCAGAGCCAGTGCAGTCACCTCCTGAGTTCACATGATGTGTGTCTTGAAAACACTTTATATAAAAAAAAACAAACGCAGAAAAGCAAATTGAAATAAATTATCACAAAATTTTCATTTAACAAGCAATCAGAATTTGGCTGGTTAACAAACGTAAATGTGGGCAGATTTAAATCAGCGTGACATCAGCAGGTTTGTGTTCTGCTGATCTCTGTGTCAGATGATCTGATCGTTCATTCATGGTTTTTATCTTTCAGTTTGCTGGCAGGTTGATTTCTCACGTGAACGGGTTCAGACTTAATAAGACCTCCAGAGACTCACAGCACAATCTCTGTGTCTCTCCAGCCGAACACTCAAACTGCTGCAGATCACCAGGAACGGACTTTCCCCTTTATTAGCAAAGTGACAAGTGATTTACTCATATAAACACTTTTCTGAATCATTGATGACCGCGTGAGTCACCATCATCTGCCCACTGAGCAGTTCCTTAAACATTTCTGCCATGTATCTCAGCCTCACCTCTCCGTAACCATGGCAACCACTTACATGATCCATGAGCTCCCGGACCATTCCGTTCCACTGGCCTGTGTTCTCCTCAAATGCTCCATATTTTCCATCCTCCACCAGTCGGATCTCATAGCGGAAGCCCAGGATTCCTGACAGTTCCCGCAGCAGATCCACACAGTAACCCTCAAAGCGGTCGTTGCCATAGAGAGGTTTGTCTGATTTCCTAAACATCACATACGGTTCCTCCTGAGACAGAAACACACAGCAGGTTTGATGCTTCAAAACGGATCCCTTACATTCATAAGAATCTTCATGTCTGCTCATTTATTTGCTGCTTTTCTTAATCATCTTTGAAATTAACATAATATGAGCAGGTTGAGTTTATGCTGTAGAACATCTTCAATATCAGCCTTTCTGTATCAGTCCATCATCACTGGCTTTTATTACTGTAATGTTAACTTTATAACTGTACTGTGCTGAACTAACAGTACGATTTTATTTTAGTTTGTGTGTGTGTGTGTCTGAGTGTGTGTGTGTGTCTGAGTGTGTGTCTGAGCGTGTCTGTGTGTGTGTCTGAGTGTCTCTGAGTGCGAGTGTGTGTGTCTGAGTGTGTGTCTGCTCTGAGTGCGAGTGTGTGTGTCTGAGTGTGTGTGCGTTTGTGAGTGTCTCTGAGTGCGAGTGTGTGTGTCTGAGTGTGTGTCTGAGTGCGAGTGTGCGTGTCTGAGTGCGAGTGTGCGTGTCTGAGTGCGAGTGTGCGTGTCTGAGTGCGAGTGTGTGTGTGTCTGAGTGCGAGTGTGTGTGTGTCTGAGTGCGAGTGTGTGTGTGTCTGAGTGTGCGTGTGTGTGTGTGTCTGAGTGTGCGTGTCTGAGTGTGTGTGTTTGTGTGTTTGAGTGTGAGTGTGTGTGTCTGAGTGTGTGTCTGGTCTGAGTGCGAGTGTGTGTGTGTCTGGCCTAAGTGTGTGTATATTTACCAGTATGGTGGACACACGCAGTGATTTGTTGGACAGAGAGTCTGTGATGTTGGTGATTTTGCTTTTGTGGTTTTCCGTCATGTTGAGTCCATGAGGAGGGTCCCACGTGCCGATCTGAGCAGGAAACACACACTCTCTATCACGGATACATGAAGATTTGCAAATACAAACACACACACAATTTTCTTATCTACCTTAATGGGGACATTTTATAGATTTCTATTGGTTTTATACACAGCTAATTATAAACAATATAATCTAAACCACACTCTAACCCTAACAGAAAACTTTCTCCATTTTTACAATTAACATAAAGCTTTATTTACTATATTTTTATAACCTTTTTACAAATTAGGATGTCCCCAAAAGGTGGTTTGTTGACATTTTGTTACAAATTTGTCCCCAATATATGGTTAAGTAAACCCACACACACCTTTTCCAGCCCATTTTCTTTGAGGCTGATCACATCAAGATCAAAGTCAGTCCTCAGGCCGTTCGTTTTGTTGAAGAGGATTCGACCTGTCAGACCATCCCATGATGCCTGTACAGAGAAACATCACAACATCCACACACGTGATATTACAGAGAAGCATCACAACATCCACACACGTGATATTACAGAGAAGCATCACAACATCCACACGTGTGTTTATGCATGTAACTCATCATCAAAACAATTAAATTAGATTATAAACAACTGGCACATAATGTTTGTGCTGGTGAGCTGACAGCATCATCATCAACTGATGTATCACAAAGTTCATAACCTCATGAAGTATACTGTACCTTTAAATACTGACAAAATAAACACTTAACATATTTAAACCTTTAAAATTTACATTCTGTCTCTTTCTGGGAAACAGGACAAAAATATTGTTGACATCATCCTGCACTGAGACATTTGTCCAAAAAAACCCTCTAGAATGAGAATGTGTGAAATACATTCAGGTGAAATACATATTTAAGATACTGATGTTTTGTATTCACAGATCAATTTATTTGTGATGGAATCTAAATCCGTTTGATTGAAGTGATGCTAAAACCAAGCCATTTGCTGTTGAATGATAATAATGTATCTGTCATAATTCGTCAGTGATGATTGTTTACTGGTAGACGTGTGTTTGTCAAACCTCTAACCCTGTGTGTTAGAGGTCTGTCTGTGTGAAAAAAGTGAGTCTGTTAATGAGTGAGAGAATTATAACAGGTAAAAAGTGTCATTTTCATGAATGACCAGAGCATGCAAGCATGTGTGTGTGTGTGTGCATCTTTGTAAGTGTGTGTGTACCTCTTTAATGAGACTGACAAATCGTCCTCCAAAGCGCCAGGGTTTGTGTCTGTTGCACTGCAGTGAGCTCACAGTGATCTGTGGCGACTGCTGGACGGCCACAGCGACCACATGAACTGCATCATACATGAGTGCAGCATCTGTCTGTGCAACACACACACACACCTGTTACACCCATTATCTAAACTTGATACAGATGTGTGTTTTATAACACTGATTTGATCAGAATGCTACCTGATGGTGGATTGCTGGGTTAAGCTGGTTTAGTTATCTTAACTAGATCATATGATAAGTGCCTCAAAACCCCTTTAATATATTTTAGTACAGAATGAATACTTCAGTACTGAAACATAGTTATATTCCATCATCACAGTCACAATGCATTCTTAGCCTTCTCAGCATAATGTCACTAGATACGTTCAACAACAACCCTCACTTTCACCTGATGAAAGTGCACACACAGATGCACACACACAAATGCACACACACAAATGCACACACACAAATGCACACAGACACAGATGCACACACACACACAAATGCACACAGACACAAATGCACACACAAAGACACACACACACACACAGATGCACACACACACACACAGATGCACACAGATACCCATGCACACACAGATGCACACAGACACAGATGCACACAGACACACACACACAGATGCACACAGACACACAGATGCACACACACAGATGCACAGACACACACACACACACAGATGCATACACACACAGAAACACACACACACACACAGATGCACAGACACACACACAGATGCACACAGAGACAGATGCACACAGACACAGATGCACACACACAGATGCACAGACACACACACACACAGATGCATACACACACAGAAACACACACACAGATGCACAGACACACACACAGATGCACACAGAGACAGATGCACACAGACACAGATGCACACACACAGATGCACAGACACACACACACACAGAAACACACACACACACACAGATGCACAGACACACACACAGATGCACACAGACACACACACACTCTCTCTCAAACACACTCTCTCCCAAACACACACTCACCGTCATGAAGCCGTCTAGCAGGCCTGAGTCGGGTCTGGGCGGCGCCTGAAGTCGCTCCATGGACCATTTGTCTATGATGGACGACACCTGCTGACTGTCTGTGTTAAGGATCCTGAAGCTGGTCATATTAACTCCACTGAAGCGATACGGCTCCATATCCAGTGCAAACAGATCCTGTGTGAAAAGAAAACATCCTAGCTGTATCAGGTACTGCAGCTGTATATATAACTGTATATATGAAACTTTATGATGTGGTGCCATTTATTCCTGAGGAGTTAAAACAATTATCTAATCAGTTAAACTCCACAGACCCTGAGCATGACATATAATATAACATATATATAACATATATATATATATATACACACAAAATAAACTTTGAAATTGGCACTAATGCGACAATATTAGCTATAATCTTAGTCTAGTCTGAAACAAACTTCAGAAATCACAGTTATTTCAGTTCTTTTTTAGGGTTAGGGTTAAAGTTTTTTTTAAAGTAATTTGTTCCTGAATGATACTATATACTAAATATTACAAATATTACAAAGTCACAAATGTCATTGTCTTTTCAAAAGGCAAAAATATGACATTTTTGAAGTCTTGTGACGTATGTTTATGTTGAAATGAATTACTCACTGGTTTCATTGTCATTTATGTGTCATTTAAGCCTTGTTCGGAGTCTCTGATGTGTGTCACAAGTACAATAAAACTGCTGTATCAATATTACAAACAGACAGAAATCTATCAAAACACAGCAGCTGTCTCTCTCTCTCTGTCTTTCCAAGCACAAACAGATTGTCTCTCTCACAGTCTCTGTTCTATCCAGCTTTTCACAGACAAATCTGAGACAGATTGAAACTTCTAAGGTTTTCTGACAGCAGATCTGAGGTGGTTCAAAGTTCCTCCTTTAAAACATTTCAACATACAGCTGCTGTTAGAGGCATCACACACCTCCTGCTGTCACCATTTAAAGATTTTTAACTAAATGATTTTTTTATCTAAATGTTACCAAATTTTACAGTTAAATAAAGGTTTGATGTTAAATTCAATATTCTATTCAATTCTGAAAGTATGTGTGTGTCTCACCAGCGTGGTGAAGATGTAATGGTAATATTCTGTCACCATTCCCATTGAAAGAGCCTGTGAGAAACAATAACACAACATAAATCTCACAAAAACATGAACAGATCACATTTCACCCCGAATACAAACCAAACACATCTGTGAATTACACTCAATCTGTGAATTGCAGTGTGTGCAAGTTGAGCTTTTAGGACTGTTACACTTAAGTGTCATTTTATGGTACCATTTTATTTAAATCTTTTAAAAATATATTTATATTTAATAATTTATATTACTTTTTGTGATTTTTTATGACATTTCATCACAGTTCCTACAACGGTCTCAGAACCGTAAATTTGTTGCATGTTTTACTTTGTTTCTCATTAGATTCTTCCATTCATTGTTCATTCATTGTAATACAATTTCCTAATGTAATACAAATGTCATTGTATTACATTAGATTACAAAATGCAATTTCCTAATGTAATACAAAAACCTATTTACAAAATTACAAATAAAAGCATGTATTTTACATGTACTGTTTTACAGCATGAGAATGTTTTGACATGAAAATAATGATGAAAATAATAATCACACAAAACAATGTTTATTTTTTACTTTAAATCTTGAAATCTGGTTTATGAGATTCACACACAAACAATCTTTCAACAGCAGAGTCAGATCAAAGAGTGGCGCTCTGCTTCCTCAGACAGACTGACGTTCTGCAGGGAGTCTAATGGAACTGAAGTTCTGCACCTGTTTGAGGATCCAGGCAGCCATCTCATGGCTGCAGTCAAAAATAACATGGAACTCTTTGGCCTTCTTCATCTCCTTCAGCAGAGGTTTGGCATCCTTGGTGTCTGTGGCGAGCTGTCGGATCTTCAGGCGGATGTTGTATCGGGATGGAGCTTTAATGAGCTCCTGCAGACGAATGAGGCCTGCGGAGACAGACAGCAGAGTGCTGACTGAGATCTGCAACACACCATATCTGACAGCACATCACACAATAAACACAATAAACACCAGATCCACCACTGGACATACTAACACCACAAACACCAAAAAAAAAAAAAAACCCCATATCTGACAGCACATCACACAATAAACACAATAAACACCAGATCACAACAACACACCATATCTGACAGCACATCACACAATAAACACAATAAACACCAGATCACAACAACACACCATATCTGACAGCACATAACAATAAACACAATAAACACCAGATCACAACAACACACCATATCTGACAGCACATCACACAATAAACACAATAAACACCAAATCACAACAACACCCCATATCACAGCAATCACACAATAAACAACACACCATATCTGACAGCACATCACACAATAAACACAATAAACACCAGATCACAACAACACACCATATCTGACAGCACATCACACAATAAACACAATAAACACCAGATCACAACAACACACCATATCTGACAGCACATCACACAATAAACACAATAAACACCAGATCACAACAACACACCATATCTGACAGCACATCACACAATAAACAAAAACAATAAACACCAGATCACAACAACACACCATATCTGACAGCACATCACACAATAAACACAATAAACACCAGATCACAACAACACACCATATCTGACAGCACATCACACAATAAACACAATAAACACCAGATCACAACAACACACCATATCTGACAGCACATCACACAATAAACACAATAAACACCAGATCACAACAACACACCATATCTGACAGCACATCACACAATAAACACAATAAACACCAGATCACAACAACACACCATATCTGACAGCACATCACACAATAAACACAATAAACACCAGATCACAACAACACACCATATCTGACAGCACATCACAATAACACACAATAAACACAATAAACACCAGATCACAACAACACACCATATCTGACAGCACATCACACAATAAACACAATAAACAACCAGATCACAACAACACCATATCTGACAGCACATCACACAATAAACACAATAAACACCAGATCACAACAACACACCATATCTGACAGCACATCACACAATAAACACAATAAACACCAGATCACAACAACACCATATCTGACAGCACATCACACAATAAACACAATAAACACCAGATCACAACAACACACCATATCTGACAGCACATCACACAATAAACACCAGATCACAACAACACACCATATCTGACAGCACATCACACAATAAACACAATAAACACCAGATCACAACAACACACCATATCTGACAGCACATCACACAATAAACACAATAAACACCAGATCACAACAACACACCATATCTGACAGCACATCACACAATAAACACAGATAAAACACACCATAGACAGCAATCACACAATAAACACAATAAACACCAGATCACAACAACACACCATATCTGACAGCACATCACACAATAAACACAATAAACACCAGATCACAACAACACACCATATCTGACAGCACATCACACAATAAACACAATAAACACCAGATCACAACAACACACCATATCTGACAGCACATCACACAATAAACACAATAAACACCAGATCACAACAACACACCATATCTGACAGCACATCACACAATAAACACAATAAACACCAGATCACAACAACACACCATATCTGACATCACATCACACAATAAACACAATAAACACCAGATCACAACAACACACCATATCTGACAGCACATCACACAATAAACACAATAAACACCAGATCACAACAACACCATATTGACAATCACACAATAAACACAATAAACACCAGATCACAAACACACCATATCTGACAGCACATCACACAATAAACACAATACAGCACATCACAATAAAAAAAAACAACACACCATATCAGACAGCACGTCACACAATAAACACAATAAACACCAGATCACAACAACACACCATATCTGACAGCACATCACACAATAAACACAATAAACACCAGATCACAACAACACACCATATCTGAAACACCACACAATAAACACAATAAACACCAGATCACAACAACACCATATCTGACAGCACATCACACAATAAACACAATAAACACCAGATCACAACAACACACCATATCTGACAGCACATCACACAATAAACACAATAAACACCAGATCACAACAACACACCATATCTGACAGCACATCACAAATAAACAATAAACACCAGATCATGCACACGTCACACAATAAACACAATAAACACAATAAACACCAGATCACAACAACACACCATATCTGACAGCACATCACACAATAAACACAATAAACACCAGATCACAACAACACACCATATCTGACAACACGTCACACAATAAACACAATAAACACCAGATCACAACAACACACCATATCTGACAGCACATCACACAATAAACACAATAAACACCAGATCACAACAACACACCATATCTGACAGCACATCACACAATAAAAATAAACCACAATAATAAACACAATAAACACCAGACACAACAACACACCATATCTGACAGCACATCACACAATAAACACAATAAACACCAGATCACTGCAACACACCATATCTGACAGCACATCACATAATAAACACAATAAACACCAGATCACAACAACACACCATATCTGACAGCACATCACACAATAAACACAATAAACACCAGATCACAACAACACACCATATCTGACAGCACATCACACAATAAACACAATAAACACCAGATCACTGCAACACACCATATCTGACAGCACATCACACAATAAACACAATAAACACCAGATCACAACAACACACCATATCTGACAGCACGTCACACAATAAACACAATAAACACCAGATCACAACAACACACCATATCTGACAGCACATCACACAATAAACACAATAAACACCAGATCACAGCAACACACCATATCTGACAGCACATCACACAATAAACACAATAAACACCAGATCACAACAACACACCATATCTGACAGCACATCACACAATAAACACAATAAACACCAGATCACAACAACACACCATATCTGACAGCCCATCACACAATAAACACAATAAACACCAGATCACAACAACACCATATCTGACAATGTACTTTTATTTTATATAAATAAAAGTACATGTAAACATATTCACTATATAGTGCACACTTTAGGTGAATCTGCTCACCTGTGCTGTCGTCATACACCACAGTGACCGTCCTCCATCTGAAGAAGTGCACCAGGTCCAGGATGGCCCGGCTCAGGGAGGAGAAGTCCGGATACAGGCTGACATAATACGAGTCTCTGTTGTCTGACACCTGGTGCTTCCAGCGCGTCTGAATGTGAGGCACGCCCAGAGCATTAGATATTGACTGCACCGCATTGGCTGATGAGCTGTGGGAGGGGCCGAAGATAGCTGCCACGCCCAGCGAGAGCTGCTCACAGGCTGTGGGTGCGAGATTTCAGATGTGAGGTCATTGCACGTTTACACATTTAAGTGAGGAATGACTTTCTGTGGCTCATAGATGCTCTTGCTCCACATTCACAAGAATTGAGCAGAAATATTTTTTCCTGTTCCTCAGAAATCTGATGTTTGACAGTATAAACACACCGTTTACTTCCACTGTCTTCAACAGAAGAAATAAGCTTTGTCTGTGAAAGAAATAAAAGAAGCTTTGCCTGTAAAGTGATAAAGCACACAGGAATAGAGCAGCGCGAGGGAGGAGAGACAAAATCATTCTGTTTTCAGGAAAGTACATGAACGTTTAGATGTAGCTGAAGTGAGATAAAGAGCAAATTCTCCTGAGATTAACTTGAGTGTGACTTCTCTGGAAAATCAAAATACTCTTGGGTACCTTCATTCACACACACATTTCCTCGCTCACCTTTCCTGGAAGCCTCAAAACTGTCAAAGACGTTGATCCTCTGGATGTCGTAGGTGAGTGTGGTGTTGGGCAGAAGCGTTCGGTTCCTGTTGATGGTGTTCAGTGCAAATTTAAAGGCCAGTTCCTCTGGAGCTGAGGGTCCGCTCTCTATAGACTCAAAGATCCCACCTGCAGACACACAGTGCTTCATCTTCAACATCACACACACCACCAAACATCATCTAATTATCTTCACTAAACATCACACACTGCAGCAAACTCAGCCCTGAATACACTGCTGTCAGCCAAACAGATGAGCTGTATGTGTCACGTGACCATACAGTTTTAGTTTACATGTTAAAGGCTTGGACACACTTAACTGAATTAATGTTTTGATTTAATGGTTTACAATTATATAGTTGATGACAGTTCTTTTATAGACAAAAACAAATGTTTTAATAAACCAAACAATTTTTTTTAATTGTATTATTGTGCAGACAATACAGATCATGTTGCTTGAGAAACCAGACGGAGTAACTGTATTCAGCAGCGAGTGTTTAATTGTGCAGAATCTGCCACACACACACACACATAATAACTGGATATGTAGGAAAACACTTTTATGCAGTTTTCCAGGGTTTTTTCTTCAGTCTCTCTCTCTCTCTCATCAGGTCTCTGTTCACACTAGAAAGTGTCTTAATCATGAGCCAGTGAAGGCAGTGTGTGCACAGTTATTTACCTGTGTCAGTGTGTGAGCTTTCAGTCTTATACAGTGACCCCACACACACAAACATCTGCTGCATTAGATACAGCATCAAAGCAAATGTCAGCATACAAACATCATATGAGAAACATTGTGTTTTGAGAGAGTTTTCATTGCAGACGACTCTCGCTTTGATATTTTGATATGAGATACAATGACATTCACATGTGTAAGTGACATTAAAATGTCCTGATTCAACTTTATTCTGCCAAATTATCAATAGATATTAAAGCTAATTTCAGGAGGAGAAAGTGGAGCACAGAGAAACTTCTTACTGTACTCTACTGTACTGCTTTCTCTCTCACTGTGTAATTATGATTAAGTTCTTATCCTACTTCAGTCTTTGTGCTGCTAAAAACAGCCTCAGTTGTGCTGTGGGCAGGAAAGGTAAAATGTCAAGCGTGTGCTCTGGGGAGAGAGAGCTCTTTAATTCAGAACAAAGCAGCAGGTCTCAGATCAATTTCAGAGAGCAAATTATATTTAGAGAACAGTTCATTTCATCTTCTCTGCCTCCATCATACCAGCTGTCACTTCTATTCTACAGCTCAGACTCTCAGAGTGAGACTCACTGGAGTTCTCCTGAGCATCTCAGGGCTTTCTCCAAAAATTCCTTAAATAAAAACAGACACAAGAGACAGAGAGCAGATCTAAGCACAGTTTTAGACATTGTTAAAAAAATAAACACACATGAGAAGACGTGAGGTTACAGGGTCTTTTTCTCAACAGTCTTCTGTTCACCTCACTGATATCCAGGAGAAACAATTGAGATATTAATGAGATCTACTGAGTGATTATCAGCTGTATCAGCTGTTAATCAGCTGTTACAGACCGGAGATTTATCATGAGTATTTGAGCAGCTGAAGAAACTGAGCACAGAAACAGAAGGAACAGAGAGAGAGGTGTGTGTGTGTGTGTGTGTGTTGAGTCTCTGTTGTATCGATCAGCTTTTCAAAGTCCCCTGACTTTAATTTGCAGCTTCCACTGTGAACATCAAACACATCTGACAGCATGAAGATGTTCAACTGTGTTTGTGGAGAAACATTCATATTACCACAACACAAACACACAACACAAACACACACCACACATACAACACAAACACACCACACACACACAACACAAACACACAGCACACACACACACAAACAACACAAACACACTACACAAACACACCACACACACACAACACAAACACACAGCACACACACACACAAACAACACAAACACACTACACAAACACACCACACACACACAAACACACACAACATAAACACACCACACACACAACACAAACACACACCACACACACACACAACACAAACACACACCACACACACAACACAAACACACCACACACACAAACAACACAAACACACCACACAGACACACAAATAAACACACAGACACACCACACACATGTATATCAAGGGCAGAGAAGAACAAACACACACTGATTAGATGGGGTATATGACGGGAGCTTTGGTGAAGGTCAAACAAAGTAAGTTATTTGAAGATTTGTATTTTTGTGGAACACTACAAACTATTATTGTAACAGTGACTTTGTTCAGCACTTTCAGCACTCCCTAATGATTCCTTATGATATTTTGCTTCACTATTGTCCTCACCTTGTAAGCTGCTTTGGATAAAAGCATCTGCTAAATATTTAAATGTAAACATGATAAACACAATAAACACATAAACACCTGGCAATGCATAAACAAACTCGATAAACAAACATGATAAACATAAACACATGATAAACAGACACATGATAAACAAACACATGATAAACATAAACACATGATAAACATAAACACATGATAAACATAAACACATGATAAACAGACACATGATAAATAAACACATGATAAACACATGATAAACAGACACATGATAAACATAAACACATGATAAACACATGATAAACACATGATAAACACATGATAAACATAAACACATGATAAACATAAACACATGATAAACATAAACACATGATAAACACATGATAAACACATGATAAACACATGATAAACATAAACACATGATAAACAGACACATGATAAACACATGATAAACACATGATAAACATAAACACATGATAAACAAACACATGATAAACACATGATAAACACATGATAAACACATGATAAACATAAACACATGATAAACACATGATAAACACATGATAAACATAAACACATGATAAACATAAACACATGATAAACATAAACACATGATAAACAGACACATGATAAACAGACACATGATAAACATAAACACATGATAAACACATGATAAACACATGATAAACAAACACATGATAAACATAAACACATGATAAACAAACACATGATAAACAAACACATGATAAACATAAACACATGATAAACAAACACATGATAAACAAACACATGATAAACAAACACATGATAAACACATGATAAACATAAACACATGATAAACATAAACACATGATAAACAAACACATGATAAACACGATAAACATAAACACATGATAAACACATGATAAACATAAACACATGATAAACAAATAAACTAAAAAAAATAAACACATGATAAACATAAATAAAAAATAAAAAACACATATAAAAAACACATGATAAACATAAACACATGATAAACAAACACATGATAAACATAAACACATGATAAACATAAACACATGATAAACATAAACACATGATAAACACATGATAAACAAACACATGATAAACATAAACACATGATAAACATAAACACATGATAAACACATGATAAACACATGATAAACATAAACACATGATAAACACATGATAAACACATGATAAACACATGATAAACATAAACACATGATAAACATAAACACATGATAAACATAAACACATGATAAACATAAACACATGATAAACATAAACACATGATAAACACATGATAAACACATGATAAACATAAACACATGATAAACACATGATAAACACATGATAAACACATGATAAACACATGATAAACATAAACACATGATAAACATAAACACATGATAAACATAAACACATGATAAACAAACACATGATAAACACATGATAAACAAACACATGATAAACATAAACACATGATAAACAAACACTGATAACACATGATAAACATAAACACATGATAAACATAAACACATGATAAACACATGATAAAAATATAAAACACATGATAAAACAAACACATGATAAACATAAACACATGATAAACATAAACACATGATAAACACATGATAAACATAAACACATGATAAACAAACACATGATAAACATAAACACATGATAAAAACATAAACACATGATAAACATAAACACATGATAAACAAACACATGATAAACATAAACACATGATAAACATAAACACATGATAAACAAACACATGATAAACACATGATAAACATAAACACATGATAAACACATGGGAACATTAATAAAATGGTGTCATTAACACAGAAGTCATTAACATATACAAAACATTAACATAAACAAAAATATACTTATATATAATATATATATATATATATATATATATTTTTTTTTTTTTTAATGCAATATTTCAAATGGTTATTTTTAATAAATTCTTAATATATAATAAATGCTGATACCAATCCTAAAACTCATATATAAATAATGATTTTTATTTCTTATTGTAAATGCATTCAGTTTCTCTGAATGTGTATTTGTGTGGTTTCTGAGATGTGTGCGAGACCTTCACAAGCGGAGAATCAATCCATCTTCTCCCACCCACATCACTCAGCCTGCCTTTCTCTCTGGCTGTCTGATGCTAATAGCTAATGGATTTCTTCTTTGTCGCGGTTATATTTTTAAAGCATGAAAGGTGCAATTTTGCAAAAATAGTTGTGGCCATTTTAGAACATTTTACATGAAGGTTTCAAAGCCAGTTTGTTCTCATTTAAAAGAGATTTATTACAAGTTTTGTCCCAGAAAAAGCAACGGGCTGGAATTAAATCTCACAGGGTGATTTGTGTCTGAGAGTCAGTCTGAGAGCCATCTACAGGAAGACTTGAATACTTTTAGAAATGAATGGGTTGTGATGTACAACCAGCAGACAGACTTATTTAAACGAGACATCGAGTCATATTGAAGTAACCTTCCACAAGTCCCAGCAACTACCCACAACACCCTGACAAGTGCATGACAATGTGTTCGAAGGCACCCAGAACCAGCTGTGGGTTTAGCACAGGCCAACAAATTCAGACATCTAGATATTTCAAAGTTATTGAAGTTTAATATGTACATTTTGAAAACAATGATTTAGAATCCTCCACAATCACACACATATATATATAACACACACTCACACACACACATATATATATACACACTCACACACATACACACACATATACACACACACATATTTACACACACTCTCTCTCACACACACACACATATAACACACACACACACACTCACATATATATAACACACACTCACACACATATTTACACACTCACACACACAAACACACATATACACACACTCACACACACATATATACACATTCACACACACTCACTCACACGCACACACTCAAACACACATATACACACTCACACACACACACATATTTACACACTCACACACATATTTACACACACACACTCACGCTCCCACACACACACATTTACACACTCACAAACACACACACATATTTACACACTCACACACAAACACATAATATATATATACACACTCACTCACACACACACCTATTTACACACACACTCACACACACATATACACACTCACACACACATACACTCACACATATACACACACTCACTCACACATAACACACACACACACACACACACACACACACACATATTTACACACACACTCACTCACTCACACACACATATACACACACACACACATATTTACACAACTCACTCACTCACACGCACACACTCACACACACATATACCCCCACACTCACACACATATTTACACACACATGCACACACTCACCCACACACATATTTACACACACACATTCACACATATACACACACTCACACATATACACACACTCACACACATATTACACACACACACCCTCACACACACACATATATATATATAACACACACACACACATTTACACACTCACTCACTCACATGCACACACATATATAACACACACATATTTAACACACACTCACCCACACACATATAACACACACTCACACACACACACACACACATAACACACACACATATTTACACACTCACTCACACACACATATATAACACACACTCACACACACACACATATATAACACACACTCACACACACACACATATATAACACACACTCACACACACACATATATAACACACACTCACACATATAACACACACTCACACACACACATATATAACACACACTCACACACACACACACTCACACACACACATATATAACACACACTCACACACACACATATATAACACACACTCACACACTCACACATATAACACACACTCACACACACACATGCAGCAGTGTACGGCTGCGGGTGGTAAAACCGCATCTGTGTTGCTACAGAAGCTCATCGTGGTGCGGATGCAGACGGACTGTAAAGCAGACGGATGCAGACGGACTGTAAAGCAGACGGATGCAGACGGACTGTAAAGCAGACGGATGCAGACGGACTGTAAAGCAGACACGGAGACAGACTGAATGTATGACTGGCCGTGTGGGGGATCTGCTGCATTCAGACATTGATCAAGCAGAAGAACTGACCTCACAACATGAATTCAGTCATTTAAACACCGTGAGTGTTCAGATGCGCATTTCTCATGTAGGGGAGAGAGCTGAAATGACTTCACGAACACAAAGTACTGCAGTCATACTGTGGCTTTATTTACTGTATTATTGTGGTTTCTTTTGGTATGACACGCTGGTATTATCGTATTCATCTGTCATCTGGGCTAATTCTGCCTGACCCCTGATAACTGTTCCTGGATCTGAATCACATTTCGTCACTTAATGATCGCGCTGTTGTTTCTTCTGCAGCAGAAATCCGCGGATGATCTTAAACCGTGTTTGTGTTTTGCATCAATTGGGCGACTCGCTGTAATCGATCAGGCCTGATATCAGATCTGCATTAAAACTGAATCACAACAACACGTCATCAATACATGATCAGAAACTCTCACCCATTCTCAGCACGTGCGGCATCCCGCTCGAACCGGAGACAAACATCAGCACTGCCAGCCACATCACGAGCCCCGGTAACCGGAGGAGAGCCCCGTTCATCCTCCTCATCATGCCTATCACATCCAGTTCACAAACACGGGTGACGCGTCCGTGACACGATCACGGCATGATCGCCGGCGGTTCACGGATCCGTGTGAGCGCGTGGAAACGAGCAGGAGATCCACGCATGAGTGGATCAGATGAGCAGCAGCACCGATATGATCAGTGAGCGCGAGACCGCCGCACCGACTCTCACAGGCGTCACGGAGACTCCGCGTCTGCGCGCGCGTGCCCGATCGATCCGTTCATTGCAGATCGCGAGCCCGTCGTAGAGCCAGTCTAACGGGCCCGTTTAACGACGAACACACGACTAAGAGCCGGTGTGAGGCGTATACCCGCCCCCTCTGAGCATCTCCAACCGTGCATCAGTTTCACAGTCAGGACATGTCTCTGTGTGGTCTCTGTGTGGACCCTGTGGTCTCTGTGGGGTCTCTGTGATCTCTGTGGGGTCTCTGTGATCTCTGTGTGGACCCTGTGGTCTCTGTGTGATCTCTGTGTGGACCCTGTGGTCTCTGTGTGATCTCTGTGTGGACCCTGTGGTCTCTGTGTGGACCCTGTGGTCTCTGTGTGATCTCTGTGTGGACCCTGTGGTCTCTGTGTGGACCCTGTGGTCTCTGTGGGGTCTCTGTGGTCTCTGTGTGGACCCTGTGGTCTCTGTGGGGACCCTGTGGTCTCTGTGTGGTCTCTGTGTGGTCTCTGTGTGGACCCTGTGGTCTCTGTGGGAACTCTGTGGGGACCCTGTGGTCTCTGTGTGGACCCTGTGGTCTCTGTGTGGACCCTGTGGTCTCTGTGGGGTCTCTGTGATCTCTGTGGGGTCTCTGTGATCTCTGTGTGGACCCTGTGGTCTCTGTGTGGTCTCTGTGGGGACCCTGTGGTCTCTGTGGGGTCTCTGTGTGGTCTCTGTGTGGACCCTGTGGTCTCTGTGGGAACTCTGTGGGGACCCTGTGGTCTCTGTGGGGACTCTGTGGTCTCTGTGTGGACCCTGTGGTCTCTGTGTGGACCCTGTGGTCTCTGTGGGGTCTCTGTGATCTCTGTGGGGTCTCTGTGATCTCTGTGTGGACCCTGTGGTCTCTGTGTGGTCTCTGTGGGGACCCTGTGGTCTCTGTGGGGTCTCTGTGTGGACCCTGTGGTCTCTGTGTGGACCCTGTGGTCTCTGTGGGGTCTCTGTGATCTCTGTGGGGTCTCTGTGATCTCTGTGTGGACCCTGTGGTCTCTGTGTGATCTCTGTGTGGACCCTGTGGTCTCTGTGGGGACCCTGTGGTCTCTGTGGGGACCCTGTGGTCTCTGTGGGGTCTCTGTGGTCTCTGTGTGGACCCTGTGGTCTCTGTGGGGACCCTGTGGTCTCTGTGTGGTCTCTGTGGGGACCCTGTGGTCTCTGTGGGGACTCTGTGGTCTCTGTGGGGACCCTGTGGTCTCTGTGGGGACTGTTACCGTGTGTTTGCACATGTACCATGATGATGTTTGTGCTCAGAGCTCATCAACACACACCTGCTGCAGAATCTGAAGAGAACTGCACATTTCCCCTGAAATCAGAAGAACAAACATTATGTTGTGAGTGAAAGAAAACAACATCCGGTTTGTGTCCAGCTAGACGAACAGCAGTGAGTAACTCTGGCTGAAGTAACACTGCATGAGAACTCTCAAAAGCCTGATGAGGAACCTGTTCAAACCCAGCAGAGAACAGACTCCTGATCGAGTCTCACCAGCAGAGCAGAGCACTTGTGAGACAGAGAGAAGTTCTCCAGATATGGACGTGTCATGTGGTGAGTGAGACTTCTGTGAGGTAAAGCTCAAATGGTCTGTAGGTAGGAATTGACAGTGTGATGCAGATGATGAAATTTGTTGATCAAATCACTGCAAACACACACAAATGCTGTAAACACATCAACTGACTGTTTGAGACACACACCATCTGTGGCATTAGCATAAATATGGAAATAGGCAGAGAGGGT
This sequence comes from Chromobotia macracanthus, assembly GCA_036877525.1. Taxonomy (NCBI): domain Eukaryota; kingdom Metazoa; phylum Chordata; class Actinopteri; order Cypriniformes; family Botiidae; genus Chromobotia; species Chromobotia macracanthus. The sequence goes on from JAZGTH010000012.1 coordinate 346,244, forward strand.
GTTATGAACTGAATGAAGATAACAACTAACCTCAGAGACATTTCATAATAGATCTTTGAAGACTCTTCTGATGTCACAACCCCACAGGCCTTTTGTTTCTCCAATATTCTGTCTTTGTTAATGTTCATATCTTGTGCTCCTAGTTTCTCCTCTCACTCCTCACTCTCTTTGACTTACAGGCAGTGATGTGGATTCCATGGTAACAGGACATTAATGTGGTGTGAGTATAAATCAGACTGAGAGAGCGACACAACGTTCCTCATCTGTGTCTGTCCTCATCCAGAGTCTCACCGTTGTCCTGCTGAAACAAACGACCTGCAGGTGATTATAACAGATGCTTCACACATCACCAGACAAAAGACTCAGAGTTCTGAATTCTGAACCCTAACAAGACACTTTATTTCCCACGGTGCCTTAAAAAGCTGTCCAGATGCTGTAGGTGTTGGAACAGAGCCAGTGTATCACACACCTGAGCACATGTGAATCATCTTGGGAGGCATCTGTGGATGTTGGTAAAGATGCTGAAGAGACAGAACAGAATTACAATGTCGACACTCATTCAAGAGCTCCAGAAGAAAGAAACAGATGAAATCTCATTAATAGCTCAGCTGTTTTTCCCGTGAGATTTAATGGCTGCTCAGTTTCTCATGTCTCCTATTTCAGAGGAGATCTCAACAATGTCTCAGATATTTCTCTTTCAAAATTCTACCTAAACAAAATGATCTTCCAAAAGAGAAGCTTCTGAGACAAAGTTCATTAAAGTGATAAGACACCAAGAGGCATGACAAAGACATGACAGAGACATGACAGAGACATGAGGGCAGTTGTTAAGATCAACACAGTTTATTATTTTTTAAATAATCATTAATTATAAACAATACTTCCTGCTTATAAGATCATTTATCAGCCACGTGCAGGCTGCTTATGGTTGCCAAACAACAGAGAAAATTAGAGCATTAATATGGGATGTCACCCAATGAGGTCAAAGGTGTGTGTTTATTGACAATTTACACTGAGCTGAATGATCCAATCAGAATTTAGAGTCAGAACAATCTGTTACATAAAGAAAACTGAGATTCCTCCCACACCCCCACACCCCTACTAAAAAAAACCCAGCATAAAATAACCAGATACAACACAACAATTAAGACTCTTACTGTAAAGTGTGTGTTTGTGTCTGCACTCATTTTACACATCTACAGCACACACACACACTCAAATTTACAGAGAAAGATTCAGCTGAACAGCTCAGGGCAGTTTTTTTTTGCAATTTTAATAAACACTTTTGTGCGCATCTCACTCAGAGAAAAGCTCTCCACATTGTATCTGAAGCCCAAAATGGAGAACAATTTATCCCACTGTAGCTGCGGTTCTGCCTGGCCTGATGCGGGCTGAACTCCTTCAGAGAGGATTAATTACCAGAAGCCCAGAGTGCTTTTATTCAGAGAGACTTCTGAGAAACACTGGAGAAACTGAACGTCACAGTTAACTGCCCTGAATCACAACAAAATAATCAGGAAATAATTCTCTGAATCACCCACCCAGCAAGAGCTGTTACGGTGAAACTTATGAAGGCACATCCAGGTCACCTCAAAATGAAAGGAAGGAAATAAAGGCTATTTTTAAGATTTCGGGTTTGGTTTGCATCGTGACATTATCTGAATGACAGTTAGACACTCTTATCCCTGAAACACACACGTGATTTCTCGTGTCTTTTGATTTGAGGGTGAAATGTGATGTGAAGGTCATGTTCATCCACACAAGATTTCTACATGAAAATGCAGCTTTGATCATTTTCAGACAGATGAGAAGATAACACACAGTATGTATCACCTGTCAATCAAATATAAAAACCGCCGCTAACCGTGACAAATTCTTTCATCTTTGTCCTGCGTAACAGTGTTCAGTCTTTAATCTGTAAAATTCCACTTCTGAGTTTAAACTCCACGTCTAGAGAGAAAAGATGTGACACAGGAAATGAGATCACAGATCAGCAAATAACATCCCCACCCACACCCCATGATCCTATACAGCGTTACAGAAGCGCTGCGCTGATCCGAGAAACAGAGAAACAAAAGAAGATTTTAAATCCAGAAAAAACATCAGCAAAATCTGTGAAATTTCAAAAATTCACCTTTAAATCCACGAGAATGAAATGATTCCCAATCTCTGCAGTAAAATATAACAAAAAGTGTCAAATATGTGAAAAGCAGCATCAGGTAAACTAGAGAAAAGTTTTCTTGTGTGAGAGAATCTAATCAAACATTTGGCTTCTGAGTATTCAGCTGCTCAGCACTGTATATTACCCTCATATCAGCAGCACTCTGACTGTGTACACAACAAACCTGACACACCAAGACGTCACTTATACGCTCGGTTGGCTTTCAGAACCATGAGAACACAAAGTCTGTAGCGATCATCAGCGAGTTCTGCTAACTCTCTCACTGCATGTTATACGTATAGATTTTATAGACATTTACTGCTAAACCCCATAGCAAAATACTACAAAACACTGCTGTGAGATTATTTCTAGTATTGTGTTTTGTTACTATTTTGACTTGAATTATGCTTTTACTCTGATAATTCAGTATTCAGTGCTGTTTTATAACAATTGACGTCTAGTGTTTTGACAACATGAATCCACATTCAGAAGCAGACAGAGAGAGAGAAAGAGAGAGAGACAGAGAGACAAAGAGAGAGAGACAGACAGACAGACAGAGAGAAAGCGAGAGAGAAAGAGAGAAGACAGAGAGAGAGCGAGAGAGAGAGAAAGACAGAGCGACAAAGAGAGAGAGACAGACAGACAGACAGAGAAAGAGAGAGAGAGAGAGAGAGAGAGAGAGAGAAAGAGAGAGAGACAGAGAGAGAGAGAGACAGACAGAGAGAGAAAGAGAGAGACAGATAGAGAGAGAGAGAGAGAGCTGGCCAATCACAGGTGTTCCTTCAGTCAACATCTATTTAACATCTTGACAGTCAATCAATCAAATATGGCCTCTGGATCCCTGTGTTGAGACTCTGTCAGCAGACGACTGTTACCACGGAAACCCTGCAGCACTGAAGAGAGAGAGAAACAATGCGCTGTTATGAGGAAGTGAATTCTCCCCTTCATCTCTTACTCTGTCCTTCTGTGTGTGTCATGAAATAACATTGTCTGCTCCATCAGGACAGAGAGGGTTCAAACATCTCACTAGAAGATTCTCTCATCGTGACCACATCTGAAAAACCATCCATGAGATCAGTTCATATGTGTTCTTTATATACTGTTTACTCTGGTTTGTGCTATTATTAGAAGTCTATTATTGTATTCTTGTCTTTTCTGTTATTCATTGAAACTCCTCAACTTCAGCTCTCAAAACTTCATCTCACATAGTCAAATAATCTTAACATGACAGCAAACAAAACTTTATAGCTCAGAACAAACGCTCAGAGTCATGTGACTTCAGGAGACTCATTTGGCAGCTTGTGAAATGTTGCTGTGTGGAAAAACGAAGGACATAGTATATGTTTTCAGCCAGCTCGAGGTTTAGTAAATCAGGGCAGAACTGGTGAAGACAGTTTGCAGTCTAATTAGCAGAACGGTTTCCTCACCAGGAAAAGCGCAGCTCTGCTCCAGGCATTCCGAGCACACGGCTCATTCATTTATACTCACTCCTTTGACTAAATAGTTCTTTGAGGAACCTTTCAAGAACATTTATTTTTAAGAGTGCAGAATATTATGAATATATTTTTCTTGTGATGTGCTTTTATCTGAAGAAACATTCAGTGGGTCAGTTTGTTTGCAATGTGCTGTGAACACCAAGGCAGAAAACTCCAAAACAACAATTCCACCTGCCACAGACCAGCTCTGTGTGTGTGTGTGTGTGTGTGTGGGTGTGGGTGTGTACTTGTACATCTATCTTTGTGAGCACAAGTATGACCAGTAAGAATATCAGAGTGAGGACAAAGAGAGTAAAGTGAGACATTTTGGCTTGTCTTCACTATCTGACACCCCTTTAAAGGGCTGTTTGAAGGTTAAGACTTGGTTTTAGGGTTAAGCATAGAATAAGGTTAATGTTTAGGTTAACCTTAATGATAAGGTTTAGGGTTAGGCAGTTAGTTGTGATGGCTAAAGTTAGGGTACGATTCTATTGTGTGAATGAATTTCCTCACAAAGATTGTTGTACAAACGTTACTGTGTTTGTGTGGGAGCTATAGTCATATTCCATGAGGATATTTCTGTGTGTGTGTTGAATGTCAGCAGTGCTCTGTCAGTGCTCCCTGCAGCAGATATAAATGGAGGTAAGATATATTGACAGATGTGTTTCCGTGGTGATGGCCATGCTCATCTCCTGCTGCCTCCCTAAGTGTGCAACTGGCAGACAGAGTTCAGATCTCATCCTTTATTGTCGAAAACCACTGCGGCCTGCTCATCTGCCTAAAGACATTTGTCACATCATGTTGTTGATGGCACATTTAGACACACAAACTCAACACAAACACTGCAAACTGTTTTAAGAGCACAACTACAATATACAAACACACAAACATCAGCAACTATAAAATCTTCAAAAAAGAAATAAACATTTACTGAACTTTGTTAATGTCTGTCCGTCTCAAAAACGCACACGCTGCGTTAAAACAAGGTTACAGAAAGGTTAATGGCGCCCTCTGATGGAATAACAGGTTCATTACACAAGCTACAGATCTGCTATATAAAGGAAGCTCATGAATCATGCGTACATTTAAATGACTTGTTTATAATCAGAATATTTAATAGTATTCATACCTAATAAAACATCTAAATGTGTACATAAGCAAAAAGCTACAGAGATTATACAGTAATTCAGGAAGCCCTCAGAGGCATGTGCCCAAATCTGAAACGGTCACATTCTAGTGTGAAGGAATTTAGTCTATAATAAAAATAAAAATAATAAATGAACAGTGTGAGACGTTTTGTGTAACGCTGTTTATCAGGTGCGGTCACTAGAGGGCGCCGCTGCGCTGTGATTCACACTGATGCGCTGCTTCATTAGTGATGGACTGAGATCGTTTATATCTGAGCGGGGACCGCACACACATTGCTGTGTTTGATGGGAGAGACGATCAGGTGAACAGCTGGTGAGAAATGCTGCTTTAACTTTTATCTGTCTGAGAATTCTGCTGTGTTGTATCTAAATCACTTTATCATCAGAAATCAGAGTTTCTTGAGGACCTGCACCCCTCCCCTCTCTGTTAATGACTGTTCTCTATGCTGGGTGGCTTTCTCTGCATCACCAATCAGCCCGGGCAGAAACAGGAAATGGCCGTATGCTGTGACTTCCTGCTGCGCAGACCCTGTGCTGACCTCATGTTTAAAACAGCGCCCTGATAAACCAGTGCAGGATGATCTCAATTCACACCCTCATTCACAGTAATAGATGAGAGCAGGAGAGAGACTTGATGAGGGTACCTGAATCACTCTCTCACACACACCAGTGAATCTCACTCACACATGCATATTCCTTCATGAATACAATTCTGCACAGCCAGACAGCAGTTGTGTTACACTGAGTAAAGCTGACAACCACAAGATCATCCAAAAAGACTAAAACTCCACCCACTTCAACATACACCCTCAAAACATCCAATCACACGGTCCCTAACACTAGACTGACAACACCTCCTGATGAACCAATCACATCAACAGAGTTAATTAACATGTTAAGTCACACACACACACACACCATCTGTCCCTAACACATATGCTGAAATCTTTGGTGGAAACAGTGTTAAATAATAGAACAGATTTCTCTATGGAACAGATCATTATTATTGCAATATAGGCATAAGGCAACTGTATCATTCACTCTGAATTTGCTTATGAATGGATATTAAGGGGTAAAATATCTGCAGAAAATATCTGGAGACACTGAGACCAGCGGGAGGAAAATCCGGGTTATCTAACATACATGTGCCTCCACTAACATGACAAACACGAGTCCTTTCCTTTCCATATGAGATCAAACACAGAATCTGTAAGTCTCAGTGGTGACCTGACACCTGCCCGACTGAAACAATCCAAACCATGTAAAGGCCGAATTAATGAGCCATGAAGAGAGTAACGGGACACAAGAATGATCTGTAAATTTATATTACATTAAAGACACTTGCTGGAGTTTTATAGCTGGAATTCTGAAGGTCTCGTGTGTAGCACATTTAAGTGCTGAAGGGGATTTCTATTAAACGATTCTCTCTCTCTGCACTTTTTTATCAGTAGCATTTTCATTCTCTTTGTATCT
>JAZGTH010000012.1:360000-382500 GCA_036877525.1 Chromobotia macracanthus
TTGCGTTCATGATGTTCAAGATGTCAAAATTCAAGATGTTTTTAACACAGGTAGAGTTAACTGGAAACAGTATTTATGAATATGTCCACCCGGCTGACCACGACGAGATGGCCGCAGTTTTAACGCCACAAGCCTCCTACCACTCTCACTTCCTCCAGGGTGAGACATTGTACCTAAGATGTGTGTTAGGATTCATCTGACTGTCAATGACTGAATGTTGTTTTTCAGAGTATGAGGTGGAACGCTCCTTCTTCTTGAGAATGAAGTGTGTGTTGGCTAAACGGAACGCAGGTCTGACCAGTGGAGGTTATAAGGTCAGAAGATGCTAGTGATGTAAAATCAATACCTCAGTGTTGAGATGACAATGAGCCAGATCACGATGCTGGTTGACCTTTGACCCCTGACCTCCACAGGTCATCCACTGCAGTGGTTACCTGAAGATCAGACAGTTCACTCTGGACTCGTCCCCATTTGAGGGCTGTTATCAGAACGTGGGGCTGGTTGCCGTGGGACACACGTTGCCGCCCAGTGCTGTCACGGAGATTAAACTCCACAGCAACATGTTCATGTTCCGGGCCAGTCTGGACATGAAGCTCATCTTCCTGGACTCAAGGTGGAGTGTGTGTGGAGTCACATGATCTGCAGCAGGGAGATGAACATCACTCACACATCTAACAGAGTATCAGTTCAACCACCAGAGCCTGCAGGCACATTGAACATTTGCTCAGTCAGATAAAACCTACAGCAGGTGTAGTGCTATCCTCTCTAGTTTGCTAATCACAGTCACAGTATGTTCATCAGCTCTACAACACACACACAATCACAGTCTGTTCATCAGCTCAACCACACACACACACACACACAAGCATACTGTAGACATGAACCAATCAAAGAAATGTTCAATCTGTGTCTGTCTTGGGTCATTGTTGAGCATGTTTTGTGTGTATTAGGGTGTCAGAGCTGACAGGATATGAACCACAGGACCTGATTGAGAAAACCCTGTACCATCATGTGCACAGCTGTGACACTTTCCATCTGCGCTGTGCTCATCATCTGCGTGAGTGGACCTGCACTCACCTGTCTCACTACCTGCTCTGTTCCAAAGCCAGTGAGATGCCAGCACAGGCAGCACACTACATTCACACACGCCACATGATGCCTGTGCACAGACCTGCTGTCTATGTAGAGTGTTTCAAATTAAGCCATTATTAGGCTTCATTCAGGTGAGTTTGACAGCTGAGGACTCACTGAGGTTTGGAACAGAGCTGCAGTCTGTGAGTTTGATATCAGTAAAAAAATAAAGAGTTTAATATGAAGTATTGACATCTTTGTGTGCCTCAGTTTTATTTTCTCTCTCTCTCTGTGTTCAGTGCTTGTTAAAGGTCAGGTGACCACCAAATATTACCGTTTCCTGTCCAAACGTGGCGGCTGGGTTTGGGTCCAGAGTTACGCCACAATCGTGCACAACAGTCGCTCATCCCGACCGCACTGCATCGTCAGTGTCAACTATGTCCTCACGTAAGTTTCACCTTCACAAGTGCTCAGAAGAACAGGAAGAACAGGAGATCAGACACAGATAATAAACCACTCAGACGATATCTCAGATTGACTCAGGTTAAAGATACTGTATTGTCTGAAAACAGACAAGAAGACAAACAAATGTGTTTTCATGACCTGCACTCACAGTGTCTGATAACAGTCAGTTTACAGTGCTGGGCTGATCTGAGCGCACCTGACAGATCTCACAGTACAAACTCACTGTAATCAGACGCTGGGATGACCTGCTGACCGCTGAGGGCTTGAGCAGAAGTTTCATGATAAGAACAGAATGAAGGTGTTTGCTGTTGCTCTGTGACGCTTCAGTAGTTCAGCTGGAGGACAGATGTCTAGAGGTGCCGAACACAAAACCACAGGTGCAAAATCAATGCCAAACATTTCACAAGCATTTCCTTTGTGCCACAGAATTCATGTTTAGGGTTCAAGGCTGAGCAATTGTTACCCTGACTGTAAGAATGGTGTGCTAATGTTTAATCAAGCGTAGAAACTGATTAACTGCAGGAAGTGAGAGAAAATATCCTCTCTCAGCAGAAAACTTTACAATGACTGTGTGTGTGTGTGTGTGTGTGTGTGTGTGTGTTAAGGGACACAGAATATAAGGGGATGGTGCTTTCTCTGGACCAGCTGAATCCCAGTAAACCTGCTTTCCTGTATGGTAACCATAGTGACAGAGAAGACAAACTAATGGACAAAACCACAGTGTCAAACACTAGAAGTAAAATCTTGGTTTCTCCCTATCCACAGGTATCACATCCCACCTTTAGTTATAAACACTTCACATCCTCAGGATCTGTCTGTTCTTACTACACTGTCAGTTCTAATAGCAGTCCTGACTTAAATATAGTTAGTAAACTTTATTAAATATCTCAAATGCTTTTTACTAGCTTTTTTAATTAAGAGTTAATTGAAGGATGAGTGAAACAATTTACGTACTGCTTTGAGTGACACTAACTTAAATAAATAAATTAAATTAAAGTACACTGTAAAAACTTAGTTTTGACAAAGTTTTTTGTTTTAAAGTCACCATTACGGTGGTTAGTGATTCCCTTAGTTGGTTATTTGAGCCTTGACTTTCATCAAGTTAGTTTGTCTTCCTATAATTGCAGTAGTGACTATAAACACCATTTTTATTATATCTGTCTGTCTGCCTGTAATCAAACCATGAAATAATACAGTCAGACTGAGATGATTGTTGATAATACATGCTATCATGAAGCTGCAGGTCTAGTGCACTGTGATGTGTGAGTACTAGATAAAGTGAACAGTCTTTAACTGACACACATCACCACTCATCATACAAACCTCAATAATGATGACAACAAAAAACATTCAGATAAACAGACCAACTATAAACATCACAAAACAAACTGCCACTGTCACAATAAAAGCAACAGCAAAAATAAGAGTAAGACAGTGCAGCTACATCATTTATTCATGCCGCAATGCATGCTGGGAGTCATAGATGAGTTTTGTACTATGCTGGCACCTAGCGTGTATTGCAGCTTAGCTGATTGTCACCATTGTGGAGTTTCACATGCTGATTGTCGATGTCTCTATGTGTCTAACTTAGTTGTTTAAAATGTTGTTCATACTAAAATTACTGCAAAGGTGCAATAGTTGATATAACTTTAAACCTTTTAAAGCAAGAGAACTTGATTAAAGCTGTTTCAACAAACTCTTTACAACAGTGTATAGGGAGTTAAGAGTACTATCTAAAGTATCTAAAGTAAGTTATTAAGTACTCTCTACAGTGTTTAAGTTACTTGAATTCTTGTGTAAGTGTGCTACACTAAATAAACATTAGTTAGCACAACATACTGTTGCTGTCACTTGTCCATTTCTTCAGCAGTTTCCGTCCTTCCACCCCGATCGCTTGGAGTCTGACCACGACAGCCAATGGGGAAGCAGTCCCCTGACAGACTCCGCCTCTCCACAGCGACTGGATCAATGTGACGTGTCAGAATCCGTGTGTTCTAACAGACACGTCGCTGACACCAGCTCCCTGTGCTACAGTCTCTCTCAGGGTGAAATGATGCACATGGCCTCACACGCCTGTCACACAGACACTCCTCAAACACACACACACACTCCTCTGTGTGAGCAGACTCCGGCCCGCTGTCCGGCCGGCCGGTACATGCTGGGCGTACGTGAGCAGACCGGGCGAGAGGGCTGGTGGGACGCTCCCCGTTCCATTCCATCACTTACAAAAGCAGCTCAACCCAACAGAGGAGAGTTTCACTGCAGGACATTCCATCATCCTCACGGTAAGTCAAACACAACCTCAGCTCACAGACAAACTCAAGAATTAAAGGTGCACCAATACAATGATGAAATAATCTACAGACAGAAATGCTCATCGTAGTCTGATCACTGACCATCTGATTTTAGGTCGTTACAGATGAAAGATTATTAAAGGGGTTAAATTATTACATTTTGTTGCCTGAGGTGTAATTATAACATTACTTCTCCAGAGTATTCTCTTCAGCATGTTGTGTGATGTCATTGTGGATTGTGGAGAGAAATTTGATTCCTCATGTCATGACCCCTTTGAAAATGTAGACACAGATTGTTTAAGATCAGTTTAAGATGCGTTTTTAAGATCATTAAAAACAGATTCAGTGTGTGTTAAACTTCACGTGTTAAACTTTAGGAGAAATAAAAACTTCAAAATCAAGTATTTTAGTCGCAATAAACCAAAAGAAATATCTACAAAAATTCAGCATACAACAAAAACATCACCAGAGAGCATTAGTGCCCAAATATTCAAACAAAAAAAATCTCTCACACTCACTCTTGCTCTCAGTTAACTGGGACGATGAACACACAGTCAGTTCTCCAGAAGGAGGGTCATCGGGTGATTCTGGAGACAGTTTCCATGACAACAGGCCATTTCACTCAAGCCTGCAGGAGACCCCCATCAGAGGCAAACGGGAGTTCATTAAGGTTGAGGACAGTGAGACGGGTGGATTCTCCTCCACCCTCTTCTCCTCTGTGCCTGCCGTTCTCCAACACGCACCCAGGACACCAGGGACCCTCACTCCGGGTCGAGATGCTGTGGTAACAGGTTCCCATGACAACAAGGATGGAAGCCCTGCATCTCTCTCCGGTCTGAGCAGTCCAGGGTCAGACAGACTGTCTCACCCCACCAACGACTACCGACACCCACCGTCTGTCTCACCTCACGCAGGCGCCCGGGCCCAGGGCAGCCCGCTGCTGTATCCTGCCCAGGACAGGCAGCCCCTCAGTGTGCACAGCCGCTCAGCCTGTCTGGAGTCGCTGAACAGAGCAGAAGGTTTGAGGGCTTTTCCTGCTCACTGTGACATGGACTCACACACACACCTCCAAACAAACAGCACATCAGTGATCATGACTCACAGCAGCTGACTGCAGCGCCCAGACCGGAATATTGAACCGAACTTCTGCTTACATCACAGTCAAAAACATGGAAATAAGAAAATATTTTACATGAACAAACTTACATGAACAAAGTTTTTATTCATTGAAAACGCATTTTGAAATATAATTACAATCATCATTGAAAATAACAGGTACATTACAGTACAATAAAAACAAAAGTTAAGATTCGTCTGCTGTAGTGATTTTCTGTCAGCTGTTTTCCATCACATTCATTTCCTTATGCCGCTCTGTTCTGGTTTCTCTCAGACAAAACCTGTTCATGCTAACATCTATATAGTCACATGCAGTGAGAATCAGAAATACCTGCTGATGGCGCGTCTGGATGTTAAACATACTGTGTGTGTGTGTGTGTGTGTGTGTGTGTACACACGTTGGGCCTCTTGTCACATTACTCTTGGGGCATTTACGTTTTACAGAGTTTTTCATACAACAGCTTGAAACCTCTACACACAGTCATACTTCGCTCTGTCTCTCCCACTGTCTCACCCACCCCCCAAACAGGGGTTTTGGTGTTGTGCCAGTAAGTGTGGTAATGTATTCTAGCTCAGGTCTGTCTCAGGGGAAGATTAATAACTAATTACTACAGGTCACTCAACCAGAAGGGTCTTTAGAGTGTGTGTGTGTGTGTGTGTGTGTGTGTGTCTTAGTCGTGGCTTCTTAAACTTTTACAAATTTATGTGCCTCAACTGAGATGTCTAGGATTCTGTAGCAAATGCTGCACGCACACATGCACACACGCACACTCACAGACATGCCTGACACACACACACACACAAGAAGACTTGTTACAGTATGTTAACACTCTTTATCAAAAGCTTTTCGGTTAAACACAAAGATTTTGCACAAGACTGTAAATACATATGGACAGAACTGGCACGTCTTACAAAACACTAGCAGCACAAACATCCTACAATACTGCTCACAGATGATCATTTCAAGATAAAATAATACGACATAAGTACAGTTCATAATACATACAATTCTCTGTATGGCTCTCTAAAATACTTGATAATGATTGGTCAAAAATATATAATCAGACAAATTCCAGCTTCACACTCTTCAAACCTGATATGAAGCAGATTCCATATGGGTATGAACACTGTCATCTTAAAAACAGATCTATCACATAATTTATGTCTTTTAAACATTTTCCCCTCTTCTCACACACACAGTGACACAGACACCTGTCAGGAAGTGAATGACACATTCTGTGAGCATTGGACAGAACACAACTGAAGCTGATGAACATTAACCTGATGTCTGATCCTATGTGTGATTTATGAGCCTTCAGACATTCATATCTAAACATTTGTGTGGGGAAAATGAAAGGTACATAATCAAATGAGCTGAGAATAGTTAGAACTGAGAAAAGCCACTCCAATGAAAATCAAGAGAAACACTTCCCATATGTTTTGATTTGATGTTAAAGGCTTTAAAGCACTCCACTGTGTTTTTTCTATCAGTAATTTATTTATAGCAATTGATCTGGCAGTCACTAGCAGCTTCTGGATTACATGAAATATGTTCAAAACCCCTGAGGAAAAGTCTACATCCAGCTTCAGTGAGTTTGAATCAAACGGTAAGTAAACAACTGGTAAATTAAACTGCTTTCATAACCTGAACCTCTTTTGGCAAAAGCATGTTTTCATGATCATAACACACAAATCTCCTTATTCTTCTGTAAAGAAATCCAAGGAAATTATTTCTGCAGCAACCTTTAACATTCACAGAACCTTCCTGTTTCACAAAAGCTTCTTTGTAGTGGGAAAATGTTCTTTAAACTATTCAAAGGTACGAAAAAATGGTTTTAATGAGAACCTTTGACTGAATGGTTCTTTGGGGAACCAAAAATGTTTTTATATGGTATTGTTGTGAAGAACCTTTTTTAAAGTCTGACCTTCTGTCTACAGATTCATAGCACATGAGATTCTGTGGCTGCAGAAACATTTGAATGTTTTTGTCCATTACAGAAACATCTAAATACTATAAATCATGAGGAAAGATCTTCTGCTCTTCAGGTTTTAAAAACAGACACTGGCCACAGTTTCCTGATCAGTCAGATTTACTGCAGGAACATTTGAAACAATGTGATGATTGAAACCTGCTGTACATACCTGCTGTTATTAAACCATAACTGACCTCACAAATGATAAAGCTAATTTTATCCATGAAATGCCACATCTCCTCAAGAACTTTATTCAGCCATTTACTATTATTAGAATTGTACCTTTGTTATACAATCACATACACAGCTACATGATTTCTTCAAAACAAAGCCTGACCAAGTGACCACAGAAGAGCAGCATCGCCCTCTGCTGGACACACACAGACTATACACACTCCACATTACAAACTAGAGCATGCATGCAAAAAAAACACACACTCTCTCTCTTGAATTTACTCACACTCACACACACTTAAACACTCCTCTCTCTCTCTCTCTCTCTCTCTCTCTCACACACACACACCATCTATAATAGTGTGAGATCACACACTATCAAGACACCTACACACACACACAAGCCCAAAATGTTGCACCTTCCATGAGAGACTGACCAAAGAGTTCAGACAGAGCCAGATTCACCACACTCTACTGAAACACTTTGTAATGGTTTCATTCAGTTTCAGCATTTAGTACTAGCATCAAAACAGACTGATCTGCGCAAAAGAGCAGTTGAAGTGTTTGTGACACAGTGCCAGTTTTTAAAATGTGATCATCTGTGGCAAAATCCCACTTTACCCTCTTAAGAGTGTTTCTCTTTTGTTTGCCATCACATCTACTCTAATGTTACTGTTAGAAAACAAAAGTGAGGGCATGACCTGGCTAAAGCTGAGCTCTGATTGGTCAAAGTGTGAATCTACACACAGATTCTTACTGGACACAATGCGTGTAATATCGTGTTTTAAATCATTACCAAAGCCACAAGTTAATGTTCAAATATTTATTTCAAGGAAATAAGTTACATTCATAAATATTAAACATAATTTACATGAAACGTACAGAGAAAACTATATTTATATATATGTACAAAGTATTTACAAACGTTAACAGTAGAAACTGTAACAGTAAGAAAAAAGTATTTGCAGTGTATAAATAACGACTTGTGATAAAGCTGTTTAGCTTAGTTCTTTCATAGTCACTCTGTGAATCCTCATACAGGCAGATTGTGGCCTGAACTGGATAATTGTGCAGGAGAATCTCCGTGTCTTGATAGAAATAATCAAAACACTGAGATCTGGGCCAAAATAACCTGCAGAGATTAAGTTTAATCTTGCATTAGAAATGGCAGCAGATAGCAATGTGAAATTAACATGCTGCTACAGGAATGAGATTGTTTTGTGACCCAGTTGAAGTTGTTGAAATTAGGAAACGTTGGTGGTGTGAAATGCAAGACCTTTGAACTCAGTATCTGAAAGGGAAAGACAATACAATACTGACTTATTGTACTTACTGACAATAAAACAACACAATTTACTTTACAGGATGTGTCATGTTGTTACAGTGTTGTTCAGTGGCTTGTTTTTCATAAGCTGTTGAACAAAGAAGAAATTTGAATATTAAATAATATGTGCATTACAAAATGCAAAATCAGTCTGCACTGACATAAATGATTATTGAGTGGATAAGGGTATCATATCTGACTGAGGCCTGGAGCCTTTATATGTGTACACACGCGCGCACACATTGTGTTAATGCCCGGAGTCTGACCTGCGTGATTGTGGATGTGCTGCCCACACCCCACCGGTTTAACTACAATAAAAACATGGCCACTACAGTTACCAGGGTAACCACAAATTAACCAGGTTAACTACAAATAAAAACCTGCAAATTAACCA
This sequence comes from Chromobotia macracanthus, assembly GCA_036877525.1. NCBI lineage: Eukaryota > Metazoa > Chordata > Actinopteri > Cypriniformes > Botiidae > Chromobotia > Chromobotia macracanthus. The sequence continues at coordinate 368,812 of JAZGTH010000012.1, forward strand.
GGGTTTAACTACAAATAAAAACATGGCCACTACAGTTAAACCAGGGTAACCACAAATTAACCAGGGTTTAACTACAGCAACCATTGTTTAACCAAGGTATTTGTAGTAAAATACACATTACGCCTAAACTCTTATCACCATACAATTTAATTTATGTAATTTCTAATCTATTTACAAGTTAATGAAGGCTTGTGCAGTTTCCCTTTTAAATGGCAAGAACAACAGAGCTACAGATAAAATACAATGTAAAACATTTGCTGCCTTAAATTTAGGTTTAATCTGCTAACTTCACTTTTCTAATATTAAATCCCCACTTGTGTTAAGTTGGTGTAACGTAAAAAATATTAAAAAAAACATTTTTCCAACCTGGTTGGCAGTTTTTTTTTACAGTGAGGACCTATTTGTACATAATCACATTAAAAACAAAAACGGTAAGTTTATGTATATATGTTCTCCTGTAGCTCAGTGGCAGAGCATTGCGTTAGCAGCGCAAGAGGTCGTGGGTTCGATTCCCAGGGAGCACATGTAGTGACAAAAATGTATAGCCTGAATGCACTGTAAGTAGCTTTGGATAAAAGCCTCTGCCAAATGCATTAATGTAAATATGGAAAATCTGTATGACATTTGTATAATAAATCAGCCTTAGTTTACAATATACTTGCTTACAGTTTGTACTGTGTGCGTGTATTGTGTGCACAATTCATGTTAATTAAAGGCTGATGGTGAACATTATTCTGGTCATTATCGCTGATATTGAAATGTGTGGTACAAGACAAACCAAAACACAAGCCAAAACACAAACACAAACCAAAACACAAGCCAAAACACAAACCCAAACCCAAACACAAGCCAAAACACAAACCAAACACAAACACAAGCCAAACACAAACCAAAACACAAGCCAAAACACAAACACAAGCCAAAACACAAACACAAACCAAAACACAAGCCCAAACACAAACACAAACCAAAACACAAACACAAACCCAAACACAAGCCAAAACACAAACCAAACACAAACACAAGCCCAAACACAAACCAAAACACAAACACAAGCCAAAACACAAACACAAACCAAAACACAAACCAAACACAAATACAAGACAAACACAAACCAAAACACAAGCCAAAACACAAACACAAGCCAAAACACAAACACAAACCAAACACAAACACAAACACAAGACAAACACAAACACAAGACAAACACAAACACAAACACAAACCAAAACACAAACACAAACCCAAACACAAGCCAAAACACAAACCAAACACAAACACAAGCCAAACACAAACCAAAACACAAACACAAGCCAAAACACAAACACAAACCAAACACAAATACAAGACAAACACAAACCAAAACACAAGCCAAAACACAAACACAAGCCAAAACACAAACACAAACCAAACACAAACACAAACACAAGACAAACACAAACACAAGACAAACACAAACACAAACACAAGACAAACACAAACCTCACGCTTCTGCTGAACTCGTGCGAGGGAGGCAAACCTCGAACTTCTCAAGAACATTCAACTCAACATTCAAGTCCTGCGTTCAGATGAGAGTTAAAGTGCGGAGAGCAAAATGGTTATTAAACTGTCTGTCTGTCTGTCTGTCTGTCTGTCTGCTTTCACGGGAACTGCAGGTGAACAAGTGAATTAATTTACCTGAGAAATCAGATCCAAATACTCTGATAATATCTAAATGTCATTACTCGTTTAGAAAGCATGTACAGAAAACATTTTATTTTTATATTTTTCAGTCATTCTTTAAGTCTACAGACGCCACTTCTGTAATCGTGAGGAGGAGCAGGAGGAGCTCGAGTGGAGTATTGATGCAGAAGATGCAGAAGATGGAGAAGATACAGAAGATGGAGAAGATGCAGAAGATGGAGAAGATGCAGAAGATGCAGAAGATGCAGAAGATGGAGAAGATGGAGAAGATACAGAAGATGGAGAAGATGGAGAAGATACAGAAGAGCCGGAAACAGATCGAGGTCAGTCGTGGAGGAGCACATTGAGGAGAGGAAGCGCGCACGCGCGAACCCGTGCACGAGAGTTATACAGGAAACAAGCGCGGTTACCATAGAAACTTCAAATGACCGCTGAAAGAAACAACATTTTATTTTTGATATTACTGGTGGTAATATTTTATATTGCAGATGTTATTTTATACGTCTGTGTGTTTGAGCCTGTCCCCACGCTATGATAAAAATACACAATATTTATAACACAGTCGGATGTAAACAGTGTTTTCTCCAGCAGGTGGAGTCAGAACCTGCTTTTAAGTCCAACATCCTGAAACAGTTTGTAATCTAAGAGAACTCCAAAGACTCAGATATCCCCAACATAAATGACCCAACTGAACAGTAAAATGTAGTGTACACTTTTAAGTGTGCAAAGACTGAGCAGAGGTAATCTGATAGGAGATATTTCCAGCTGTTTGCTTTGACACAAACCCTTCAGTAACAAACATCAAACAGGAAGAAAAGATGTTAGTTGAGGAGGACAGAGGGGCATGTTTGTGTTTGTTGGTGATGATTGTGAAGTTGGAGGTTGGCACAGTTCAGCCGCCATCTGGATTCCATTTCAGAGTCACGGCTCCACTGAGACTGACTGCCTCTGCTCAGTCGAACCCGCTGTAATACAGAGACACATGATGAGTGTGTGGGGAACATTTAGACTGTGTGTTACCCACACTGTGTCAGAAAGTACACCAGCCAAACAGTGTGAGAAACAAGTGGTAGTAGCTAAAGTTAGCTAAAATCAACTGTCACCATAGCAACTGAATTACACCACAGTCTGAGGTCATGTTTCAGAAAGAAAATCTGCTGCTCGGTTTTACTGCCACAGAATAAATGACACAAACACACATCAGACACAAAACAGACCTTTCTGCTGAAAATGACAGTGGAGAATCACTGTACAGAACCGATCGCCACAGTGTGGGCCATGATTAATGTTTAGTTAGTGAGTAAATAACTGCAGTTGTTATTATCTGGGTTCACCAGCAACCAGAACCATGTAAAGAACCTCCAAGCACCTTTGAAAGAGTCTTGGATAGTCTGTTGATGTACTTCAGGAACCTGTTAGACAAACCTTGCCTAGAATGACAAAAATGATGCTGAATAAATTCTGAATGAATTCATGACCTTCTGCTGCATGTGGACCGTGTGAACAACCACAGTAAGAGAACAGCAACCATTTCAATGAGAAACACCTGAAGTTCCACTGAATTTCAGCCTGTCTGTCTACAAAAACATCCAGCCAGAGCAGGTTCACACACGTGCTACAGCTACAAATGCTTCTCAGTCATTTTCTGGAAACATCTCAGCTTATCGAGCTGCTCAAACTCTCTGTTGTTGATGCTGAAGTCTGTGAGTGGAGAAACCTTCCGTGTATTAATAATTGAGTGTGTGTGTGTGTGTGTGTGTGAGACCGCAGACGTTGCACAAGAGTTGTCATTCCTGTTGTGATCTCTGCTCAATGTCTGTCCACCTGTTTTCACAGCAGCATGCGACACAGAAACTGACCTGCACAGGTAACATTAACACTGATCTTACTATTCCCTTAAACATTTGTTTATGATATTGTTCAGACGTTTATACTTGTCAAAGGTTTGTGCTGTGTGTGTTATGTGTCTCACAGGTACAGCTGACCTCAGATCAGTGTCCACAACACTGATGTAGTGACAGTTATTAACCTCTGAAGTGCTGGATGATGGTAAGTTGAAACTCTTCAGATTGGCATCATATAACTGTGAATTGGTCTGAACAGGTCTGAGCATGAACATTAATGATGTGGGTGTGATGTTCCATGTAAAGCAGGAGAATAATTAGTGCAGAAGTGTAAGACTTTTCTCTTTCGTTACACGAGGACGTCTGATCCGATCCCTCTCCAGTGACCACCGTGAGTCTTTCTGCATTTATATTGGGTTGATTTAGAATAAATTACTACTAACACAAATATAAATATTAACATTTTTATCAACACTTAAAAAATAAACGTTTCAGGAAACTCATAAAGAGCTTTCTCTCTTTATAGAACAAAATACTTCATTTTTACTTCTTTAGAAATCCTGAAAACGTTAACTCTAAAACTTCTCTAGGATCTGCATTCTGGTGTAAAAAAACACGGAAATCAAGAACCTTTAGCAACCGTGCAGCAACTCAAGAACCCAATGAAACCAAATGATTCCTTTGCAGAACCCAAAAAATATTGGAGAACCTTTATTTTCATTAATGTTTAAAACGGTAATCGTAAATATAAGACGTTTTCATCCATTAAAAGTCAATCACGTACAACGCGATTTAAACGTTAAAACGACTTTCACTTGCATGTTTTATTGTTAAATATTAGAGTTAAATATGTACCGAATCATTGTTCTCTGTTCAGTGTTCTCTGTTCAGTGTTCTGCGGCTGTTCTCTGTTCAGTGTTCTCTGTTCAGTGTTCTGCGGCTGTTCTCTGTTCAGTGTTCTGCGTTCAGTGCTGTCTGTTCAGTGTTCTCTGTTCAGTGTTCTGCGGCTGTTCTCTGTTCAGTGTTCTGCGGCTGTTCTCTGTTCAGTGTTCTGCGTTCAGTGCTGTCTGTTCAGTGTTCTCTGTTCAGTGTTCTCTGTTCAGTGTTCTGCGTTCAGTGCTGTCTGTTCAGTGTTCTCTGTTCAGTGTTCTCTGTTCAGTGTTCTGCGTTCAGTGCTGTCTGTTCAGTGTTCTCTGTTCAGTGTTCTCTGTTCAGTGTTCTGCGGCTGTTCTCTGTTCAGTGTTCTGCGGCTGTTCTCTGTTCAGTGTTCTCTGTTCAGTGCTCTCTGTTCAGTGTTCTGCGGCTGTTCTCTGTTCAGTGCTGTCTGTTCAGTGTTCTGCGGCTGTTCTCTGTTCAGTGTTCTGCGTTCAGTGTTCTCTGTTCAGTGTTCTCTGTTCAGTGTTCTCTGCGGCTGTTCTCTGTTCAGTGCTCTGCGGCTGTTCTCTGTTCAGTGTTCTGCGTTCAGTGCTGTCTGTTCAGTGTTCTCTGTTCAGTGTTCTGCGGCTGTTCTCTGTTCAGTGCTCTGCTGGACTCGGTTCATCTGATCTGACTGAACTGAGAACAGCCTCTCCTCATCCAGCGGCTCACAGACAACAGAAGAGCGCAGAGTTTGGGCTGGAGAGGCTGAACGCGTTTATTGATCTGGACGTTCATTGTGACTTTGATGTTTCTTGAATCGCTGCTCGAGTCTCGCTGTCGGAGGTAAAACGCGCTTCTCTGGGCGGACAGTAAGTTTCTCTCTCGGGCATTTGAATGTCTGGGAGCTCTTGTCGAAACTCTCTTGACATGTAAATATACTCAGACAAAGCCTGGGCACACAGTTATGTTTCTGATGCACTTAAAAAACTTCTGACAAACTACAAAACATGTTACGCAGTGACATTTCGCTTCTGATATTTAAATGTTATTTCTTAGTTTTGATGACTTTACTATTTAACAATGATATAAATAAAACTTTTCTGCATGACATTTGTTTATAATTTGTTTATGAAGGGTTTTAGTGTACCATACCATAAGTGATTGTTTTTTGCATTATTTTCTATCTAAAAAGTCCTTTGTTTTGAGTATTTGCAACAATGTTCTTACAAACACGCTGCCTGGTAAATCTGTTTAATCATGAAATGAGGTTTATAATGTTGAACAATCACTCATCAGCTGTAAATCATGTGTAACATGTTTAACCGTTCAACATGAGGTCAGATTTTGCTGCTTCTCTTGTTCCACAGAGCATCAAGTCATTCTCCAGTCACGCTGTTATAACATGAAACATCAGATCCTGCACAAACTTCAGCACACAACATACACTGAGATTACAGCGAAACATCACTGCTTCACTCGCACACTGATAATATCACTGATGATATATGTACTGATGATTATTCAAACTTTTTGTTAGAGTTAGAGTAGCAGATTTGATTTCTGTAAGTGTTCTCAGACCTTTGGACCCTAAAGGAGTTACAAAACATGAGCCAGAAGTGTAACAATCTGTGTGTGTGTGTGTAGGCTGAGAGCCCACAGGAGTACAGTCCAGGGGTCTGGAGTCGCATTGGCAACTGGCTATCCTGGGGTTGGGGCAGCCTGCCACCCGGTGGAGATGTGTCCTTATTTCAGACACAACAGAACAGTCAAGAGAAGTCTAAAGAGGACCTCAGAGAAACCAGGAGCCCATCTGCCCTCTCCACTGGGAGAAACCAGAACCAGCATTCAGCAGTAGTTGAAGTTAGAGATCACAGCCCCTCCCTGACCCGGAATGCCAAACATTTGACAGTCCGCTCTGGAGGGGGGGGAGGGTCAGGGGAGGAGTTCAGGGGTCACACCTCTCGGGTGTCCCTGCAGGTGACAAGCGAGGAGAGCGATTCTGAAGCTCTCATTCACAACAACATAAAACAGAACAACAGCAGTAAACCGTCTTTAGAGAGTTACAGGACAACAGAACCACACGTCACTTTCTCTGAACTTGCACAGGTGACCTCTGACCCCTTCAATCAACAGGACCCAAACCAAATGGGACGAAGAAGGTCTGGAAAAAAGAGGAGGAACTCTTATGGAGATGGAGGTGGGGCTAAAAGTAAATCACCAACCACAAGTCAACCTACTAGCCCTACAACAACCAGTCTGGCAACAAGCCCAGAGACAGCGTGGGCTGAGTCAGCATTTAAGGAGGAGCCAAAAACCCTTCCTGAATGCACCCAAGAACCGCCAAACTCACCTGGAGCAGGTAGATACAGGCATACAGTACGAGCAGAATGGATAGAGGAACACTGGAGTGAGGAGACCACTGAACCCATCAACTCACCAGACAGCCCTGTCCACTCCCCACTGACCTCCGACTCACACATGGAGAAGGAAACAGTTGTTAGACTCACCGAAACTCCAGAGTCCAAGCGCAGGAGTCTCAAAGTGTCTCACAGTGAGAAGTTCTTTCCTAAGAAGGTCCTGGTCATTTCTAAGGCCCACACAGAAGATCATGATGAAAAGATCAAAGCAGTCCGAGACACTCCAGACCCTGAACCGATGAGGGCTGAAGACAGGGCAAGGTAAATTTACCTGTTTAACCAGTTTATGATACATTACAAAGACAAATCAAAAAACACATTGATTCTTTAATGACCTGAGTAAAGTGTGAAAACAGTTTCTGTTTAAAACAAAATGAAATAATTTTGTTAAATGTACTTGACTGCAACCAAACATGAAAAGTTGGTTTTTAGAGATAAACAGATAAGAAGAAGCTCTATGCATCATATTGTGAAATATGAACTCATTGTAGGTCATGATGGTGCAGTCGTCATTTCTGTAAAGTCATACATGAAAAGGCTTGAATGTTCCTGAGCATTGCTCAGGTGTTGCTCTTTAACAGCTCATAAGACTTAATGCAGTTCTCACTGGGGGCTTTATATCAGATAAACCATCTGATAGGCTTTATTTAATCTCTCCACTGTCATTTTAGTATTTATTTTCTTCCTTTGCATTTGTGATTGAGATTATTCTAAATTAGATCAAAATTATTATTAGATTTATTAGCTAGATTATTCTAAATTAGATAAAAGAACTGTTTTATTGAAATCCCAGTTGATTTTAATAGCTGTAAACAGATTGCTATGCTTGTGTTGATGTTTGACAGATGTTTGGAGAGCAGGTTGGACGGCACCAAGGTGAAGCCCAGCCTTCAAGTGGGCCGAATCGCAGACAAGATCAGTCTATTTGAAAAGTCTGCAAGAAAGGGTGAGAGACATCTCAGACCTTTCACAGAACCCGCTGGGACACAACCCACTTCTGCTCCTCCAAAGCAATCAATTAAAGAGCGGGTGATGAATTTTAGCACAGGCCGGAAGGTGGACGAGAAGTTTTCTTCTGGAGTATCTGTCCAAACATTGAACGGTGGACCTTCAGAAATGGTTTGTCAGACTGAAACATCTCAGCTCTCTGAAAAGTTTGACAAACCTTTAGCAAAAACTAAGACCAGTAGAGAGAAACCAGAAGTTAAACCCAAACCTCTTTCAATCGTGGATCAAATAGATTCCAAATCCCACAATGCACCAGGAATTGTTCCTACATTGTCAGAGTGCACAAGTGACTCAAAAGTTAAGAATAAGGAGGTGGAGAAAGCAAGTTCTCTGCCAGCAGTTTCCTCAGCAACTGATGAGAGTGAGCAGATCAAATCCCCGACACGTACAGGCTCAAGATCAAAAAAGAAACGAAGCAAAGGTACAGTTCAACCACTCAGCCCCACCAGCAAAAGCAAACAGGAAATGGGTGATGATAAACAGGAAGTGAAGGACAAAAAAGACAGATCAATGTCTCATATGTCCTCAGAATCTCCTACAGATGCAAAAGATACAGATGAATATTTCAAAAGCTCTTTAGAAAAAATAACCAAATACTCATGTGTGGGAATTTTAAACCAAAAGCCAGAGCAACCAAAATCGTTAATAGCATCAGATTTAATACACAACAGTACAGTGGACACTGACACAAAGAAGTTAAAATATTCACAGACAGACACAAAAGTTCATAAAGAGATGAAAAGCTTGGATGAAAAGGAGAGAGATTTCTGCTTTAAAACAAAGACACTGACCTCACAACCTTCATTTCCTTCTGCATCCAGAGAGAACACACAAACTGAAAGAAGCTCTAAAGAGGGCCAGACAGAACAAAATGACTCAGAACCCAAAGAGCAAAGGAAAAACATCAACAAGAAACTGGCCGTTCAGAAGAGCTTAGAAAGAGAGAAAGCAGAGAATCAGATGAACAGAGACACAATTGTGAACACATTGTTTGGTGAACCAAGGAAACTAGATCCATCTGTGACAAAAGAACAGAAACCACTATCCCCAGAGGACCTGAAGGAGGCCAACTCTAAATACACCTCAGAGGCAGCCAGTAACAGCCCTTCAGTCTCCAGGAAAGATGTCATGCAGAACAGAGAGAGTGACACAGACAGAGAGGTGTTACCTGAGAAAGACGCAGATACACGTGTGTATGAAGTGAGAAAAACCTCAAAATATGACCCAAAATCAAATGAGAAACAAACCCCCATCAAAGCCAAGAGTGATGAGAAAGATGGTTTGACTAAGACACACAGTCACAGCAAGAATAAAGACAATATGGCAGAAATAATCAATCATAACACAGCTGAGACTAATAATGGCAGCAGTATGTCTATGTCAACCAAGCAGAATGTAGAGGGAGAAATAAAGGCAAACATGACCAAACAGAATAACTCAACAGTGACCTCAGCTTTGAGACACAGTGAAGATGCAACGGTTGTCACAACCAGTCAAAGAAAACCTAAACAAATTATAGAGAAAGACATGTCTATAGAACTGACAAATCACATGACAATCAGTTCATCCCCACCAAGCCAATCAGAGAACAGAGAAGAACAAAAGACATGGACAGCAACCAATGAAAGACATTTAAAACAGGAACTGAAGGAAATCAAACCCAGAACAGAAACTAAGGGAGACACAACTGAAATCAAGAGTAAAAGTATCAGCTCAGAAATTACATCTGTAGTGAATGGAGAAATAAGGGATGGTAATCAGCAATCTGGAGAAAAAATACATGAAATGCCATCTTCATTATCTTCCAGAACCAATGAGTCCTCCACAAGGCAGCCTGGTCAGGCCAAAGTAAAGACCTCATCTACAGACAAGACCACACCTCCACCAGCCTCATCTACAGAAATGACCACACCTCTACCAGTCTCATTTAATGAAAAGACCACACTTCCACCAGCCTCATCTAATGAAAAGACCACACCTCCACCAGCCTCATCTACAGAAAAGACCACACCTGCACCAGCCTCATCTACAGAAATGATCACACCTGCACCAGCCTCATCTAAGGAAAAGACCACACCTCCACCAGCTTCATCTACAGAAATGATCACACCTGCACTAGCCTCATCTACAGAGAAGACCACACCTCCACCAGCCTCATCTACAGAAAAGACCACACCTCCACCAGCCTCATCTAAGGAAAAGACCACACCTCCACCAGCCTCATCTACAGAAATGATCACACCTGCACTAGCCTCATCTACAGAGAAGACCACACCTCCACCAGCCTCATCTACAGAAAAGACCACACCTCCACCAGCCTCATCTAATGAAAAGACCACACCTCCACCAGCCTCATCTACAGAAAAGACCACACCTGCACCAGCCTCATCTACAGAAATGATCACACCTGCACCAGCCTCATCTAAGGAAAAGACCACACCTCCACCAGCTTCATCTACAGAAATGATCACACCTGCACTAGCCTCATCTACAGAGAAGACCACACCTCCACCAGCCTCATCTACAGAAAAGACCACACCTCCACCAGCCTCATCTAAGGAAAAGACCACACCTCCACCAGCCTCATCTACAGAAATGATCACACCTGCACTAGCCTCATCTACAGAGAAGACCACACCTCCACCAGCCTCATCTACAGAAAAGACCACACCTCCACCAGCCTCATCTAATGAAAAGACCACACCTCCACCAGCCTCATCTAATGAAAAGACCACACCTCCACCAGCCTCATCTACAGAAACGATCACACCTCCACCAGCCTCATCTACAGAAACGATCACACCTCCACCAGCCTCATCTAAGGAAAAGACCACACCTCCACCAGCCTCATCTAAGGAAAAGACCACACCTCCACCAGCCTCATCTACAGAAACGATCACACCTCCACCAGCCTCATCTACAGAAACGATCACACCTCCACCAGCCTCATCTAATGAAAAGACCACACCTCCACCAGCCTCATCTAATGAAAAGACCACACCTCCACCAGCCTCATCTAATGAAAAGACCACACCTCCACCAGCCTCATCTACAGAAAAGACCACACCTCCACCAGCCTCATCTAATGAAAAGACCACACCTCCACCAGCCTCATCTAATGAAAAGACCACACCTCCACCAGCCTCATCTACAGAAAAGACCACACCTGCACCAGCCTCATCTACAGAAAAGACCACACCTCCACCAGCCTCATCTAATGAAAAGACCACACCTCCACCAGCCTCATCTAATGAAAAGACCACACCTGCACCAGCCTCATCTAAGGAAAAGACCACACCTGCACTAGCCTCATCTACAGACAAGACCACACCTCCACCGGCCTCATCTACAGAAAAGACCACACCTCCACCAGCCTCATCTAATGAAAAGACCACACCTCCACCAGCCTCATCTAATGAAAAGACCACACCTCCACCAGCCTCATCTAATGAAAAGACCACACCTCCACCAGCCTTATCTACAGACAAGACCACACCTCCACCAGCCTCATCTACAGAAAAAAACATATGTTCTCAAGCACTGGACAATAAGACGATCTCCTACACATTAGCTTCAGCCAATGAGAAATCCCCAACTCCCCTTAGTCTATTTAAATCTCAATCTTTAGACCCAGCAACAAGAAAAAAGGAGTTTACCCGAAAGTCATTGTTCCTTTCAGAGATCTCCTCTGCACCTGGCAGTGCCTCACTCAGCAGGGACTCTCCATCTAGCTGGCTGGATGTGGAACGCCCTGCCAGGAAAAAGCAGTCAATTCCAGACCATAAACCTAAGCTCAGCTTTTCCGTCAGTGAAACCAACCTGCTGGAAGCATCCAGAGAGTTCGATCCACATGACTTTGTTACAGATGTGAAGAGGCTAGCAATGCCCTTCACTCTTCCCCAACGCAAACACAAGCAACATCGTCTACAAGCCCCTGCCTTTGCCATGCCTCCCATCAGAGAAGATCGCAATGAAAAACCCTTTGATCCAGAGGAGTTCCAGATTGGCCTGAGGAAAAGGAGAGAATTCACCTTGGATCTGACCCCCACCTCACTATCCAGGAGTGAAAATGCAGAGGCCAAGGAAGAGGACAACAAGCCTAAACAATTCCCCCCTGAAAGGCAGAGCATTCTCACAAGGTCTCTTCTCTTCAAGAGAGCAAAGATGGAGCAGGAGGAGGAGGGAGGAGAAAAAGAGAAGGAGTCAGATGCGAGTAAAACAGAACGAGTACAGAAGGTGAGGTCTCGTTTGGAGAAATGCTCCATTCTCAGCACTCTACGCAGCCCCACCAAAAAGAGACGGATGGAATTTCTGAGCCCCACTGAAAGTCTTGCAGATGTGCTGTTATCACCCAGCGATGTTCTTGGATCACAACAATTACAGTCCACACAGCCAATGTCAACTGTAGAGTCACCCAAACAGAACATGTCTAAGATAAGCCAAAGCCACAACAGCAAAAGCTCTACCCTGACTGATTATCAGGTTAATTTAAAACCTGCCAAAGATGATGGTCCTACAATAACACCCAACACGACAGCAGGCAACGCTCCACCACCCAGCTGCAAACAGACCAGTTTACAAGTTAATCTAAAACCTGAAAGTAACAGACGTGCCATAACACCTGACCCCAAAACAACTTCAGCACACCCTGCTGTCACCACGGCAACAGACACAGATGCTCCTCCACCACTTCCTTCTTTTGATGACATCAAGTTACCTAGTTACCTTGAGAAGTTTATTCCAAAGGAGCCTGAAACATCTCAACCATCAGAAAGGATTGAGTCACAGGTCAGACGTTCCTCCTCATACTGCCATGCATATCAAACTGTTTCCCAACACAAGATCTCCAGCAGTTACTCAAAATCATCTACTGATCACATTAAACGTGTGTGTGTGTCTGTGTGTGTTTGTGTGCATGTGTTTGTGTGTGTGTTTGTGTGTATGTGTGTGTTTGTGTGTGTTTGTTTTTGTGTGAATTTGTGTGTTTGTGTGTGTGTTTGTTTGTGTGTGTGTGGTTTGTCTGGTTAGGTATCTGGAGAAAGTGTCTCTGTATCTGGTTTGGTGAGTTTGAACAAGGCTGTTGACGTTCAGACAACTAACCACAATGTTCCACAAGTTCAGATTCCTCCAGCAGAAGTAAGATGTGTGTGCTGCATTATCATGTACCTGCATTATGACCAGAATAATGATGATCTGCTGTTATTTCTCTTTCAGCTTCCAGTCACTCGTGGATTTCACCGCCGTCCTGGAAAGGTTGGACAACATTTCTAACTTATGTGACCTACCAAAGAATTTCCCATATTAAACCTTTTGATTATTTCTGCTTTGAACATGTGGACAAACATCAGCATTAGACCGGCATGTCCTGTCACTGCTTCATGCTATTACAGAGAGTTTCATGCTGAGCTTGTAGAGTGTTTCCATGTGTTTGTGTTATTCAGATTTTGATATTTGAGAAGCATCAGTTCAGAGGTCAGTGCTTTGAGTTCTACAGGGATGAAATTGATGCTACACACCTACAACTGTCCAGTGTCATATCTGTGAAAGTGATCAGAGGCTGGTGAGAGACACACGCACACACATACACAAACACACACATGCACATCTGTGGAGATCAACGCCTCAGTAATACATCTGTCAGTACTCTGGACTCAGGTCTGTTTATTGTCGTGTTTTAGCTGGATACTCTTTGAGAAACCAGGATTTGAGGGGCGATGCATTGCTCTGGAAGAGGAAGAACTTATGGAATTACCCAATGAATGGGCAGAAGAGGCGGGGCAAACATCTGTCCCTTTTGTCATTGGCTCAGCTCGACTGGCAGTCAGAGTAAGTGCTTCTGGTTACCGCTTCTAAAACTTCAGTTCCAAAGATCTGAATCA
>JAZGTH010000012.1:390000-407500 GCA_036877525.1 Chromobotia macracanthus
ACCTCGTTCTGGAGGTCAAAGGTCTGCCACTCCTAAATACTCATGAAGCATTAAATACAACACAACACAGTTACCTCATTTTTACCTCGATTCAAAGCCATTTTCTGTGCTGGTTGAGCTCAAATTGTTTCTTCAGCAGTTCTCTTGACAGCTGCGGGGACTCCGGCCTGTTTGTACTTTCATATATTTGCTTGTAAACACGGAAGCCAGAAATGCTGCCGGTTACTTTGGCATTCAGCAGGAATGACACAGATGTTTCTATCCTGACATGTTTCTATTCTGAAATGTTTCAATCCTGAAATGTTTCAATCCTGACATGTTTCTATCCTGACATGTTTCTATCCTGACATGTTTCTATATGGCGCCATCTGGTGGAAACACTGAGAATGACCGTTCGACACATTTACATATGCATTATACTGACTGTTTTATCTTACAAAAGAACCAAAAACAGAAAAATAGATTTCTACTTAAAATCAGTTTAAATTAATGTCACAAATCACAAATATTACCATAACATTTAATTATGACTGACCATTATAAATAACCATAAATATCTCCTAACCCTTTTTCATTAATATATACTCATAACAGTAATGAGAAGCAGTCTCTCTCTCTCCTGAGATTCATTCACTAAATATAACAATAGCCTCCAACAGCTAAAATGATGCACAAACACTAACACTGTCTGTTCTGTTCGTCTCTGCAGGAGGGAAACAGTTTGACAAAACTCAGATTATTCTCAATGAGTTCAATCCAAACAAAATGAATCAGAGATGGTCCCTGGAGATCCTCTGAGCTGATGACAGCAATTTAAACTCAGAGCTGCACCAGGGGGACCACAGTCCTGTGAGGCAGCTGCACCACAGGGACTATGAACTGCATTTACTTTGGAAATGTCATTTTCAAGAGAGCTACATCAACATGACTGGCTGGAATATGATCATATTCTTCTGGACTTTGTCTTATGTAACACTTGCTCTAATGTGTGACTCCTTTTAAACATGTCCAAGCTGCCTTAAAATTTCATGAAGACAGAAGCAACAACTTCATAAACAAAAGTGTTTGTTTATAAGTAAGTGTTTGTGAGTTGTGTTAATTATCAGCAGTATTAAGTCACTGAATCTGATCTGAATGTGATCACATCTTTGCTGATTGGTCCACTGGGATTCGCTCATTGCTGATTGGCTGTCTTGGGAAATCAGGTGCTCTGTCCACGGACAGTGAAATGTGTTGCTCTTATCTGTGTGTCAGCTGGTCATGTGATTGTCTTTTTAACCTGAAACAGTTTCTCAACACAGTCAGCACAAACACCCACCAGAGTGAGCCTCAGAAGATTGTGCACAGCCGATCTGAATTACATTAGTCAGCGTTTAATTCAGACTGATAATTCAGACTGATAATGTGACTTTCTGTAATGTGTGTGATATGAGAAATGAGATCCTCCTGATTGTTTTTCTGCCCTGTTTGATGAACGGCTAGTTAGTTGTGAATTTTAACACAGAAACTTGCCTACAATACCATACAATACTACAGTAATTTCTGAAGAGTAGTGTGTTCTGTGTGTGTGACCCTCATCATGTGATGTCTGATGGTTTGCTACAGTGCAAACCATACAAACACGAGCTGCTCCAGCAGAACCCGGGAAGAATTGACCCCAAGTCTGTCAGAATGTGATAAATGGCTAAACTGCCTGTTCCTGTGACTGCAGCTGATGATCCCTCATTAGTGTGTCCAGACTCCACCTTATGAAACGCCACAGGAACTTCAGAGAAGGTGACCTAAAAATATTTAGCTAAATGTGTCAGTGTTATTTCAACCATCATACAGAGACCTAATTCCATAATGAGTGTTCAAACACACACACCTGCTCTGCTTTCATTTACTGTGTGTGTGTGTGGACTGTAAAACTGCTGATGTGGTGTTGGAACAGACACATCAGTAATTCAGCATCTGCTGCTGTCAGCCATCAATGCATCAACTTCCTGTCACTGTGGTAACCATCCAGGCGACACGTGGGTAAATGCTTAGCAGGGCTGCAGTAAAGCTTCCAGACAAAGCCCAGAGGGATTAGACACAATGAGAGGCTTCACTGAGTTATTCAAACACATAGAAGAGCGACTGCAAGCAGCTTCCAGAACAGTTACCAGTAAGAATCTGATCTGGTTCTGATTACTATGTTTAACTGGCCAGAATCTGGACCTGGACGTCAGCAGATCCAGCGATACTGTCCAGACTCACATCACATCTGTACACACACGTTTACTGCATAAACACTTGAAAAGTGCTGAGGATGTTTCTGTCAGTCAGTCTGTGTTCATGACACCTCAGCTCTGATCTACACACTAGTCAGGTGGCCACCAGACAGAAGCATAGCACTCATTTGTCATAGCACTCCACTCACACATTATGCTGCCCTCTAAGAACCCTCATTCTGGACAAATTCTAAGGAAGCGTCACATTTTTATTCAACCCCATAAAGTACCAATAGAATCTACGAATGAACTGTTTGAGCCAGTGTTTGTGCTAATGACACCACATAGTGTTTAGCACACCTGATGTTTATTACAATATCCTCATAACATTGTGTGGTTTAGACACGTTTTATGCTCATTTTATGTGAAATGTGTCTCCATAGGTGATGAGGTAGACTGCAGGTACACACATACTTGTGTGTCTTTTGGTTTGCTCATCTGTACCTGTTGATTAATAATGAATGATGTGTGAGTGAGTGAGTGTGTGTGTGTGTGGGGGGGGGGTACAGTGCTTTATTGAAAGGGTTTATTATGCCAGTATGAGGCATAAGTAAAAAAAAAAACGTTGAATCTCCACTCACAGTATATATATTAATTCATGCAGTACATGATGATGTGGACAATATAATATTACACATTACATTCATTTTAATGTGCACAAAGCATCCCTTTCATAGAAGGTAAATATGCCACTCCGAGTTCAGACATAACCATTTCTGTTAACCAACTAATGAACCGTTCAAAAGTAAATAATGACGGACAAAAGATGAACATGATCTGATTTCTGTTTAGGATGTACATGGATTAACTGTCCAGTACAGTCTGATGCCTCACGACTGTATCATTTACTGTACTAAAGAAACCAATCAATCAGTCAAACTGATGATCTCATTTTACAATGAGCAGTGACACACAGTCACAAACATTATCTTGTGTGCAAGTTCCTGCATGCCAAATTGTTAGTAACTGTGTGTTGATAGTTCTGCTGTGGATTTGAGTCAATCATGAGGTGTGTGTGAAAGGTATGAATGATGTACTGCTGTGTATATGAGACTTTATGAGTGTGTTATGTCTCTGTAATTTCTGTGGACAGAGATTCTACACTCCTCAGCCACCCAGTTTTAATCTTTACAAACATCTCAGAAAACACACACCAGCATGATCTCTCTCTCACACACACACACACACACACACTCACCAGCATGATCTCTCTCTCTCACACACACACACACACTCACCAGCATGGTCTCTCTCTCTCACACACACACCAGCATGATCTCACACACACTCACCAGCATGATCTCAAACTACAGCTCTCTCTCACACACACTCACCAGCATGATCTCACACTCACCAGTATGATCTATCTCTCTCTCTCACACACACACTCACCAGCATGATCTCTCTCACACACACTCACCAGCATGATCTCACACACACTCACCAGCATGATCTCTCTCACACACACTCACCAGCATGATCTCTCTCTCACACACACACACCAGCATGATCTCTCTCACACACACACACCAGCATGATCTCACACACACTCACCAGCATGGTCTCTCTCTCACACACACACACCAGCATGATCTCACACACACACCAGCATGATCTCTCACACACACTCACCAGCATGATCTCTCTCACACACACTCACCAGCATGATCTCACACACTCACCAGCATGATCTCTCTCACACACACACTCACCAGCATGTCTCACACACACACCAGCATGATCTCACACACACACCAGCATGATCTCACACACTCACCAGCATGATCTCTCTCTCACACACACTCACCAGCATGATCTCACACACACACACCAGCATGATCTCACACACACTCACCAGCATGATCTCTCTCTCACACACACTCACCAGCATGATCTCTCTCACACACACACACCAGCATGATCTCACACACACACACCAGCATGATCTCTCACACACACACACCAGCATGATCTCACACACACACACCAGCATGATCTCACACACACTCACCAGCATGATCTCTCTCACACACACTCACCAGCATGATCTCACACACACACACCAGCATGATCTCTCTCACACACACACACCAGCATGATCTCTCACACACACACACCAGCATGATCTTCTCACACACACTCACCAGCATGATCTCACACACACTCACCAGCATGATCTCTCTCACACACACACACCAGCATGATCTCTCTCACACACACACACCAGCATGATCTCACACACACACACCAGCATGATCTCACACACACTCACCAGCATGATCTCACACACACTCACCAGCATGATCTCTCACACACACTCACCAGCATGATCTCTCACACACACACACCAGCATGATCTCTCTCACACACACTCACCAGCATGATCTCTCACACACACACCAGCATGATCTCTCTCACACACACTCACCAGCATGATCTCACACACACACACCAGCATGATCTCTCACACACACTCACCAGCATGATCTCTCACACACACACCAGCATGATCTCTCTCACACACACTCACCAGCATGATCTCACACACACTCACCAGCATGATCTCACACACACACTCACCAGCATGATCTCTCTCTCACACACTCACCAGCATGATCTCACACACACACCAACATGATCTCACACACACACCAACATGATCTCTCACACACACTCACCAGCATGATCTCTCTCACACACACTCACCAGCATGATCTCTCTCACACACACTCACCAGCATGATCTCTCTCACACACACTCACCAGCATGATCTCTCTCACACACACTCACCAGCATGATCTCTCACACACTCACCAGCATGATTTCTCACACACATCACCAGCATGATCTCCACACACACTCACCAGCATGCTCTCTCACACACCACCAGCATGATCTCTCTCTCACACACTCACCAGCATGATCTCACACACACTCACCAGCATGATCTCTCACACACACACCAGCATGATCTCACACACACACACCAGCATGATCTCTCACACACTCACCAGCATGATCTCACACACACTCACCAGCATGATCTCTCTCACACACACTCACCAGCATGATCTCACACACACACCAGCATGATCTCTCTCACACAAACATCACACACACACCAGCATGATCTCACACACACTCACCAGCATGATCTCTCACACACACTCACCAGCATGACTCACACACACACTCACCAGCATGATCTCTCTCACACACACTCACCAGCATGATCTCACACACACACTCACCACATCACTCACACACACACACCAGCATGATCTCCACACACACACACCAGCATGATCTCTCACACACACTCACCAGCATGATCTTCACACACACACACTCACCAGCATGATCTCTCTCACACACACTCACCAGCATGATCTCTCTAACACACACTACCAGCATGCTCTCACACACACACACCAGCATGATCTCACACACACACACCAGCATGATCTCACACACACTCACCAGCATGATCTCACACACACACACTCACCAGCATGACTCTCACACACTCCACCAGCATGATCTCACACACACACACCAGCATGATCTCTCACACACACTCACCAGCATGATCTCTCTCACACACACACTCACCAGCATGTATTCTCTCTCTCTAACACACACACCACCAGCATGATCTCTCTCACACACACTCACCAGCATGATCTCACACACACACACCAGCATGTCTCACACACACTCACCAGCATGATCTCTCACACACACTCACACTCCACACACACCACCAGCATGTCTCACACACACACACACCCCCATGTCTCTCTCACACACCAGCATGACTCACACACACACACCAGCATGGTCTCTCTCACACACACACACCAGCATGATCTCACACACACTCACCAGCATGATTCTCTCACACACACACACACACTTGTATGGTCTCTCACACACACACACAGCATGATTCTCTCACACACTCACCAGTATGATCTCTCTCACACACACACACACAGCATGATCTCACACACACACACACTTATGGTCTCCTCTCACACACTCACACTGTATGGTCTCTCTCTCTCACACACACACACACACACACTTGTATGGTCTCACACACACACACACACACACACACACACACACTTGTATGGTCTCTCTCACACACACACACACCAACATGTATTCTCTCTCACACACACACACACACATTGCATGGTCTCTCTCACACACACACACACTTGTATGGTCTCTCTCTCACACACACACACACACACACACACTTGTTTGGTCTCTCACACACACACACACACATGGTCTCTACACACACACCAATATGGTCTCTCTCACACACACACACACACTTGTATGGTCTCACACACACACACACACTTGTATGATCTCTCTCACACACACACACACACACTTGTATGTCTCTCTCACACACACACACACACATGGTCTCTCTCTCACACACACACACACACACACACTTGTATGGTCTCTCACACACACACTTGTATGGTCTCTCACACACACACACACACACACACACACACACTTGTATGGTCTCTCCACACACACACACACACTTGTATGGTCTCTCTCACACACACACACACACACACTTGTATGGTCTCTCTCTCACACACACACACTTGTATGGTCTCTCTCTCACCACACACACACACTTGTATGGTCTCTCACACACACACACACACACACACTTGTATGGTCTCTAACACACACACACACACACTTGTATGGTCTCTCTCACACACACACATGGTCTCACACACACACTTGTATGGTCTCACAACACACACACACACACACACACACACACACTTGTATGGTCTCTCTAAAAACCCACACACACACTTGTATGGTCTCTTTCACACACACAACACACACACACACACTTGTATGGTCTCACACACACACACACACACACACACACTTGTATGGTCTCTCACACACACACACCACACACACACACTTGTATGGTCTCTAAACACACACACACACACACACACACACTTGTATGGTCTCTCTACACACACACACACACTTGTATGGTCTCAACACACAACACACACTTGTATGGTCTCCACACACACACACACACACACACTTGTATGGTCTCTCACACACACACACACACACACACACTTGTATGGTCTCTCACACACACACATCTACTCACACACACACACACACTTGTATGGTCTCTAACACACACACACTTGTATGGTCTCTCACACACACACACACACACACACACTTGTATGGTCTCACACACACACACACACACACACACACTTGTATGGTCTCTCACACACACTTGTATGGTCTCACACACACACACACACACTTTATGGTCTCACACACACACACACACACTTGTATGGTTCTTCACACACACACTTGTATGGTCTCCCACACACACTTGTATGGTCTCACACACACACACACACACACACACACACTTGTATGTCTCTCACACACACACACTTGTATGGTCTCCACACACACACACACACACACACACACACACACACTTGTATGGTCTCTCACACACACACTTGTATGGTCTCTCACACACACACACACACACACTTGTATGGTCTCTCTCACACACACACACACACTTGTATGGTCTCACACACACACACACTTGTATGGTCTCTCACACACACACACACACTTGTATGGTCTCTCACACACACACACACACACACTTGTATGGTCTCACACACACACACACACACACACACTTGTATGGTCTCTCTCTCACACACACACACACACACACACTTGTATGGTCTCTCACACACACACTTGTATGGTCTCACACACACACACACACACACTTGTATGGTCTCTTCACACACACACACACACACTATGTCACACACACACACACACTTGTATGGTCTTTAACACACACACACACACACACTTGTATGGTCTCTCACACACACACACACACACACACACACATACTTGTATGGTCTCTCTCACAACACACACACACACACTTGTATGGTCTCTCACACACACACACACACTTGTATGGTCTTTCTACACACACACACACACACTTGTATGGTCTCTCACACACACACACACACACACACACACACTTGTATGGTCTCTACACACACACTTGTATGGTCTCTCACACACACACACATCTCACACACACACACACTTGTATGGTCTCTCTCACACACACACACACACACACACTTGTATGGTCTCACACACACACACACACACACTTGTATGGTCTCTCACACACACACACACACTTGTATGGTCTCTCACACACACACTTGTATGGTCTCTCTCACACACACACACACACACACTTGTATGGTCTCTCACACACACACACACACACACTTGTATGGTCTCTCACACACACACACACACACTTGTATGGTCTTCACACACACAATGGTCTCTCTCACACACACACACTTGTATGGTCTCTCACACACACACACACACTTGTATGGTCTCTCACACACACGCACACACTTGTATGGTCTCTCTCTCACACACACACACACACACACACTTGTATGGTCTCTCACACACACACTTGTATGGTCTCCCACACACACACACACACACACACACTTGTATGGTCTCTCACACACACTTGTATGGTCTCACACACACACACACACACACACTTGTATGGTCTCTCACACACACACTTGTATGGTCTCCCACACACACTTGTATGGTCTCCCACACACACACACACACTTGTATGGTCTCTCACACACACACACTTGTATGGTCTCTTCACACACACACACTTGTATGGTCTCCCACACACACACACTTGTATGGTCTCTCACACACACACACACACTTGTATGGTCTCTCACACACACACACACACACTTGTATGGTCTCTAACACACACACACACACACTTGTATGGTCACACACACACGACACACACACACACACACTTGTATGGTCTCTCTCTACACACACACACACACACACTTGTATGGTCACACACACACACACACTTGTATGGTCTCTCTCTCTCACACACACACACACACACACCCCTTGTATGGTCTCCACACACACACACACACACACAATTGTATGGTCTCTCTCTCACACACACACACACACACACACACACTTGTATGGTCTCTCTCACACACACACACACACACACTTGTATGGTCTCTCTCACACACACACACACACACACTTGTATGGTCTCTCTCACACACACACACACACACACACACACTTGTATGGTCTCTCTCTCACACACACACACACACACACACACACTTGTATGGTCTCTCACACACACACACACACACACTTGTATGGTCACACACACACACACACTTGTATGGTCTCTCTCTCACACACACACACACACTTGTATGGTCTCTCACACACACACACACACTTGTATGGTCTCCCACACACACACACACACACAATTGTATGGTCTCTCTCACACACACACACACACACTTGTATGGTCTCTCACACTACACACACACACACACTTGTATGGTCTCTCTCTCACACACACACACACACACACACTTGTATGGTCTCTCACACACACACACACACACACACTTGTATGGTCTCTCACACACACTTGTATGGTCTCTCACACACACACTTGTATGGTCTCTCACACACACACACACACACACACACACTTGTATGGTCTCTCTCACACACACACACACACACACTTGTATGGTCTCTCACTCTCACACACACACACACACACTTGTATGGTCTACACACACACACACACACACACACACTTGTATGGTCTCTCACACACACACTTGTATGGTCTCTCTCACACACACACACACACTTGTATGGTCTCACACACACACACACACACACACACTTGTATGGTCTTCACACACACACACACACTTGTATGGTCTCTCACACACACACACACCTTGTATGGTCACACACACACACTTGTATGGTCTCACACACACACACACTTGTATGGTCTCTCTCACACACACACACACACACACTTGTATGGTCTCCACCACACACACACACACTTGTATGGTCTCCACACACACACACACACACTTGTATGGTCTCTCTCACACACACTTGTATGGTTCACACACACACACACACACACACACACACACACACACACTTGTATGGTCTCAAACACACACACTTGTATGGTCTCACACACACACACACACACTTGTATGGTCTCTCACACACACACACTTGTATGGTCTCTCACACACACACACTTGTATGGTCTCACACACACACACACACTTGTATGGTCTCTCTCACACACACACACACACACACTTGTATGGTCTCTCACACACACACACACACACTTGTATGGTCTCTCACACACACACACACACACTTGTATGGTGTCTCTCTCACACACACACACACACACACACACACACACACTTGTATGGTCTCTCTCTCACACACACACACACACACACACACACTTGTATGGTCTCACACACACACACACACACAGTCTCTCACACACACACTTGTATGGTCACACACACACACACACTTGTATGGTCTTTTACGCACACACACACACTTGTATGGTCTCTCACACACACACACACACTTGTATGGTCTCTCTCTCACACACACACACTTGTATGGTCTCTCACACACACACACACACACTTGTATGGTCTCTCTCTCACACACACACACTAGCATGGTCTTTCACGCACAATGGCTGCACAGTTAAACTGCATTCAGCAGGTCTGAGTCGAATCACACAAAACCTGCTTTTATCAGCTCATCTGGTTTGTAAACACACATCTCACTATATAGAACTCTCTCAGCAGTTAGTGTTGGTGTCATTTCACTGATTTTGTTCTGTAACTCGACCCACAGCTCTGCCCTGAAGTATTCATCAGGATGATCAAAGATTGAAATCCTCTCCATCCCAAATCCATCTCAAACTCAGCTGCTTTCATTTCTACGTGCACAGCAGCTGAAGATAAACCACAGCATTACAAACTGTGAGATCCACATTCTTACTGTAACCCTCATCAATCACTGCATTTCCAAAAGTTTAAATGTGCGTCATACAATAACTTTCATTTCTTGCTGACATCATTAACCCCTCCCACCTGTAAAATACAGAGTCACCATCCAGATCTGATGCAGAGGAAATAAGGCTGCAAAGAAAGTTTCATATTGACATTAGATGCAGAATACAAGATCATTGCGCCTGTTTGTTTCAAGAGAAGAGAACAAACACTGTCACTGGAGTTTAATTCATCCCCTGTCAAATGAATGAACATAAATGAGATGAGTTCAGTTCTACATTCTTTATTATGTCTCATGTTTTACAGCTTACAAACATTAAAACAGTTCAATGTATACAAAATATAAACTATGCAAGAGAAAAACAACATTATAAAGTGTCCATCTCATGCCAAAGTGACTAACAAATGTTGTATAACTGAAGAGGGGCAAAAGCATAAAACATCCCACCTGCAACTCGTACAAAGCACCAGGATTAAAGTGACAGAAGTGGATCATCAGAGACAGAAGCCCAGGAAAACACGGCCAGACTGAGTTCAGAACATCTACAGGAGCTTCACATTAAGATCATATCACCTCATATACAATATCATCTCATATACAACCCGACAGATCAGTTCAGTGTGCTCGAACATTATGCCACTTCAGGATGGCGGTGTCATATCACTCCAAACAACCGGAGCAAGGCGGCCACTACAGGCCTAAAACCAGCCACTGCGTCCGGACAGTGTTTCTAACTATACATTATATTGTGGTGCAGACTGTTCCCGAGCAGCAGTGAAGAGCAGGTAAAGGCGCAGCGGTACCATCAGCCCGGCTCAACACCAGCGAGGCAGCAGACCCGTCGTCACGGCTGCGGCGATGAGCACGCACAGCGCGTCGGCCCGCGACTGACCGGCGGTACCGGCTGGAGCTTTGGTGGCGTTTGCCGGGCCGCTGTACGTGCCCGTCGCCATGGTAACGTTTGCGTTAGCGGTCTCATTCCCCGGCAGTGAGGAGTTATTTGGGGAGGGAGAGATCTGAGACAAAACCTGGAGAGAAGAGAGAAAACGGCCATTAGGTACCACAGGAGGACATGCACACTGAGGACATGCACACTGAGGACATGCACACGGGAGGACATGCACACTGAGGACATGCACACTGAGGACATGCACACGGGAGGACATGCACACTGAGGACATGCACACGGGAAGACATGCACACTGGAGGACATGCACACGGGAAGACATGCACACTGAGGACATGCACACTGAGGACATGCACACTGAGGACATGCACACTGAGGACATGCACACGGGAGGACATGCACACTGAGGACATGCACACTGAGGACATGCACACTGAGGACATGCACACGGGAGGACATGCACACGGGAGGACATGCACACTGAGGACATGCACACGGGAGGACATGCACACGGGAGGACATGCACACTGAGGACATGCACACTGAGGACATGCACACTGAGGACATGCACACGGGAGGACATGCACACTGAGGACATGCACACTGAGGACATGCACACGGGCGCAGATCAGTTGTTACGCGAGTCGAGAACGGGTGAATCTCTGTCACTTTACCCGCTCTTGGACTTACTTTAGTCCAGTTTGTGAAACGACTCTACATGTATTATTATAAATACATAATACACGATTTGTAGATGAAGCACAACGTCACACTGCTTGTTTTTCACTAGGTGTATGTTTGGTTTGAATACGAGGCTTTCTGAACGAGCGAAAACAACACACGATTATCCCACTGTCCGCTGTTTGAGGTTCTCACGCAGCAGAACCACACACGGGTTCTCCGTGTCCTGCTTCTGCGCTCAGAGTCAAAAGAAAGTGAAGCTGCAGGACAGACACCGATACACTTTAAATATTCATTCACAAAACTTTCTCCTAATGGGGAGTTTAATCATTTCATCACTGTATTCATATCACTGCATTCATTAATGAACAGAGAGGAGAGATATCCCTGCCAAGTATGTAGAACTATTATGTTCATAAAACTCCACAATGTGATTTTACAATAAAAAACACAATTCTTTAAAGCACAATTGTAACTCTAAAAGTAAATATGGATCTCGTATTTAGTATCTAACTGTAATGAAACAGATCATATTTTAAGGCCTGAAGATGTAAAGGTGTTGATGAATATTTGTCAGAGGAACCGTGTGCAGTTACCTGAGAGACGAGACAGAGAAGCACTGTGAGCTGAGCAGACGTCATCTGAGCCATTATCCTGACGAGATGAAGGTGAAGCTGATGCTGACGAGATGAAGGTGAAGCTGATGCTGACGAGATGAAGGTGAAGCTGATGCTGACGAGATGAAGGTGAAGCTGATGCTGACGAGATGAAGGTGAAGCTGATGCTGACACGCAGTCCGGCTCCTTTAACGCGAGCCGCCGGCTGCTGCTCGAGAGTTTATACTGGGCCGTGACGTCATCGAACCCTCCCCTACGCCATGCAGTTTGTTGTTCACCATTCCGCTGTTTTGTGTTTAATGAATTCTTGGTTCACAGGAACATTTTAACATGTTGTGAAGACCTGCAACTGTTTTAATAGAAGCTGTAGGTCATTAGAGGAAGAAAATCTCTATATCAGTCACATATATTATCACTTAATCTCTCTGTAATCGAATGCAGTCTAGTTTATCTCTGTAGAGCAAAAGAAATTTGCGAAGCGAAATTTGTTGATTGTAAAAGGAAACTTTATTTGCTGTTCAATTTCTACAGAGCCCAACTTTGGTTTGAGCGACCTCTAGCGGCCGAGTTACACACTGAGAGGGAGATTTCTTTATAAACAAAATCTAAAGATTTAGCTCCCAATGACAGTACCATAACTAGAACAAAATATTTGGAATGGCATAATAATCATATTATATATATATATATATATATATATATATATATATATATATATATATATATATATATATATATATATATATATATATATATATATATATATATATATATATATATAAAACATACTCACAAAAACCTAACTGGGAATAACTGTTTAAGAAGCACTAACAACGAGGTCTTCATTATTATTTGAATGTGTATTGTTTTCTGTTATGAAATGTAGGATGTTAAGTTTTTGTATACCGTAACGCCATCTGGTGGGTTAGAAATATGGCCCCTTCTTTACCAGCATTATAATTACAGCCACTGTGGCTGTGCAGCGGACATGATTCTTTATCTCCCTCTGGTGACCAAAGGGAAAACTTCATCTTCTGACTGCGATGAATTCATGCTCACTTTTCAAATGAACAACAACCCATTGAGATGTTTTAGTGAAACTGCAGCAAAACGAGAAGAAAACTCTCGTCTCAGATCCACAGCGCATCAGCCCATAATGTCCGCCAGCGACGCATGGAAACACACACAGATGCAGAAGAGCGAAAGACGACCTTCACCTACTGTAGTACCACCAGATGTGTTGAGTTCAGAGAGAGTGAGAGAGAGTGAGACTGTGTGTGTGAGAGAGAGAGGGGGGAGAGAGAGAGAGTGAGACTGAGAGAGTGAGACTGTGTGTGTGAGAGAGAGAGACTGTGTGTGTGAGAGAGTGAGACTGAGAGAGAGAGAGACTTTGTGTGAGAGAGAGAGGGGGAGAGAGAAAGGCTGAGAGAGAGACTGTGAGAGAGAGAGGAGACTTGTGTGAGAGAGAGAGGGGGAGAGAGAAAGACTGAGCAAGGAGAGAGGGGAGAGAGAGACTGAGAAATGAGAGAGAGAGGAGACTGAGAGAGGAGATTGTGAGAGAGAGACTTGAGAGAGGAGACTGAGAGAGAGAGAGACTGTGTGTGTGAGAGAGAGAGGGGGGAGAGAGAAAGACTGAGAGAGAGACTGTGAGAGAGAGAGTGAGACTGTGTGTGTGAGAGAGAGAGGGGGGAGAGAGAAAGACTGAGCGAGAGTGAGAGAGGGGGGAGAGAGAGACTGAGAAAGTGAGAGAGAGAGTGAGACTGAGAGAGTGAGACTGTGTGTGTGAGAGAGAGAGGGGGGAGAGAGAAAGACTGAGAGAGAGTGAGAGAGAGAGACTGAGAAAGTGAGAGAGAGAGACTGTGAGAGAGAGAGTGAGACTGAGAGAGAGAGAGAGGGGGAGAGAGAGAGACTGTGAGACTGAGAGAGTGAGACTGTGTGTGTGAGAGAGAGAGGGGGGAGAGAGAGAGACTGTGAGAGAGAGAGTGAGACTGAGAGAGTGAGACTGTGTGTGTGAGAGAGAGAGACTGAGAGAGAGAGAGACTGTGTGTGTGAGAGAGAGAGGGGGGAGAGAGAAAGAGTGAGAGAGAGACTGTGAGAGAGAGAGTGAGACTGTGTGTGTGAGAGAGAGAGAGGGGGGAGAGAGAAAGACTGAGCGAGAGTGAGAGGGGGGGAGAGAGAGACTGAGAAAGTGAGAGAGAGAGACTGTGTGAGAGAGAGTGAGACTGAGAG
Organism: Chromobotia macracanthus; assembly: GCA_036877525.1. Classification (NCBI taxonomy): domain Eukaryota; kingdom Metazoa; phylum Chordata; class Actinopteri; order Cypriniformes; family Botiidae; genus Chromobotia; species Chromobotia macracanthus. Next base: position 405,777 of record JAZGTH010000012.1, read on the forward strand.
AGTGAGACTGTGTGTGTGAGAGAGAGAGGGGGGAGAGAGAAAGACTGAGAGAGAGTGAGAGAGAGAGGGGGGAGAGAGAGAGACTGTGAGAGAGAGAGTGAGACTGAGAGAGAGAGAGACTGTGTGTGTGTGAGAGAGAGGGGGGAGAGAGAAAGACTGAGAGAGAGAGAGACTGAGAAAGTGAGAGAGACTGTGAGAGAGAGAGTGAGACTAAGAGAGAGAGAGAGTGAGACTAAGAGAGAGAGAGAGAGAGACTGTGTGTGAGAGAGAGGGGAGAGAGAGAGGGAGGAACTCTCAGGGTGCAAGCAGACCACTGTGTTTTTGGCAGAGGGTATCAGGTGACACCTGCGGGGCATGAAATCTGAACTCAGGCTCTCCACTTTCACGAGGCGCAGCGTGTTTATTTTTCATTCAGTGTGTGTGTGAGTCAGTGCGTGTGTGTGTGAGTCAGTGCGTGTGTGTGAGAGTCAGTGCGTGTGTGTGTGAGTCAGTGCGTGTGTGTGAGAGTCAGTGCGTGTGTGTGTGAGTCAGTGCGTGTGTGTGTGAGTCAGTGCGTGTGTGTGAGAGTCAGTGCGTGTGTGTGTGAGTCAGTGCGTGTGTGAGTCAGTGTGTGTGTGTGAGAGTCAGTGCGTGTGTGTGTGAGAGAGAGTCAGTGTGTGTGTGTGTGTGTGAGTCAGTGCGTGTGTGTGTGAGAGAGAGTCAGTGTGTGTGTGTGTGTGTGAGTCAGTGCGTGTGTGTGAGAGAGAGTCAGTGTGTGTGTGTGTGAGTCAGTGCGTGTGTGTGAGAGAGAGTCAGTGTGTGTGTGTGTGAGTCAGTGCGTGTGTGTGTGAGAGAGAGTCAGTGCGTGTGTGTGTGAGTCAGTGCGTGTGTGTGAGAGTCAGTGCGTGTGTGTGAGAGAGAGAGTCAGTGCGTGTGTGTGTGAGAGAGAGTCAGTGTGTGTGTGTGTGAGTCAGTGCGTGTGTGTGTGAGAGAGAGTCAGTGCGTGTGTGTGTGAGTCAGTGTGTGTGTGTGAGAGAGAGTCAGTGTGTGTGTGTGAGTCAGTGCGTGTGTGTGAGAGAGAGTCAGTGTGTGTGTGTGTGAGTCAGTGTGTGTGTGTGTGAGTCAGTGCGTGTGTGTGAGAGAGAGTCAGTGCGTGTGTGTGTGAGTCAGTGCGTGTGTGTGTGAGTCAGTGCGTGTGTGTGTGAGTCAGTGTGTGTGTGTGTGAGTCAGTGCGTGTGTGTGAGAGAGAGTCAGTGTGTGTGTGTGTGAGTCAGTGCATGTGTGTGTGAGTCAGTGCGTGTGTGTGTGAGTCAGTGCGTGTGTGAGTCAGTGTGTGTGTGTGTGAGTCAGTGCGTGTGTGTGTGTGAGTCAGTGTGTGTGTGAGTCAGTGCGTGTGTGTGAGAGTCAGTGTGTGTGTGTGTGAGTCAGTGCTGTGTGTGTGAGTCAGTGTGTGTGTGAGTCAGTGCGTGTGTGTGAGAGTCAGTGTGTGTGAGTTAGTGCGTGTGTGTGAGTCAGTGTGTGTGTGTGTGAGTCAGTGCGTGTGTGTGAGAGTCAGTGTGTGTGTGTGTGAGTCAGTGCGTGTGTGTGTGAGAGAGTCAGTGTGTGTGTGAGAGTCAGTGTGTGTGTATGAGTCAGTGCGTGTGTGTGAGAGAGAGTCAGTGTGTGTGTGTGAGAGAGAGTCAGTGTGTGTGTGTGAGTCAGTGCGTGTGTGTGAGAGAGAGTCAGTGTGTGTGTGTGAGTCAGTG
>JAZGTH010000012.1:412500-502500 GCA_036877525.1 Chromobotia macracanthus
GTGTGTGTGTGTGTGTGTGTGTGTGTGTGTGTGTGTGTGTGTGTGTGTGTGTGTGTGTGTGTGTGTGTGTGTGTGTGTGTGTGTGTGTGTGTGTGTGTGTGTGTGTGTGTGTGTGTGTGTGTGTGTGTGTGTGTGTGTTGTGTGTGTGTGTGTGTGTATGTGTGTTGTGTGTGTGTGTGTGTGTGTGTGTGTGTGTGTGTGGTGTGTGTGTGTGTGTGTGTGTGTGTGTGTGTGTGTGTGTGTGTGTGTGTGTGTGTGTGTGTGTGTGTGTTGTGTGTGTGTGTGTGTGTGTGTGTGTGTGTGTGTGCATCAGAACTTTGCTGAGAACACCATGAATGAGCTTCTGGGCTGGTATGGATACGATCACGTGGACCTGCGGGACCCTGATGTGCCTGACAGCCACAACCGTGAAAAACACAATCATATATCTGTGCTTAAAGGTAAAAGCACACACACCCAAACGACACACACACACAAGACACATAAAGACACACACACAACACACCCACATGACACACACACATGACACATACATGACACACACACCCACATGACACAAACACACGACATACAAAGACACACACACAGACACTCCACACACACACAGAAACAAGACACACACCACACACACAAGACACACACACAAAGACACACATACACACCACACACACCCACACGACACACACACACACGACACACACAACACAGACACAGACACACACACACGACACACAAGACACACATACACACCACACACACACAAGACACATATACACACCACACACACACAAGACACACATACACACCACACACACACCACACACATATACACACACACACCACACCCACACGACACAGACACACCACACACGACACATCCACAAGACACACATAACACACAGACACACACACATGCACACACACCCACATGACACACACACACACATTACACACACACACCACACACCCACATGACACATACACACATCACACACCCACGACACACACATACGACACACATACACACACACCCACATGACACATACACACACACACTGTTGGTGTTCCACTCCTGCTCTTCGTCAGTCAGCACTGAAATTTTGTTCTCTAGAGAATTCAGTGTCAAAGCCGCAGACTGTGGAGAGGAAGGTGCCATCATTGTCTTCATCATCAGAGTCAGTGAGGAACAGTGAGAGAGAGTCTGTTGTCACACCCATCTCCCATTCATCATCATCATTCTCCTCCTCTGCCCCTCCACCAATCAAAGAACAGCACAGTATGAGTGTTGTTGTTCCTGTCATCAAACCTTCTGCTGGTGTGTAAATCACACACACACACACGTGCACACACGCACATACACACACTTTTATACACACCTGTTTGTCTAGTCTTTCCCTGCATTAGAAAGTCAGAATGGAGTTATTATGGTGTTTAACATTTATTTTGCTCTTCTCCTGCAGTGGAAGATGTTCCGAACGGTCCGATCGTGTGTGTGTGGTGTCAGAAGGAGGGGATGAGGCGTTACTCTCTGCTCATGGGTTCAGAGCTCAAAAGTTTCTGCAGTGAGAAGTGTTTCGCCACCTGTCGCCGAGCACACTTCAAACATAACAGGGTGAAAACATCAGAACATCGGTTTCAATGTGTAAAGTGTTTACTGACATGAGCACTGGAGCTGCATGATCAAACCCTGAAGATCATCTCATGTGTTTCATTGGAAGCAAGAACTTCTGACCTTCAGTACAGAGCAGTTCACAAACCCAGTGTCATATTATAGAGAAATAGTGCAGTCATAACTTTTCTTTCTTTTAAACAGTTTTAAATCCTGAAACACCTTGTTGTCTATTTAAATGTGTAAAATAGATGTCAATCTTTTTAAAAAAGATTTTAATCTTTGAAGATTTTTGTGCTCTCAGACTTTTGGACCCCTCTGTACTGATCATTAAAAATCCCCATCCATCAATCATCCATCACATTCTATAAAGCACCCGAGCATCACCAAACATTAGACACACTCTACACATCTCTCCACTGCCTCCACCCGTGTACATCACTGACAAATCACACACACAGATGGAGGCATGATGGGTGGATGTATGGTGGATGGATGGACAGGTCAGTCTGTTTATGTTTAGCGAGCAAAACATTTCCTGTGTTTGAAAGAGAGAATAGTGAGTGAGAGCCACAGATGAGAGACAGTCTGAGAGGAAGAACCACTGCAGACAGAGACGGGTTTCATTTTACAGTGCATGCTTTACTCACAGAAGAATCTGGTTACACACACATTCGCATATGTGGTTTATGGGGACATTAACCCAGCGTCATAATGGTTATACTGAACACACTGTATATTTTACCTTCTAAACCTAACCCTCACAGAACACTTTTGGCATTTTGAATTAAAATCACATTTAGTATGTTTTAAGCCATTTGGTTTATGAAGATACACACATTTAAGTTACACTTGTGTAATGAGTGGATGACTCTAAATAATAAATATTAACAGTGTCTTCTACAAACAATTGCTGCTGCAGAATTAACTTCACATCTGAGTTTGTTCTCAGTGATGTTTCATCACCTGGTGTTCAGGTGATTTTCAGACGTGTGAAGTTCACACAAGTGTTCTTCACACATACACTTTAAACCCTATATGTATATTGGTTGTTTTTCAAACTAAGCAAACAAATTTCTGTCAAATGTTTTGTTTGATCTTTGTTCTTCTGATAGCTTTTATTCATACAAACTACCAGATGGACCTCACATGTTTGTTTGTTTCCTTAAGGCTCAAGGTGAAGATCGTCATGGTGCCCAGTCCCCGCCTCCCGGCCAAACACTGGACCCGCCCCCCAGACTTCTGCTGAAGATGAACAACGCAACACGTGTAAATGAACACACACATCAACACGCACACATCCACTACAGATATTGTATACGGTCATGCTGTAACGTGTAAGTGATTTTCAGTAAGGAAGCTCTGTTGTGATTGTGAGTGGTGCTCTGTCTGCAGGTGTGTGATTGGTGTAAACACATCCGTCACACTAAAGAGTATCTGGACTTCGGTTCTGCTGAGGAGAAGCTGCAGTTCTGTAGCACCAAGTGTCTGAACCAGTACAAGATGGATGTGTTTTACCGGGAGGCTCGCGCTGCACTCGCTGCTTCTGCTTCCAGCAATCCTTACAAAGAGAACCAGCAGAAAGCTGCTGCTGGAGAGAGCCAGAAACTTCTGACACCGGAGTCCTGGGACAGCTCTCCGGCCAAAACACTTTCACCCAAAACCCCCACACCCGTTCCCACATCAGCATCCCCCTCCTCATTATCCTCACCTTCCTCGCTGAGAACTCCCATCACAATGTCCCAGTCCGTGGAGAAACTGCGTCCACTGCAGATTCAGACGAGCACGTCACCCTCTTCTGCTGGCCCATCTCACCTCACTTTGAACCAGCCACGCCCACCTCAGACCCCCCCACCTTTTGTTCACCTGCCTCTGCATGCCCCAGGTCTGCGGAGCCCAGCCCCTCACCCCACCTGTAGCCTGCCACGACCCGCCAGCCCCATCCAGCAACATCCACACCCACCTTCCTTTGGCCCACTACACCCGCCCCCCCTCCTTCAACCCTACCCCGCCCCTTACCTGCCCTTCCATCCTGTCTACCCTCCCCAGCTGCCCCCGCCATGGCCCCAGCCTATGATGCTACTGCCGTACCCTGTTGTTGTGCCCCTTCCGGTGCCAATTCCCATTCCAATCCCCATATCTCGACTCCCGGGTCACACAGGTGTCATAAGAAGCCTTCGGGAGCAAGGACAGAAAAACCCGGGTGACCACACGCCTGACCCGGGTCACTCCAGCTCGGATGAGACCAGCAGAGATCATTGTGAATGGAGAATAAAGTCAGAAGGAACTCCTTCCCCTCTCACTGCCACTTTATCCTCAACATCTGTGGAGTCAACAGAGCGACAGGTGATTCAGTGTCTCTACAGACACCCGGTCAAAGAGGAAGTTCAGGACAGCACGACTGCATGTGACACACACACTCACGAGAGGCAAACACACATTCAGACACACACTGCTCACATCTCGCATGTTCTACGGAAAGCACTTAAGCATTGCGCTGTCAACACAACATCTGTGGTCACGTCTACGGCCTCTTCATCACTGAACATTAAAACAGTCACTCCAGCATCCCTGTATTCATTGGCCCGTTCGACCGCCATTCAGGTTGCCTCTCTTTCATTGGAGAGTACACACAGAGGTGGCCCTGTCTCTGACCTGACAGCAGACTCTGCCCAGATTCTGTTACCCCTGTCTGATTATGAGGATGTCAAGGAGAACAGCTGTTTAGGTGGGCGGAAAAATGGCTTGACCAATACCTGGTCAGCAGAGCAAACAGACAGCCAAAGCAGCCAATCAAAGGAGAGCCTTGTGTCTGAGGATATCTCTAAAGACGTGGAGCACACGTACGCACAATCTGTGCCTCCAAAACTATGTGAGAAGAACGCACATATAAATGCTCAGACAAACACACAAAAACACTCACACACTCAGAGAAACGGCTGGGAGAAAAATTCACACACAGTTCCTCAGAGCTCAGAACCGAGTGGCCGGGATGATCCAGAACCAGCTGTGAAAAGAAAATGTTTGAGAATTAGAGAACAGAATAAGTAAGCCTGGTAGGTTTTATACAACACACAAATACATATACACACACTCTCACACATGTATTCACATAAACAGAACCAAGAAGAACACACGTGATATTTAATATATGAATCTGTGGAGACAATTTCTGGGCCAGTGAGATTTTACTTTTTCACAGTGCAATGTTTCTAAACTTTTTTCTGGTTTCAAACACAGTTTATTCTAGATCTGCCTTTTTTCTCTGATTGTAGTGCTAAAGTGTGTGTGTGTTCAGGGTCTCATGTGTCTCATGTTTCAGAATGAGAAGGTTTATAGACTTTGTAGTCTTGAGCTGAAGAAGCTCAAGACTATACAGATAGACAGATATAAAGATCTGAATGGGCAGATGTGTTTAAAAACATTCTGTTTCATATTTTTGTCTGGTTTGTGTGTTTGTAATAAAGCACTTTACTGTGCTTTGTTGTTTTAAGTTCTGCCTTTCAAAAAGATTTGTAGATCAGTGAATCATGTCAGATGACAGAGAGTGAAGTTTCTCCTCTAAGAAGGAACAATCACAATGACAGACCGCAGTGAGATTCAGTGGGGAGAACTGAGAACTCATGAGCTGTGAAAGAGCAACCAATGAGCAATAGCATTCAGCTCAATTACAGTTCAGATACACCACACACGCTTGTCATGTCAATCTTTTCAATGGAAAGTTTTTCAATGGACACTTTTTTGAAAGGGAATAGAGAAAACAACACCAGATCATTAGTCCTGCTTCAGACTTTAGACTCAATTTGAAGCTGGGTCGATTAGAATAGAAAGTGGCTGATCTAGGATCAGATTTGCACTCTGTACACACTGATCTCAGACAAACAGCAGCAGGTTCAGACGTCCTGCTCTTTTGATTTTGATGATCATTTGATAATAGGTGTTCCTGTAGCTCCGCTGGTACAGCATTGTGTAGCAAGGCAGAGGTTGTGGGTTTGATTCTCATGAGGTGCAAGTACTGACAAAATGTGTAACTTGAATGTACTAAATGTAAATAAATGTCCTAAAATTTCTGAGTTTCCATTAAATAAGTGAGATCATATTGTGTTTTGAAATGTGTGGCTCTGGGGACTGACTGAGTTCATTCAGTGCTATTCAGCTGGTTTTCTTGCAGAAAGCTGATCTGAGCACTCGTTTGAAACTCTTGCTGGAGATGAGATGGAGGCAGACCTCACATCCTGTTACCCTCCAGAAAACTGTATTTTATTTTATACTGTATTGCTCAGCAGGACACACCAGGATCATCAGCAGAGCTACAGACAGGCAGAGATCAGGCTCTGCTGATCCAGTTACACTTTAACTGTGTATGTTTTTCTTTTGAGCTTCTATAAAGCCAGGCATTATTCGTCAGTGCCAAGCAATCCTCACCGCCTGTGTGTGTGTGTGTTTAGCTGGGGTATAAGGTTCCCTGACACACTGGCTCTTTGACTACAGGGCAGTTTTAGACCTCTAAAGAGTGCCAAGAGTGCACACACACTCACACACATGCTGTTCATCCATCTCGGGTCCTCAGAGGGCTACAGACACACAGTCAAAGTGTTTGTGGTAATTGCACATTGAAAATCTCAGTGCACAAAGATTTATTTCAGAACTGGCACACATTCATTTCAGAACCTCAACTTCAGTTTTTTAACCGTCATTGGATTTTCATCTGAAACAATGCTCAAAATACCGAACGTGTACACCAGGTTACCTCAGAGAACATTATGGTGTTACCATGATTGTGTCAAAAAGTCCAATTTTATTACCATAGTGCTATGTCCAAAAACTATGTATTTAAAACATGCTAGAGGCATATGACATCACAGCTTTGAATCCTTCAACAAACTGTGTAAACCTTTATCCAAAATAAATTAAACCCAATTACTTTAGTATCGTTGTCTTGTTGAAATAATATGAAACTGAAGAGATGTACTTCACACTTATGTCAGCAGCACTTTCATTAATGTCCAGCAGAGGGAAGAATTTTTAAAAAACAATGGATCTGCTGACGTTGAAGGATTAATATTGTAGTGTGATTTCAAAGTCTTTCACTAGTGTCATATTATATGTACAATATTTTACATCAGTGCCAATCTAGCAAAGTGTTTTAAAGTATGTCAAATCAATTACAATATAAAGGAATTGTTGTGTTTATATGTGCATGTGGATGTATTTAAAAATGTATTTAAAATGAATGATTTTTGTGCATATTTGTATTGTCTGTTGTAATTTTTTACTCTTCGTGTGTATCAGATCTTGTGTATGAATCTCTTCCACTCGTGTACACTCACTGTACAATCATTTGATTGCTTTGGGATCAATATGTGGTGCAAACATTTCAAATAACCTGTGATGTTGACATGATCACTGATGATGATTTTATGAGCACAAAATGATATCAATGACTTGATCTGTTAATAATGAAACTCCACACAATGCAGCTGTGAAGCCTGATGTTATTAAAGTTAAAAATGTATTTCTGGACAATCTTTGCTCAGTCACACACTGAATCTGACTCTCACCAAATGATCAGCAACCGGCTCATTTGTTAAGAGTGGAGGAGACATGTCACACTTTTGTATGTTTGCTTTTGCAAATTTTGGTATAGACACAAATTAAACACGTGCAAAAAACATCACATTTTTATTGAACTTTTAACTTCAAGACAGAAGACACGTGACTAATAGCAGCTGTTTAAAGGGTTTGAGTCACAAAACCTTTCAATGAACTGTTTATTTATTAAACAGCACAGAACACTGCAGTTTATTTAATTTACTTTTAGTTTATCTTTCTGTAGTTTATTTAGTTTTTTATTTACTTTTAGTTTATCTTTCTGTAGTTTATTTAGTTTTTTATTTACTTTTAGTTTATCTTTCTGTAGTTTATTTAGTTTTTTATTTACTTTTAGTTTATCTTTCTGCAGTTTATTTAGTTTTTTATTTACTTTTAGTTTATCTTTCTGCAGTTTATTTAGTTTTTTATTTACTTTTAGTTTATCTTTCTGCAGTTTATTTAGTTTTTTATTTACTTTTAGTTTATCTTTCTGCAGTTTATTTAGTTTTTTATTTACTTTTAGTTTATCTTTCTGCAGTTTATTTAGTTTTTTATTTACTTTTAGTTTATCTTTCTGCAGTTTATTTAGTTTTTTATTTACTTTTAGTTTATCTTTCTGTAGTTTATTTAGTTTTTTATTTACTTTTAGTTTATCTTTCTGCAGTTTATTTAGTTTTTTATTTACTTTTAGTTTATCTTTCTGCAGTTTATTTAGTTTTTATTTACTTTTAGTTTATCTTTCTGCAGTTTATTTAGTTTTTTATTTACTTTTAGTTTATCTTTCTGCAGTTTATTTAGTTTTTTATTTACTTTTAGTTTATCTTTCTGCAGTTTATTTAGTTTTTTATTTACTTTTAGTTTATCTTTCTGCAGTTTATTTAGTTTTTTATTTACTTTTAGTTTATCTTTCTGTAGTTTATTTAGTTTTTTATTTACTTTTAGTTTATCTTTCTGCAGTTTATTTCGTTTTTTATTTACTTTTAGTTTATCTTTCTGCAGTTTATTTAGTTTTTTATTTACTTTTAGTTTATCTTTCTGTAGTTTATTTAGTTTTTTATTTACTTTTAGTTTATCTTTCTGTAGTTTATTTATCAGTGATCGAGGAGTCCAGTTTAAATTGTTGTGCTGTATAGTCCCGCCTCCTGCTACATGTGAATGGCTAATACGTGTAGAGCACGCTGAACGCGGCCTCTCATTGGTTCTCTCGTCTGTCCATTAAGTGGCCTGACGCGCGCGTCTGTCACGATCTCCCGTGTGTCATCGGTGCAGACCGACTGAAAATCCTCGAATATCTTCAGAAACGGTATGAAAATGTGTTTTATCATGAACATTTCACTAATGATGTTTTGTGTTTGAGTTTCCTGCTTCATTGTGAAAGAGGACGTTTCTTCGAAATTGCATTGAGATGAATCCTCACTTACATTTATGCTTTTATTCAAATATAATAATTTTATTATACAGTGCGTTCACAGTTACATTTATTATCAGTAGCGCATGTGTCACCTGACCAGATCACCGATCATTTCATATTTTATTATTGTTTTCGGTTTAATTCCGCGCTCATAATTGTTGTCTTTAACTGCATTATTAAAGCTCCCGTGACGTCATCAAACATGCAAACAATCTGTAAACGAAATATAATAATAAATAATGATTTATTTAAATATGTACAATATAATTGAAATGTTTAGATTGAAATAATAAAATATTATGAGTGACAGAATGGGAGAGTTTATGGAGATGGAGGATAAAGGAGAGAGATTGTTATATACCTCCACATACACACACAAACATGAAAGTCGTCATTTATCATCATCTTCGTGTGTGTGTGTGTGTGTGTTCAGAAGAGTTTTGATAAAGTGTGTGTGAATGGGGTTTCGTGTTTTAAGGGCTCATGATAAAGAGATTATCTGAGGGTCAGATCACAGGTTTTATCAGTGATATCAGAATTTAGCTCTGATCTCAGCTGTACATCAAACAACCATCTAAAATCATACATGAGACTGGAGAAGAGGAAGGGAAGAGGGAGATGGCAGCTGAGACATTTAGCATTAGCGTCAGAGTTTCACAGGATCAGAGTCAATGGTGTAGAACAGAACAGAGACAGAGAGTTGCTTGAGTGGTGATACAGGACTGGACACATGCAACACAATGCAGAAGACTGGTAGATGTTCAGTGTGCAGATATGCTCTGAGGATGTTTGAGAGCTGGTGGAGATATTGGACACTGTGGACACATTAATGTGCTCATACACAGATGTGGATGCTTGAATAACACATTACAGTTGTTCTGGTATCTCTCAGCACTGTTGCAGTGAAAACATTTCAGAAATGAACACCATAGTGAAGTGAGTAATTATATGGAGAAACATACTTTCAAATACTTTTTTCTCACCTCCCTTCTTGTTATTAAACAGGAAGTGCTGCCCCAAACGCACGCTGTCATTGGTTGAGACACATGTGCTGTGGTCTGTCTCTCTGTCTCTCTGTGTCCTGAGCCTCTAGTGTGTGTGATTGCTCAGTCATGTGTTCACACAGCAGATGTGAGACTCTTCACTCGTTTGTGGGCTGTATTCTGACTTCAATGAGGTCAGATGCTGAATGAGTGTGTGTGTGTGTGTGTTCACAGATCATACACACACACTGCAGGGAGACAGATTCATGCGTTCTCCTTTATTCACATCACACACAGTGTAGCAGTATATTATCAGCCCTCCTGCTGCGTGTTAGCCTGAAACAGTGTTGTATTAGTAACACCCTTTGAGTCTGTGTGTGTGTGTTCATACATGCTGTGTGTAATGTAGTTATATTCTGAATCATATTTATGCAGTATTTTTTATTAAAGGTGGTGTAGTGATGACCTATCACCACATACAGCTCCATTAGAGGATGCCAGTGTATTCAGAGTTTTTATTTCATAAAGTTCTGGGTGTCAGTGTCTCTATCCAGATTCAGATTCACGAAAACAGTGATGTGTGTTTGTGGAGGAAAACATGCTCATGAAAGCAAGATTTTGTTGCCACTGTGCAAAAAATCCTAAAAACAATATGAATTTTTAATGTAAAATATAATATCATAATTTTTTTCAAATGATATGATTTATTAATGTGACCTGGAAATTATTTGTGAGATTCATGCACCTACATCTCAGTTATGTGTTTTATTACCTTGTGAATAATGGAATATCATCAATAAAATGTCATGAAATGTCAATGTCATGAAAAACAGACACTGGAAAAGTTCATCATAACACTGTAATTCATTCACCACATACACAACCCCTGTATCTCTTTCTTTCTCTGCAGCATTATGGCTGCTGGTTCAAGCTCAATGAGAATCCTCATCAAAGGTGGGCGTGTTGTCAACGATGATGTCACCCAGGAGGTGGATGTCTACATTGAGAATGGCATCATCCAGCAGGTGGGGCGGGACCTGATGATTCCAGGTGGGGCTAAGGTGATTGACGCTTCAGGTAAGCTAGTGATCCCGGGTGGAATCGACACCAGCGTACACCTGCAGGAAACCTTCATGAACACCAGCACACAAGACGACTTCTACAGTGGCACCAAAGTGAGACTCCACCTCATGTTTATTACAGCACACACGCGTGTACACACAAGCTGTCATACACTCACCACACAGAAACAACAGCTGTTGTGGAATTACACAGACCAGAACATTCCTGTCCAAACTGGTTTTGAGTCTGTTCAGAAGTGAGCCATTATTGATGGTGTATCAAGAGCGTGTGCATGCGTGGGACTGATGCGTTGGATTCTGGGTCATTCCTTCAGAAATGACCGTCGTCATGCAGCTGTTTTTTAACCCTTTGGTTTTATTTTATAACTTACAGTGATAACCTGATTTTCTCCTGCGTCTGCTTGAGTCGGATCCATATAATAACAGAGACCTGTTACAGCACTGGTGTTCTTACACTCACTCCCTGACCATCCGGTTTCTATAGAAACCATGTTACCATAGTAACGGTGTCATTGTGTCTAAGAAAGACCTGTTCACAACCAGTCCTGTGATGTCACAAATACACACTGGAAACAGTGAGAAACACAGTGATGTTCAGTTTGACTGAAACCTGTCGGAACACAGGAATTATTTATTAGTGCTGTTTCTTATACCGAGGATTAAAGATTTGAAAAATAAACTCTAAGCCTAAATATTAAACTTATAACCTTATAGCTTGTGCTACAGACATGAACCATCCTCTAATCATGTGTCATGTTGAAGAGTGATGTGTGTTCTGCTTTATATGTGTGTTCAGTGAGAGTAACCTTTCACCTGTTGTCAGACACACACACACACACACACACACACACACACACCTGTTCTGTTCTGACAGCTGTAAACACATCTCATCCTGTAGGCGGCGCTGTTGGGAGGCACTACCATGGTGATGGCTCATGTTCTTCCAGACAGAGATGTGTCCCTGCTGGAGGCCTTTGAGAAGTGTCGCACCCTCGCCGATTCTAAAGTCTGCTGTGATTATGGTTTACACATGGGCATCACCTCGTGGGGGCCAAAGGTACTGCATGTGTTTTTAACAGGGATGACCTGCTGCATTTGCCAAAATGTGCTACAGTACACTGCACAGATGCAGAAGTACAGTGCAGAATCACATTAGTGAACAATAATCAATCAGTGGATCATCTCTGAGCAGTGTGGTGCTGTCTGTCATCTCAGGTAAGGAGAGAAATGGAGGTGTTAGTGGGAGAGAAGGGACTCAACTCCTTCCAGATGTTTATGGCTTATAAAGACACAATGATGCTGAAAGACTCTGAGCTCTATCAGGCTATGCACACCTGTAAAAACATTGGAGCCATCGCTCGCGTTCACGCCGAGAATGGAGAACTGGTGGCAGAGGTCAGACACACACACACTGTTGCCACAGTTTTGTCTGTTTATAGTAAGATAATTCTTGAATAATGTGAGTATGTTAATTTTGTGTGTGTAGGGGGCAAAAGAAGCATTAGATCTGGGTATCAGTGGACCAGAGGGTATGGAGATCAGTCGACCAGAAGAGGTGAGAGCGAGAGAGAGAGAGAGAGAGAGAGTTTTCAGATGGTCTGATGAGTCTTTGTGGTGTATGTTTCTGTAGCTGGAAGCTGAGGCTGTTCACCGCGCCATAACCATCAGCAACAGGGTGAGTGTGTGAGAAAGATGTGTGAGTGTGACAGAGATGTGTGAGTGTGTGTGTGGGAGAGAGATGTGTGAGTATGTGTGTGTGTGTGTGAGAGAGAGAGAGATGTGTGTGTCTGTGTGAGTGTGTGTCAGAGAGATGTGTGTGTGTGTGACTGATTGAGTGTTTGTGTGTGTGTGACTGACTGAGTGTGTGTAGGGGGATTTATGTGTGTTGTTCTCTGCAGGCGCACTCTCCAGTGTATTTGGTGAATGTGTCTGGTATGTCTGCTGCTGATGTCATAGCTGCAGCCCGCATGCAAGGTCAGGGTGGCTATTGAAATATCATCTCACTTTCATAACAATTTATAAAGTTAGTCATGTTTTATTTGTGAAAAAAAATCTGCTTTACATAAAATGAAAAAAACAGACTTTGTGTATCTTCTGTTTGTAGTCCAGACAAAAGCAGTGCAGTGTGAATCTGTGTATTGTATTTTGCACTATATTGAATGTGTGTGTGTTTGTGCAGGCAAGGTGGTCCATGCAGAGACCACAGTAGCTCACTCTGTGTTGAGCGGCATGCATTATTATCATCAGGACTGGGCACATGCGGCCGCTCACGTCATAGCTCCACCCCTGCGTCTCGACCCCAATACCCCCGAGCACCTCATGAGCCTGCTGGGCATGTATGCACCAATCATCACACTCAAACACTCATAAGTCATCAGCCCACTGCCCACCTCAGGAACTTTCCTGTGTACTTAGTGACATCATCAGTGTGGTGGCGTCGGACCACCGAGCGTTTAACACTAAGCAGAAGGCTGTGGGGAGGGAGGACTTCACCAAGATCCCTCACGGGGCAGCTGGTGTGGAGGACCGCATGAGTGTCATATGGGAGAAAGGAGTGGTATGATTTTTCTGCTTCAGTCTGACTGAATATAGTGTTACATATAGTGTTCATGAGTATGTGAACACACACACGTAATCTTATTGGTTTGTGTTTTCTGTCCTGCAGGTTGGTGGTAAGATGGATGAGAATCGTTTTGTGGCTGTGACGAGCTCTAACGCTGCTAAAATCTATAATCTCTATCCACGGAAGGGGCGGATCGCACCTGGGGCTGATGCTGATGTTGTGGTGTGGGACCCGGATGCCACACGGTAATTCACAGAAACTCACAAATAACAGCCAGATTCTCAAAGTACCGGCCTGTTGTGTTTGTTTGACACACAAACTCATGTTCACACACCTCCATCCTCGCGGTAGGACCATCTTGGCCAGCACACAGGTTCAGGGTGGAGACTTCAACCTGTATGAGAACATGCGGTGTCACGGTGTTCCACTGGTAACCATCAGCCTTGGTCGGCTAGCGTGTGAGAACGGAGTGTTTTTGTGTGCTGAGGGTTCTGGAAGGTTCTGTCCACTCCGAGCATTCCCGGATTTTCTATACAAGAAACTGATCCAAAGAGGAAAGGTTTCTGCTATAATCATCTGCTATAATCCTAATTTACTAATCACGTTTATTCTTTAGTAGAAATACTTTTTTCTGAGTTTTGATCAAAGCACACACACACACACTTTTTTAATCCTGCATGATGACTGTGTGAAAGCTGTGAATAATACCTCATCTCCTGTGTTAGACACAGAAACTGCGAGGGGTGGACAGGGCACCATACTCGGGTGATGTTGCTACAGTAGCCAGCTTTATCAGGAAAGACTCCGCCCCTCCTGAGGGTGATGTTCCTGTGCGGGCAACCACTAGACACGCAGGCATTCGAGACCTGCACGAGTCCAGCTTCAGTCTGTCAGGTGTGTGTGTTTTCATTTATATGCGCTGTGTACGGCCTGCCGCTTTTACCAAAGAGTGTGTGAAATTTACAGCTGTTCTATGTGAACTGACATTGTTCTCTCTGTTTCTCCACAGGTGCTCAAGTGGACGACCACATTCCTAAGAGGTCCTCTGCGCGAATCCTGGCTCCCCCTGGTGGCCGCTCCAGTGGAATCTGGTAACCGTGGAAACACAGACTGGCTCAATCTGACAGGTCTCTAAGCGACTCTTAGACATCTTGTTAATGTCTGATGTGTTTTAGTAAGTGAAGAGCAGCACTGAGTCACAGCACTGTTACATGAACACCAACAATCAGAGTCACTTCCAAAGTGACAAATTCAAATGAACTGTTCAAATGACAGTTCAAATGAACTGACTGTGAGCACACATGCACACATTCACACTAAATTGACAGGGAGTGCACACACATTTACACACACACACTGAGCTGACTGTAAGCTCACATACACATACACACACACACACACACACTGAACTGACTGAAAGCTCACACACACACACTGAACTGACTGAAAGCTCACACACACACACTGAACTAACTCTGAGCTCACACACACACATACACACACCAAACTGACTGTGAGCTCACACACACACACAGCGTGAACTGACTGTGAGCTCACACACACACTGAACTGACTGTGAGCTCACACACACGTGTACACACACACTCACATACACAACCAGTGAAACACTTGGACATGCCAAATTCATTACATTTACAATTATTCATTTAGCAGCCACTATCATCCAAAGCGACTTACAAAGAGAGAGAGAGAGAGAGAGAGAGCATTTAACATTTTGCCCTAAAAACCAACAAGCCTAGTCATCAATTTAAATAAACTGAAAGAAACACTGCCAGTAAGTGCCCAGCACACATTAAATCTCCTTCAACAGTATCTGAGGATCTATCTCAGAAATGGGTTGAGGAATGACCAGACTGAAGCCAGTGTTTCTAGTTTATGATGTTGTCAAAAGAAAAAAATAACATGAGAAAAAACTGCTTTAATTGACAATTTAATAATCTCAGAAACGTTATCTGTGAAATGTGTTGTATAGTTTAGAAATAAGAGGAGACCTATATCCACACACATGCACACAGATTGACAGTCAATGTAATGCAAACATAGTGTGTATTTCTTCCAAAGTGTGTTACCATATGTAACAGGAAACACGTAATATCTTGCCCTGTGATTTCCACTCTGAAATCCCATGTGAACACGTATCTGATGTCAGTGTTTACAGTGTCTGTGGAATATCTATATTTAACATGTATAGACTATATTTATAGACAATCGTTTGTTGTTAATTATGATCGTCTTGAATGGTGTTGTGATAAAATATCTAACGTATCAGTGACTGATTTACCCTCTGTTGTCCAGACGTTAATGGACTAATTACTACTGTGTTAATTAACTCAAACTCACATGGTTTAATTTCCTCCTCACACAGTCCACTTCAGTAATAACACACACGTGTAATAACCAGAAACTAAAGGAGTATTTCTATGACCTCAGGGTCTCTTGAATAAGCTTGGGATGTTATCTCCTATAGTACAATTACCATGGTAACCAGAGATTATTAAATGCACATATTCACTCTGATTGATCTCTGTATGCTGGAGTTCTTTATAAACCAGATTTGACATTGTGAAAACGTTTGTGAAATATCTCATTTGTGACCTGTTCTGTTGAATTCAAGTTTGATGGTGCTGTTTTATATGAAAAATGGACATGGCAGTTCTTGGTAGATATAATTTGTGTTTGTTTTTTCACTTTCTTTTTAGAAAAAGCACTTTGTGAATTGGTTTGTGATTTTGTGTCGTTAGTTTTGACGGTCGGTTTAAAAAAAGCCTGTTTACTTTCACATCATATAAGTGCGAAAATAAAGAAAAATATCCCTAAATAAACCGTTACATTTATTTTCATGGTGTACATTTGGGTACAAAATAATGTTTACTTAATCTCTTCCTTTATTCACTTAATAAACATTTAGCTACAAAGAAAAGTATTAATATCACGTCAGATTATGTTACCGTGTGTATCGTGTGCATTTTAACAAAACTAAAAATAATTTTAGAAGGCTGAGAAAAACTGAAAACGAGACTATTAACTATTAATAGTTTACGGGCTCTGGAGCTGCGCGCGTCATGAAGGAGTTTCGTACACTGTGAGCGCGCCCACATCCGGTTCTTGTCATTCTGTCGCGCGTGTGACGCAGGCGCGCGCCGGTCTGTGATTGGTTGACGGCGCCTCCTGCGCTGCGTTTACGCGGAGACGCGCCCGCTTCACGCCGCTGACCGGACGGACTGACCGGACGGACGGACTGACCGGACGGACTGACCGGCAGCCTCCGTGAGTAACGCACCAGCTTCTGCTTTTCAGGCGTGTCTGAACCGCGGCTGCGGCTCTTTATATTCTCTTTATATTCTCGTTATATTCTCGTTATATTCTCTTTATATTCTCTTTATATTCTCTTTATATTCTCTTTATATTCTCTTTATATTCTCGTTATATTCTCTTTATATTCTCGTTATATTCTCGTTATATTCTCTTTATATTCTCGTTATATTCTCGTTATATTCTCGTTATATTCTCTTTATATTCTCGTTATATTCTCTTTATATTCTCTTTATATTCTCGTTATATTCTCGTTATATTCTCGTTATATTCTCTTTATATTCTCGTTATATTCTCTTTATATTCGTTATATTTTATATTCTGTTATATTCTCTTTATATTCTCGTTATATTCTCTTTATATTCTCTTTATATTCTCTTTATATTCTCTTTATATTCTCGTTATATTCTCTTTATATTCTCTTTATATTCTCGTTATATTCTCTTTATATTCTCTTTATATTCTCTTTATATTCTCGTTATATTCTCTTTATATTCTCGTTATATTCTCTTTATATTCTCGTTATATTTCTCTTTATATTCTCGTTATATTCTCTTTATATTCTCTTTATATTTTCTTTATATTCTCTTTATATTCTCTTTATATTCTCTTTATATTTCTCTTTATATTCTCTTTATATTCTCTTTATATTTTCTTTATATTCTCTTTATATTCTCTTTATATTCTCTTTATATTCTCTTTATATTCTCTTTATATTCTCTTTATATTTTCTTTTTATATTCTCTTTATATTCTCTTTATATTCTCGTTATATTCTCTTTATATTCTTTATATTCTCTTTATATTCTTTATATTCTTTATATTCTCTTTATATTCTCTTTATATTCTCTTTATATTCTCTTTATATTCTCTTTATATTCTCTTTATATTTTCTTTATATTCTCGTTATATTCTCTTTATATTCTCTTTATATTCTCTTTATATTTTCTTTATATTCTCTTTATATTTCTCGTTATATTCTCTTTATATTCTCTTTATATTCTCTTTATATTCTCTTTATATTCTCTTTATATTCTCTTTATATTCTCTTTATATTCACTTTATATTCTGTTATATTCTCTTTATATTCTCTTTATATTCTCTTTATATTTTCTTATATCTCTTTATATTCTCTTTATATTTTCTTTATATTCTCGTTATATTCTCTTTATATTCTCTTTATATTCTCTTTATATTTTCTTTATATTCTCTTTATATTCTCTTTATATTTTCTTTATATTCTCTTTATATTCTCTTTATATTCTCTTTATATTTTCTTTATATTCTCTTTATATTCTAATGGAGGCCCTTCAGACGCGGACGCGTTAAATCCCGTGATTTCCTGCCCGTGATGATTCAGTGCAGGTTTCGTCCCGGTGTGCAGATGCAAACGGTATCTTAAGTCTTATACCGAGTAAATGACAACAACCAGACAGCAACACGGTCTAACCATGTCACCATTACTGTGCCCTGGTAACTACAATACTTTTTATAAGCAGGTGTGTGCTGCATTTTGGAGTGCAAGTATTCTTTATATAAGTGCTTAAACTGTTGTCTACTTTTATAGCTCAATAGATACTGAGAGACAGCCACAGTGGGTTTACATTTACAGCCCAACGCACAGACACACTTTCATTTTTCCACTCAGAGAAATATTCATATCAAACAGTCATTTCAGGCATTGACGAGACAGAGACTTTCAAGCTCAACAGTTCATGAGCACACACAGCATCTAAACACACAATATTCCAGACCGAGCTGACAGATGTTACACACTTTATACTGATCTGTTGTCACCAAATCCACACTACTGATACTCATGAGCACAAGTACAGTAAACACCAGACACAGAGGGTGAGGTCACTGTCTGACAAACACACACACAGTGCTGCTGTATCGCTGATGATTGTGTGTTTAATTCCTGCACAGGTCAGCAGACTCAGCGGTTCAAACACTCACTGACAGACAGACACTGATGAACAGATGAACAGTTCACACTTAACATCTACAGTGTTTTTCCTCTGGCATAGACCAAAAGCACTGATGACATCATCTTACTGGTGTGCTAACAGGCATGTCCAATCAAACCCTGAATAACCAATAGAATGTACAATTAAATCACACTGATTGTTTCAGGTTTGTTCAAGGGCACTTCAGTTGCTACCTGCCAGTGCTGGAATCAAACCAGCAACCTTCTGATTACAAACCAGACTCAATAACCAGTGGACCACAACTTCCCCCAACAACTGTGTGTGTGTGTGTGTGTGTGTGTGTGTGTGTGTGTGCGCGTGCGTGTGCGTGCGTGTGTGCGTGCGTGTGTAGTTGGGTGATGGCGGTGAACGTTTACTCCACATCGATGACCATTGAGAATCTGAGCAGGCATGACATGCTCGCCTGGGTCAACGACTCCCTTCAGCTCACCTACACCAAGATAGAGCAGCTGTGCTCAGGTACGAGACACACCCTCAAACCAAATCAGCTCTTAAAGAGAGAGTTCACCAAAAAGTAAAAAAAACAAAACACAAACATACCTTCCACATGATCACTGCAGTTCTTGATGTTGACTGGTTCTGGGCCTCAGGTGCAGCGTACTGTCAGTTTATGGACATGTTATTTCCCAGCTGTATTCTCCTGAAGAAGGTGAAATTTCAGGCAAAGCTGTAACATGAATACATCCACAACTTCAAAGTCCTGCAGGCAGCTTTCAAAAGAATGAATGTGGACAAGGTGAGTCAGAAACCAGGTTGATGGTTGTATTTCTAGGGATGATGTACATGTCATTGATGTGTGTGTGCTGTAGAGTATTCCTGTGGAGAGACTTGTGAAGGGAAAGTTCCAGGACAACTTTGAGTTTGTTCAGTGGTTCAAGAAGTTCTTCCATGCAAACTATGATGGGAAAGAGTACAACCTCAGTTAGAGCGACAGGGTCAGGACGTCACACCACCCAACCCAGGTGAAGCTATTTTCCACAAAACCAAGAGCCCCTGTAGAACCCCAGGTAACACAACTGTGGCGAACACACGCTCTGCGCTTGTGTGTCTGCGTGTGCTTTTCACTTGCTGCTGGTGTGGTTTGAATTTTCCTATAGGAACTTTTCAAAGCTGAGATGTGTTTGTTTTCAGCATTGAGTTTTCTGTGTTTTCATGTGAGTTTGTCCTGCTCAGTGGTGTCATGGCCACTCACATGACACCACTTACAAAAGAACATTTTGAGATTTGTTCTCAGAATGATGATGTTGATTTTAGGGTAAACAAACTATTTCATTGGCAGATGGCGTGTGTTGTGATTGGTTAATGAGTTTGGTGTGAAATAGGCCCCCAGCGGACATCACCGACAGCACCTAAAAGCATGCCTGCCCCCCCACATGCCATCAGCTCCACTCCTTCAACTGGCATAAGACGAAACACGCCAATGTCACGCAACGGAGGCAGTGACACTGAGATCATGGAACTCAACCAGCAGGTATGAGACTTTGTATCTAGTGAGGGCCAGTAAAATGTCTCACAAGTTGGTTGCCATAATTGTATCCTCACAAATATAGATAAACCTGTAAATTTCTCAGGACACGCACACAGACTCTTTCAACTGTAGAGTGTAAATTATGCAGGACACGCTGTGTTGTTTCTCTCTCTGTGTGTGTAGCTGATGGATCTGAAGTTGACAGTTGACAGTTTGGAGAAAGAACGAGATTTCTACTTCAGCAAACTCAGAGACATCGAGCTGATCTGTCAGGAACACAAGAGCACCAGTGAGCCGATACTCGCCAAAATCATTGACATCCTCTACGCCACAGAAGTG
This sequence comes from Chromobotia macracanthus, assembly GCA_036877525.1. NCBI lineage: Eukaryota > Metazoa > Chordata > Actinopteri > Cypriniformes > Botiidae > Chromobotia > Chromobotia macracanthus. The sequence continues at coordinate 432,871 of JAZGTH010000012.1, forward strand.
AGACACACTGAGTGTGTTCTAGTTCTCGGTACAACTGCCTGCTAACAGCAATGAAGTTTCATCTGAGAATTTGTGTGTTTGCAGGACGGTTTCGCACCTCCAGAAGATGACGACATTGATGAACCGCCACAGGATCAAGATGAATACTGATCCAGCCACCTGACACTACAATCTCTCTCTCTCTCATGTATCTTTTCTCATCACTCCTGCTCGCCCTCCCTCGACCACACCATCTCACCTCCTTTCTTCAAACTAAACCCCCCATCTCCAACCAGCAGACACTAGGGGTGTGGTCTAATATGCTATTAGAATGATTATGGGCTTGTTTATGCTAATCACCAACTCAAGGCTGATGTTTTTTGGCTGTAGTTTTGTGAAGAGATTCCAGAACTGAAGTGTGATGATTCAGTGACACTTGCATTTAGTGCCGGACTGCTCACTTCTGTTCCTGAAGGGCTGCTGTCCTCATTAGACACTCCTGAACCCCCTCAGACACTCTTTACTTCAGTGCGTTTGTTTAGGGTTGGAGTGAAATTCTGCAAGGTTGGTGGACCTCCACACACACACTGTATGTTTAATCTGCCGTAATTCTTATGTAGTTGACTGTCCAGACATTCCTTTTTCATCAATTTTCATTTCAAGTTTATTTTGCCTTTAAGTCACTTTGAAGAAAAGCGTCTGCTTAATGTAAATGTGTGTGTGCATGTGTGTAGGTTTGTTTCTCTACAACTGCTGTTAAATGATTAACATTTGTGCTGATGTAAGTTTCATTCTTTTACAAAGAAAATAAGAACAACTAACATTGAATATAAGATTAAATCTGTTAATACAAAGAGGAAAAGGACACTTTGTCATTGATAATTCTTAACTGACTGAAAATAAAACTGTTTTAGCTGCTATATTTTAACATTTTATATATATACACACACACACACACATATATAATTGTTTTATTGCACATAATTATCACACAGGCTGGTTTTGATTGATAGGACCTATTGTCATTGACCCTTCAACCCTCATTCTGTCATCTGCTGCCATGACATGGAGTGTTACTATGTAAAATAAAGATGTGTGAGGGGACTGAAGGACTGTGTGTGTGTGTTACTGGTTCATTTACACTATTAAGCTGTTCTTTATAGCACTGTGTATTCATGTGCAGTTATTCAGAGAAATCAATATTACTGACAATAGAAATGAAAGAAGAACTGAATGCACTTGATCTACCCTGAACATCATCAATGAAGTTTAAACAGATGAGTTTTGCCTATCAGAAATTAAATTAGACGAACTGTTTAAAGGGTCAAAGCAACACAGCTCACATTTCAGTTTCACATTGTAGTTTCAGCTTCATAAAGCTTCATTGAGCTTTATTGTTCTTGTTTAGAAGCAGTGACCTGGAAATACAGTGATGTGCACAGTCCTCCATGTGTAATTCCGCCAAGGTTTATTGATAATAATTGTAATGGACATTAACCAGTACACGCAAATGTACCTCAATCATTCATCATGTTTGCGCGTATGTGGGTCAATGTGCCTGAGCTCGTGCTTTCTGCTGCCACCTGCTGGTACGACACGGTCTCGTCATGAAAGACGCAAAATCTTACAAAGCAATTCATTGTGTTGTGTTGTTGTGTTGTGTTGTGTTGTGTTGTTGTGTTGTATTTAATGTTTCTTTAATGTCACATGGAGGATGGACAATACAATACACCATTGTCTATTATTAGAATTCATTATTTCCTATTTTAACCCTAATAATCTGGTATTCATTCATTTATTCAACCCAGTATGAAAAAGCAAATAAAAAACAAAAAGAAAAAAATATACAAAACAATAAATTATAAATTGATACTTTGTGAAAATTCAAAAGCATTAAAAGTCTTGGTGTACACGTTAAGATTATAATAACATTAATTAAATAAAATACCTGGAGATGCAATTCGATACGACGTATTGTTGTTGCCATTTAGTTTGTACATAAAATGCGTGACAACAAAAACAAATTCAAAAGAAAGCAAGAGTTCCCAAAGATCATTTCCATCATCAGATCTCCAGCGCGTCACACTGACGCGTCACACTGACGCAGACTGAAATGAAATGTATTCCTTCAGTTTTATTGTATGTGTGTACAGAGTAACGCGCGTCACACTGACGCGTCGGATTCGCACCTGCAGCGGCAGACTGAAATGAAATGTATTCCTTCAGTTTTATTGTATGTGTGTACAGAGTAACGCGCGTCACCGCACTGGGAACGGTTGTGGCTTGATTTTAATAAAACACGCTCGCCCCCGTCTGGCCGGAGGCGCGCAGCCGCAGCGCAGAGTGGACGCGCTGGAAGAGGAAGCAGCTGCGCGATCAGACGTGGCATAAAAACACCAACGTGTGAGATCTGATCAAAACCGTCGATCATCAGATTCACATTGTGACAATGGCCTCGGGTGCGGGTAAATGGGAGGTGGTGAAGAAAGGCAAAAAGACAAACAGCAGCAGTTCCGGGGTCAAACCTCAACAGCAGGAGAAGAAATCCGGCAGCACTGCGCTGAGAGAGGCCAATGTGTCCCACACCGACACTCACCGTAAGAAACACACCAACAGAAACTGATCCGAGTCAAGGTCTGATCCGAGTCAATCAGACACGTCAGACATGCACGCGAACCGTCTACAAATGTGCCGTGATACCGTCCGGAGATCAGCGGTAGTATTGTCAGAGTCATCCAGACAGCCATGTAAACACGCTGACATGAATATGATCATCATTCAGGTAGCAGAAAACCGTGATATAGCTGAGCTGTGCTGTTCATTAAAGGTTTGTGATCTAGTCTGATATGGATTCACACAGATCTGTGTGTTAAAATTAAGAAACGCATCAGAAATCTATTTACATTGTATTGTAGACATATAAAACACATGCAGACTTCTGTCAGAAGCGTCATGAGTTTCTGATTTGATCTGGTGTGGCTCCACTGAAACTGTTGTGTAATCATGATCCGTCTGAGATGGGGGGGAGGGTTTTTTGTTGTAAAATCTGTGCTGCTGGGCACCAGGACTGTCGTATGTCACACTTGTGGAAGACGAAGACTTCTCCCGCTGTCTGTCTGCCTCTCCCTCATCTGTTCTGTTGTGTCATTCAGTGCGGTTTCTGTGTGTTTGCAGGAGTGATGTCTGATACATTATTTGACAGCTTTGAGAAGATGGTGAAGAAGCAGAATAAGGAGCAGGTTCCTCCTCCCGCTGAATCCCAGCAGAAGAAACTTAACGCAGGGAAACAGAGCAAGAAACCTCCTGTGAACGGAAGCTCCAGTCCGACACACTACAAAACACTGGAGGAGGCCGTCAAAGCTGTGAGTACACACAGAGTTTTGTTTAAAGGGAAATCATACACAAATGCTTTAAGCAGTTGAATGTGTGAGATCTGTTGGGCTTTTGTGTCCCAGCATTAAAGTAATGGTTAACTCAAAAATAAAAAACTGTTCAGCTCCAAAAAGGTCAGAAAATATATAGTAAAACTACCATAAGAGGGGTCAGCTCTGCAGGGTTGATGTCGGTGATGTAAACGCTGTTGTTCTTTGTGTCTCTGTTTCCTTTAGTTGGACATTGTGGAATTGAAGCAGCAGCTGGAGAAAAGTCAGAATCTGTTTCCAGAGAATCCGTCCGTCTGGGTGAAAGATCTCGCTGGATATCTGAACTACAAACTTCCAGCACCAGACGCAGACCCCACGCTCAGCAGCTACGCACATGGTGTGTGTGTGTGTGTGTCTGCAGGAACGTGTGTGTTGCAGCAGAAGTGTTTGAAGTAATTCTGTGTGTTTGTCTAGATTACCCATACTGCCTTGCTGGTAAGGAGCTGAGAGGTGTTATTAAAAACCTGATGAGCAAATGTTCAGACTGTCTGCCTGAATTCTTTGACCACTGTGTGTTCACCATGCTGAGAGAGCAGGACAGACAGACAGGTGACGTGCCTCTCCTCCACTCTGATTGGTTGTTCTGTTTGTTATTGTATGTGTTTTGTACAGTGAACGGTTATTTCTAATGTGTGTCTGTTGCTGTCCGTCATGCGTGTGTGGGTTAGTTCTTGAGCTCTGTGTTTCTGCTGCTTCAGCAGGTGAATCTCTGCATGGCTACAGGATGTGTATTCAGGCCCTCATACAGGATAAACCCAAAATAGCCACACAGAACCTCACAGATGTGAGTCCAACATACTCCTTTGCTTGGCAGAGACACTGCTGCTTTTTTTTTTTTGAGTGAACTTATAAAAATATACTTATAAAATACTTATAAAATGTTACTTTGCCTTCTGCAAAGTGACTTTAATTGATCTTTGACCTGTGTGTGACCTCTCTACAGCACCTGGAGTTACTGAGGTCACATCAGAGCCGGCCAATGAAGTGTCTGACCATCATGTGGGCTCTGGGCCAGGCGGGATTCTATGATCTCAGTCAGGGCATCAGAGGTCAGTGTGAGAATGAAACGAGGGGAAAGGAGACAGAATTGAGAAATCTGAGTTTCATGATCTCTGTGGACTCAAGAGTCCCACAAGAGAGAAATCTGAACTTCACTCTGCTTTTCCTCATAACTCTGATACAGGACCAGTAAAGCTTTAGTTCAGCACTTTAAAAATGCATTAAAAGGTGAAGGTACAAGATGTTTTAGTCAGTATGATCTTTAATGTTAAATGAGCTATGGCTGTGTTATGATTGGATAAGCTCTCTGCATGTAAAATGAGTAGCCACGCCCCTGGTAGATTCTGCTGATTAGTGTTTATACGTAAATGTGGTCATGTTAACTTGGTCATGTTTGTGATGTCATTGGATTTTAAAATGAGCTCATTTTTCCCTGCATTTTCATGATGTGACTTTTGTTTGTTGTTCTCTGGTAGTTTGTAATTTGTTTGGTTTGTTTGTTTTTGTCTTGTAGTTTGGTTGGGTGTTATGCTCCCAGTTCTTGGGGTGAAATCGCTCTCTGCGTACGCCATCACTTACCTGGAGCGACTGCTCACGTGAGTGTGAATTATCTTTACATTCTGACTTCTGAACAGTAAGACAGCTGTAGATCTCAGATGACATAATTGTCCTGTTTCAGTCTCCATGCCAACCTGACTAAAGGGTTTGGGATCATGGGACCCAAGGAGTTCTTCCCCCTGCTGGACTTTGCTTACATGCCCAAAAACTCTCTGTCACCAAGGTAATGGTCAGTCAGTGATGCTCAGCAGATTATGTTGGGATTGTCTTATGTGACTGATGTTTGTGTGTGTCTGCAGTCTGCAGGAGCAGCTCTGTCGTCTGTACCCACGGCTGAAGGTTTTGGCATTTGGAGCCAAACCAGAATCGACTCTTCACACGTATTTCCCCTCATTCCTGTCACGAGCTACACCGAACTGCCCCGATGCCATGAAGAAAGAGGTCTCGCGCACACACGCACAGCTTCATTAACGCTGCGTCAAAAATTATGTTTATGATGATGTGGTTTTCAAGTGTGTTTGTTTCTGGTCTGTAGCTTCTCAACAGTCTGTCAGAATGTCTGTCTGTGGACAGTCAGAGTTTGAGTGTGTGGAGGCAGTTATACACCAAACATCTGCCTCAGTCTAGGTGACCTTTAACCTTTCATTCTTCTCCCTGAACACATGATTTTCTCTGAATTGTTTCAGGTCGTTCTCAACTTGATATTTGTAAATTAATTCTTTCTCTCTTCTCTGTTTAGTCTTTTGTTGAATCATCTGTTGCGGTGTTGGGACTCACTTTCACCGAAGGTGAGGAACTGCACACACACACACACACACAGATCGTGGTGTCTGCTTTTCTTCTTCTGTTTATTTTTGTTGCTTTGTTTCATGTTTAGTTGCGAAGAAACCTACAGGACACAGTTCAGTCCTTCAGACTGACCAATGAAGAGCTACAGACGTGCACAAACACACAGGAAATCCAGGACTGTAACTCATTCTGCACTGTAAGACATGCCTTAGCCACACCCAGTTTCAGATGCGCACACACACACACACACCAGTCCCCCCCCTTTTCATCTACCACATTTGCAGAAATACTCTCTCTCTCTCTCTCTCTCTCTCTCTGTCTCTCTCTCTCTCTCTCTCTCTCTCTCTCTCTCTCTCTCAGTCTCTCCAGGTGAAGATGCGCTCTCAGGGTTTCCCGTGGTGGCGTGTGTTGTTAATGATGCTGGTGTTTGTGTTTGGCTTCATCGCTCATGACATCAGATCACAGGGGTCGTTTGCAGACTCAACAACATCACTATACCTGGAGAGGTCAGGGGTCATTGTCATATCCCAGCAGGCCTGGAGTAAAGTGTCTCACTATGGTCAGCAGGGTGTCAGGTGAGAAACTCTTCCCACTCTGAACATGCAGCAGGTGTCAAGATCATTTGATGTCCAGTGACTCGTGTATATGTGTGTGTGTTTGTAGCTGGTTGGCTGAGAACACACCGTATTATTACTCGCGTGCAGTAGAGGCTGTTGGGCCCCTGCTGGAGGACGGAAAGGAGAAGATAAAGGTTGCTGTGGTCTTCATCGCACAGAAGAGCTCTGAACTTCTCCTGTGGCTGCAGGAGAACATGCCACTTCTCATAGAATGGGTGAGAAGTACACACAGATGAGGAGGGAGATTCTGCCCTTGTAGACTGGACCATGTTCACCACACAGCAGTCCTGTGGCAGGACGTTTATCATGGGAGGAAAATATTTCTCCATTTGTGGATCTGTTTAAGACTTCATTTGGAGTCTTTGACAGAATTTAATCATCTTTAAAACATACAATTTTGTTTTCATACTTTTAAATAAGAACTTGGCACATTAAATCTGAGTCTTTTGAAAAGAAACAAAAATATTCACAGACAGGTTTCTGCACATATTAACAGTAATAACATCTAGAACTTACATTGATGTTATTGTGTGTTTGTGTTGTTCCCACAGATTCATGCAAACACTCCAGACAGTGTGTTTCACTTCATACAGTATGTGAAGGAGTTTCTGCTATACATCCACCAGCAGATTGTCGTCCCGTCCCTGCACTTTCTGTCCACAGCACTGCAGCATGCATGGCAGAGTCTGCAGGACTCCTGCAAGTGAGTGCCACACACCTCATCACACACACTTCACTGCTCACCATCACACACACACCTCATCACACACACTTCACTGCTCACCATCACACACACACCTCATCACACACACTTCACTGCTCACCATCACACACACACCTCATCACACACACTTCACTGCTCACCATCACACACACACCTCATCACACACACCTCACTCTCACACATCACTGCACACCCATCACACACACCTCATCACACACACTTCACTGCTCACCATCACACACACACCTCATCACACACACTTCACTGCTCACCATCACACACACACCTCATCACACACACTTCACTGCTCACCATCACATACACACCTCATCACACACACCTCATCACCATCACACACACCTCACTGCTCACCATCACACACCTCACCTCACCATCACACACACCTCACTGCTCACCATCACACACACACCTCATCACACACACCTTCATCACACACACACCTCACACCTCATCACACACACTTCACTGCTCACCATCACATACACACCTCATCACACACACCTCACTGCTCACCATCACACACACCTCACTGCTCACCATCACACACACCTCACTGCTCACCATCACACACACACCTCATCACACACACCTCATCACACACACACCTCACTGCTCACATCACACACACCTCACTGCTCACCATCACACACACACACCTCATCACACACACTTCACTGCTCACCATCACACACACACCTCATCACACACACCTCACTGCTCACCATCACACACACACACCTCATCACACACACTTCACTGCTCACATCACACACACACCTCATCACACCTCACTGCTCACCATCACACACACACCTCATCACACACACTTCACTGCTCACATCACACACACCTCATCACACACACTTCACTGCTCCGTTTAATAAATGAGTGGATGGAGTGTTTGTTTGCTGTGGTGTTTAATGGGGGTTTGTGTCTCTGCAGTGGTGAGGTTTCACTGCACTGCATACACACTCACCTGAGGACCATCACCAACATCACCTGGATTTACCTGCAGGATGCCACGTCTGCACTCAAGAGCCGAGCACAGGAGCTGCTGTCCCGGGTGTGATGCACACACTTCGGGCAGACCGTTCTCTTCTAACTCCTGCTATTTCAGCATTTTCTTCAGCAGTTTGCATGAGGTTTTTAATCTGTTGTACAGACATCTGTGTCTTTATAGAGAGCTGCTTTCATGTTGATTTTACACATATAGTATTATAAAGTGGTGTTTAAACAGGTGGGTCAGAGGTTCACTAATGACTACTGCTGCTGTTTACTTGAACACTGAAGATTCACATGCTGTCCCTCTGTGTGATTCACTTGATTATGTCATTATTGTGTTTCTCAGATCAGCTCTTGAGTTCACGTATAACATCACACAGAATTCAGATCTTCTCTGTTTACATTAGGACACATTTGGGTTTTGCAGCTTCAGATCAGAACTCACACTCACAGTAAAAGGTCGCTGTGGAGACCGTGTGTCATTTTAAAGAGATGTCCTGTCAGATGACTGTAAATGATTTATAAATAAACTAGTTCTGCTCAATCAGAGTGCAGCTCTTTTAACTTCTAAATAAACCGCGAAACATTTGGTAAAATCTACACCTAATGCTTTTTTTGTTGGTTTTGTTTTTTGTAAATGGATAATAAGAGCCACATGGTTTTATTTGGTTTCGTCGACTCTGGCTCAAAGGTTCTTTTATAACAAGCCGTTGGGTTCAGTTATTTGCACGCACTTTTATAGGACTCACATCCACCGTGTTTCTTTATAGTTTAATTTCAATATTTGTGCGTTTTTTTGTTTCGTAGTTATAATTTTATTTACGTGTTTCATTGTGTGTGGGATCAGCGCAGTCTCGTGTGACTGCAATATGTTAATTGAACGTTAATTGAACGTTAATGCGTGTCGGATGACGAGGATTTAAATAAAATAAAGGCCTTTATTCGTAAAGGGATAAAAACAAAGAATTCGTATCGAAATGTAAAATAAACGGTAAAATAAAAAGTCCTTGCACGTCGACGATCATTAAAATAAAACAAATTAAATCGTTAAATATTTTATGGTTTACACCGTTTCCGGATTATTACGGAATCAGATCAGCCATTCCCAGCGCGTTACGTTTATACTTAAGCCAATCAGCGTTTTTATTGATGACCATGCAAACCAGTCAGCGAGCAGTGCGCTGATTCTGCGGATCGGGCAGCTGATGAGGGTTTGTTTGGGTTTAAAGAGTCGCGTAGTGATCGCAGACAGACGGAGTAAACACAGGTATGACTACTGAACACGGCGATGACAAATGTGTGCCTGCTTTTAGTTTTGTGTTTCATTATCCTCTGCACGGGTGAGAGGTGTTTGTTTTGACGTCAGTGCTGATTTTGACATGGAATAGTAGAAATAAAGCTAGCGGATGCTAACCGCTAGCAGCTGCAGCGTATTTGGTTGATATAATATATTTATGATTTATCGAGCAATAAAACGTAGAGAAGGTTTGCCTTCCGTTCTGAGACTCATAATGTCACTTACGAATCAGTGATGCTCAGATGGTAAAACATGGGATTAGTTTTATGTGGTAAGTAAATGCTGCTGTAAGGGACTTCGTGTGTGTCATGTGTGTTGGTGGTTTTATCACAGCAGCATTTGATCTTCAGTCTCACACACACGTCGGCATATGTGGTTTATGAGGACTGCCCATTGACGTAATGATTTTATAAACTTTATGTTCTTTCCCCTCATCCTACTCCTAAACTCAGCTCTCACAGAAAACGTAATGAATTTAATTTAATTGTCAAAATTTATCATTTAGCAGGTTTACCACGATTAACGTGTCAAACCGAAATCGCGATTTTTGAGCGCTTCGATTATTCCGTAACAAACTTCCTGCGCATTCCTCACAGTTTGCAAAGTTAAAAAGTTTAAGATTTGATTTATATTTGTTCATTTCACTTTATTCAAGATACTGTAGTCATTTTCTTAATTTGTCATGACAGATGTTTGCATCATGAAAGTTGAAGTGATTGTAAATAAACAGTAGCACAGTGTTATGAAAACGTGTCTTCCGTTCATTCCATGTTCCTTTTTCATTTAAAAAACGAAAAACTAATTAACAAATTGTTTTTTATTTTTCATTTCCTTAACAGAATATAAAATTAATTGGTACTTCTTCTATTTGTATACATTTTCTCTATTTTGTTTCTCATTCTTACCTTTTAAAAAGTGAATTGTGAAAAGGAAATAATGAAAATCTTAAAAAAGCTCGATTTTCAGGAGACGGGTTCTGGTGGTCATTCAGAAGGTCACCGGCAGGGGGCGCAAAGACGCTGCAAAGCAACCGTGCCGGTGAATGTGAAATAAAGCCTCTTAATTCTCTTAATGACTCCCTGGGTGGGTCATCCAACACTCAGATGAACTATCCTGATTTGTGAGTTTTTTTTTAAGGAAAAGATAAAAATAAAAAACAATTCATTTTTTGGTTTTCCGTTTTTAAAATTAAAAACGAATATGGAATGAACGGAAGATACACTGATTGTTAGTACAGTTTGTGAGTATGCTTGGTCTTTTTGTGATGCTGTTAAAACCACCACAACAAACCTGTAGCTCTTTATCAATAATAGTAAATCACATTTTAAATCGCAAATCAAAATTTTGATCAGAAAAATCGCAATGAAATTTTTTGCTGCAAATCATGCAGCCCTACCATTTAGTATGTTTTTAAGCGATTTAGCTTATGAGCTTACAGGAATTGTCCCCATAACCATGTTTACATTGTTATACACATCCTCATAAACCACATATTCAAACCCACACACAGGTCAGTAGGAGATGATGTCATTTATGTCTGACTCTGGATCAGTGTCTCACAGGTCGTGTGTTTGAGGTGTTGGACTCTCTTCTTGTGTCACTGTGTCATAAGTTTCACTAACAAAACAGTTTCCTGTTATTACCCGACACATTCCCCAGCAATACCCTGCTAATCATTGAGGAACCTCAGAGAACACAGTATGAGGTATGTATATGATACACAGCATCCTGTCAATAAAATATTATGAATGTAAACTATAAAGAAAACATAACAAGAATTTATGAAATTAATAAACAGGTAAAAAGAAAAAACTTCAGATGTTTTTGTCCATTTTGTAATGTTAACTGTGATACGTCAGACCTTGTGTGTGTGTGTGTGTGTGTGTGTGGAATGTGATTCTTGAGAACATCAGCATGTTCTGAGCTGAGAGTGTGTATTCAGACTGATGAGGTGAAGGGGAGGTCAGAGTGGGTTTACCTGTCTGTTCTGTAACACTGTCGTGGTTTTCAGATGTGAAGCGACTGTGACGTTGTGTTTGGTGAAGATGTTCAGCGCTAAATAAACTTTGTCTCAGCCTGATTCCCGTCATGGAATTCCGCTTTGGGAACGTGGTGTTCAGTTCTCGCTTTGACTCTGGGAATCTGGCCCATGTGGAGAGAGTGGAGCGATCAGTACTGGACAGCGAGAGCAGCCGACAGCCACAACCAGACTATGAGTTCAACGTCTGGACCAAACCAGACTGCGCCAGTACAGAGTTTGAAAATGGCAACCGGTGCGAATCATCTACAAAATGACATTCAGAGTTCATCTCAGAGTTTTTTTAGTAATTTTAAATCAGAATTGTGTGTGTTTCTGTGCGTGCCTTTCTCTGTGTGTTTGTGTGCGTGCATGTATGTGTCTGTGTGTGCGTGTGTGCGTGCGTGCATGTGTCTCCGTGTGTGTGTCTCTGTGTGTGTGTGTGTGTCTCTGTGTGTGTGTGTGTCTCTGTGTGTGTGTGTGTGTCTCTGTGTGTGTGTGTGTGTCTCTGTGTGTGTGTGTGTCTCTGTGTGTGTGTGTGTCTCTGTGTGTGTGTGTGTCTCCGTGTGTGTGCGTCTGTGTGTGTGTGTTTGCAGGTCGTGGTTCTTCTTCAGTGTTCGGGGGATGTTGCCGGGGAAACTGCTGAAGATTAATGTGATGAACATGAATAAGCAGAGTAAACTTTACTCTCAGGGCATGACGCCGGTCGTCCGCTCGCTCCCTGTTAAAACACGCTGGGAGAGGGTGCGAGACAGACCCACGTTTGAGGTATTACACACACACACCTCTGAAGCATCTGTTTCCTCTCTGATGTTCTTCTGATTTTAAATCCTTCTGATTGATGCACTTCTAAAATCTCCTGCTCTTTCTAGTTTTTCCAAAAATATTCTGCCATTTTTATCCAATTATAAATAACTCATTTATAAAAGTGTGTGCCTGTGTATATCTGTGTATGTGCAGGTGTCAGACAGTCAGTTCATCTTATCATTTGTTCATCGTCTGCTGGATGTTCGGGGGGTCACCACCTATTTCTCCTTCTGTTACCCGTTCTCATACCACGAGTGTCAGGATATGATGCTACAACTCGACCAGAAGTTCCTTAGCAGCACACACACACTGGGACCCTGCAGGTACACACACACACACACACACACACACACACACACACTGGGACCCTGCAGATACACACACACAGTTCTCATTTTCTCTTTGTATCTGTGTGTGTAGTCCAGCAGACAGCATGTACTACCATCGGGAGCTCTTGTGTCACTCTCTGGATGGACACAGAGTGGATCTCATCACAGTCTCATCCTGTCACGGTCTGCTGGAGGAGAGAGAACCGCGACTAGACCGGCTCTTCCCGGACCTCAGCACTCCACGGCCACACCGGTTCACTGGAAAACGGGTACCAGATGCCACTTTAACCAATCAGTTACACACTGAAGTGTGTGATTTTACCAGGGTTAGCACCCAAAGTCACGCAGTTACTGTATATGCCCAGAACCTTTGTAAAAGAAGAGGCTTGTGTGTGTGTGCAGGTGTTTGTTCTGAGCAGCAGGGTTCATCCGGGTGAGACGCCCTCCAGTTTTGTTTTTAACGGTTTCCTGAACTTCATCACCAGTCAGGACGACCCTCGTGCCCAGACGCTCCGCAGGATGTTTGTCTTCAAACTCATTCCCATGCTGAACCCTGACGGGGTCGTCAGGGGTCACTACAGGTCAGAGGTCACACAAGGAGCATATCTGAGCTATGTTAGTTGACTTCACCTGTTGATTGTTATTTGCTGGCACGTGTTTATAGGACAGACTCGCGTGGTGTGAATCTCAACAGACAATATGTGAATCCCAGTTCAGATCTGCATCCCTCCATTTATGGTGCCAAATCTCTCCTGCTCTACCACCACATACACAATCGCCTTGGCAACTGCACTCCTTCTGCCCTTAAAACTTCCAATCAGTCGAACACCACCTCTCCTCTGACCACACCCACTGAACTAGAGCGCTGTCTTAACCTCAGAAATGAGGCGGATCGGGGGGAGGGGCTGACGCTTGACCTATCAGAGATCCCTATGCAGCTGGAGGAGGGCTGGGAGAAGGGTGGAGTCGAGAGGGAGACGGGGCCCTGTGATGAGAATGAATCAAAGCTGAGCAGGGGTGAAGTGCAGCCTGTGCCAAACCCCACCCCTTCTGAGCACATCCCGCCCCAGGAGAGCGGAGTGGCTTATTACATAGACCTGCATGGCCACGCATCCAAGAGAGGATGTTTTATGTACGGCAACAACCTGCAGGACGAGAGTCAGCAGGTGTGTGTCACGCACACTGAGAACGTAGCAGAATGTTTGGAGGTCTGGTCTGTTTTTGACCTGTTATAGACACTGAATTGAATGTGTTCACTGTATTTCTTCATTCTTCTGCTGCACAGGTGGAGAACATGTTGTATCCGAAGCTCATCTCACTCAACTGTGCTCATTTTGATTTCCTGGGCTGTAATTTCTCGGAGAAGAACATGTACACTAGGGACAAACGCGACGGCCAGTCAAAAGAGGGCAGTGGACGGGTGGCCATTCACAAAGCCATCGGCCTGGTCCACAGGTACAGACCCGACACCCTCTTGAACACAGACCTGCCCAGCAGATGAAATCAAACCAATATTAAACCTCTGTGCTGCGTGTTTGAATGCATGTGTGTGTTTTGTGTTCAGTTACACGCTGGAGTGCAATTATAACACGGGCCGCTCTGTAAACACCATCCCACCGGCCTGTCATGATGACGGACGAGCCACGCCCCCTCCACTGCCCGCCTTCCCTCCAAAATACACACCTGAGGTGTATGAACAGGTACATCAGTGAGTGTGCTCACAACACTGCACGCTTGAATTGACTCATACATTCATGTGCGTGTGTGTGTTGCAGGTGGGTCGAGCGGTTGCCATAGCAGCGCTGGACATGGCGGAGTGTAACCCGTGGCCGCGTCTGGTTCTGTCTGAGCACTGTAGTCTGGTGAATCTGCGGGCTTCCATCCTCAAACACGTCAGGAACAGCAAGAGTCTCACCAGCAGCAAGAACGCCAAGAGCAGCAGCCGGCCGAAACCTGCGTGAGACCAGCGCTCTCCGCCCCACACTCAGAGTTTGTCTGCTGTCATGTGAGTCATCTCACTGCTGTGTTTGTTCTGTGTGTGTCAGAGGTCTGAGCAGCTCAGCTTCAGAAAACTCCCTCAACCGGATGCGCAGTAACTCAAACGCAGCAGGAAACAGACAGACGTCTCCTCAGATCAAGAGCTCGCCGAGCTTCGGCTGCAGCGCTGCCAGCGCACAGCGGGCCCCTCCCGTCAGAGGTGAGATCATAGAAACATTGTAGCGTTCAGGAAATGAACGACCAACAGGAAAGACTGTCTTATACTGGTTATTTAAGTATGTTAAACATTTTTGTGTGAAAACTCAGACAGGCTGTGATTGGACTCAGCATGTGATTGGACAGGTGTGATTGGAGATGTGTGAGTATTGTTGAGTTTGTGTGTTTCAGTATGTGTGTTTTCTGCCCTGCTATAGAGTGTAAAGCTCAAGATAAGAGACACCTGCATCACCTACACCTGCTCCCTGCTCTCCGCCCACCGCCCCCCGCACGACCCCCTCTCTCACCTTCCTCCTCCTCATCCTCTGGAGGTGTGGGTGGGGCCCTGGGACCCTGCTCTATCAGTGTGGCAGGTCTGTACTCCCTGCAGCCACCTAGCCTGGCTCATATTCTTCCCTCTCTACAGAAGATGCCCTGCCCCAGCCTGCTGTCCAAACTCAGCCCCCTTCCCCCCCTGCAGGTCTACCTCAGTGACAGGACGGCCCCTGGGTCCACGCCACAGTGACGGGCCCTTCACTGTGTGTGTGTTTGAGGGCTTTAAAGTCGTTTTATTTTATGATTAAGATCTTTCATGTAGCGCCAGAGGAGATTAGGAATAAAATATTAAAAACAATTCCAAATTAAATTGTTACAATTGAGGCCTTGAATTCTACATTCAAATTTAAGTGGAATATGAGTTGAAAGGGCACATTTATGAGTCTCATGAAAACATTTTTTTATCTATATTTTTTATCTATAATTTTATCTCCAAGTCAGACATTTAGGAAATGTTATTTTCCATTAACAAATGGAGTCTGCTTTTTGGTCCACTAAGATGTTTTATATGACATAATTTTCATGACATACACAAAATGTAAAAACTGTTAATGGCCTTAAAACAGGCTTTATTTTATCCAAACCAATTTTTATTTTCATCTTTTGATTTTGAAACTGGGCATGTTGGCAGGTTTCATGAGAGAAGCTTCAAGATGCCAGATTAAATGCTTTTATAAGTTCATGGTGCACTTTTATTTTTTATTGTGATGTAAGCGAATACATTTTCAAGAGTCTATGAGTGTTTGGGTGACTCTGGCAAAACACAGACAGGCCTGTAGCCTCTGTGTGTGTTATTGATTTCTGTCTGTCTGTAGTAATCCTGTGAGCTCTTTGTGTGTATGTGTGTGTGTTATTGATAGATTAACTGATGTTTCACTCATACAAACTCACAGAGAGATTAACACTGATGTTTAACTCGTATAGACTCACAGTTAGAGATTAACACTGATGTTTCAGGTTTTATACATGATCCCAGAAATTAAATTAGCCTGTAAAACAATCAGTAACAAACAGAGCGTTTTAAAATAATGTAATATAAGTAGGTAAAATAGTGTGTATGTAAATGTACTGTGAGTGTTGCTCCGTTGTGCTGCTGTTCGTCTGTCTCTGGGTCAGTATCGTGTGTTCGTCTGGTGATCTGCTCTGCTGTGATGTCATCACTGTGTTTGGTGCTCTGTCTACATGACTGGAGTTACTTTCTGTTTCCTTTCATTGGTTATTTTGACCTCATAGTGGAGGTTTGTTCTTCATCTGTCTCTGATGTTTTGTGTTGAGATTATCACACAGAAACACGCGACAACCTGAAGACAGCATAATCCTGTGTTCTGTGTATGTTGAGAAGAGGGAGCAACACGTGTCACTTGATCTTTCTCTAATAAACATTCTCCTGTTTCAACTCAGACTGTCTCTTGACCTTCAACCTTTCTGTGCATTTCCACTCTTGACCTTTCCCTCTGTGTGCTGATTTCCTGTGACATCACTTCCTTTAGTCTGGTGTGAATTTTCTTAATGAGTATTTTTGTGTTTCTTTCAATTGACCTTTGAAGCAGACTTAAAATAAAATAATGTCATTTTCAGAGAAGCATTAACATAGCAAAATATTGTGACGTTTATGCTGAGTACAAGGAAAAATAAACTTCAAGATCTTTTGAGCAGTTTTGCTTTACACAGTAATGTATCTTGAAAAACCCTGAAAAAGACACGCCTTCTTGAATTTAATTGTTTTATTCAATTATATTTAAGTCAATGCAGACATGGCAAAGCTATCATGAGCTTTCTGTTGCAATAGTTACCAGCTCTTTTCACTTTTACCATGGCATTTGCATTGTAAAGCACTGTGACGTCATCTTTCTATGGTTACCAGAGCTGCAGTACCTCTGTAACATTTCTGACTTCAACAGTGCATGTTTTCTCATGACCAGATGTGATCTTTCTCTTTGTGTTGTTGCCTAGGCAACAGCTACCCTGAAACCCACCCAGCTGATCAGAGTAAAGAGTTTCCTGTGCAGGGTGGGCGGGGCATCAAGACTGGCAGAGCAGGTCCCTCCCACTCCCATACGTTTGAACAGAGGCTAATCACAGCACAGGTAGAGCTCTCACAGGTGCGCACACGTTGCTCAGTAACCAGAGATGGATTTACAGATTTTAAGATTGTTTGGACTCTTTCCAGGAAGCACATCAGGACTTCAGGACGTCTCTAGAATACAGCAGGTACAAATAATCAACAGTCTTTAGCTAGTGTGTTTGTGGCACATGTCGAAGTCCACATTTAATGATCATATTTCACATTTTACAGCATATTCAAAAGAGCATAACATTTTCACATCATTGTTCTTTTAAAATATATAATTTATTTAACAGATGTTTTTATCCAACGCCACATACAATTGACAATATTAGAAATGATCCAGAACGCTGCAGGTGGAGCTTCAGTAGCAGGTACCAGTGCAAAACTAGAGTGTCGTCTGTTCTGTGACAGATGTGAGCTGCAGTCTCGCCCCAGTCGAATCCCGCTGCGGAGGCACGTCCAGTCCACTGCCCCGCCTCCCACAGGTGCTTTACAGACGCCCGCCCTGAAAGTGTGGAAACTGATCAAACCGGGAATCAAGAAACACCTGGCAGGTCAGAGTCTCTCTCCCACGCTTCAGCACAAACAGACACATTTAATGAAGAAAGAGAAGTTATGATGGATGATTATGAAACAAACATCTACATGCACTGATGAACTCCTCACTGTTAGCCCAGGAACATTAATGAAGAAATGAAATGGTTGATTTTAATGTGTTTGCTCTGTTAGGAGTGTCTGGGAAAGACGTTTCTTCTCTAGGTCTTGCCACCAAAGTTCTGCTGAAGACTTCTGCTTGTAGCTACCAGAGATCTGAAGAGCCCACCAAACAGACACCTGCCACTGATACACACACACAAACAGGTAACACTCACATGCACACGTGTATCACGAGTGTTGCTGTTATAAAGAGCAACATTTACAGTGCTGTCAGTCTCTTTCAGATCACTGCAGGACTGAGATGACCTGAGGATCTGATCACAGGGACCTGAGATGACCTGAGGATCTGATCACGGGGACCTGAGGATCTGATCACGGGGACCTGAGGATCTGATCACGGGGACCTGAGGATCTGATCACGGGGACCTGAGGATCTGATCACGGGGACCTGAGATGACCTGAGGATCTGATCACGGGGACCTGAGATGACCTGAGGATCTGATCACGGGGACCTGAGATGACCTGAGGATCTGATCACGGGGACCTGAGATGACCTGAGGATCTGATCACGGGGACCTGAGATGACCTGAGGATCTGATCACAGTGACCTGAGGATCTGATCACAGTGACCTGAGGATCTGATCACAGTGACCTGAGGATCTGATCACAGTGACCTGAGGATCTGATCACGGGGACCTGAGGATCTGATCACGGGGACCTGAGGATCTGATCACGGGGACCTGAGGATCTGATCACGGGGACCTGAGGATCTGATCACGGGGACCTGAGGATCTGATCACGGGGACCTGAGGATCTGATCACGGGGACCTGAGGATCTGATCACGGGGACCTGAGGATCTGATCACGGGGACCTGAGATGACCTGAAGATCTGATCACAGGGACCTGAGATGACCTGAAGATCTGATCACAGTGACCTGAGGATCTGATCACAGGGACCTGAGGATCTGATCACAGGGACCTGAGGATCTGATCACAGGGACCTGAGCCTCTATACACACACACACACACACCTTTCTACACTCTACCAACACTAACATACAACATGACCAGAAAAGATTTTTTTTTAAAAATAACGTTTTTTATTTTGGAAAAGAATTGTGGTGCTTCTTATAAAAGATCAAAAGTATAAATGACCAAATCCAGTGTGAAATACTGACAGAAATGAGTGATGTGTCTTTATAGACTGTGATAAAGTCATGGTTGATCATGGTCAAACCTTCAAATATTTAAAAACAATTGTTCTGTGAACTCTGTGAAAGAATTTATGAAAGATGTTAACTTTGTTATTGATTAAAAACTACACATATACTAACTTCCTCACAATTTGACATGTTTATTAACAATGTTCATACAAAATTCACAGGCTGAATCTTCCCCATTCTCAGTGTCTGATGTTTGTCTGGCTGCTGTACACAATCTGAAAGAGAAATATATCAGACATTACTGTGTGTGTGTGTACAGTGTGTGTGTACAGTGTGTGTGTGTGTACAGTGTGTGTGTACAGTGTGTGTGTGTGTACAGTGTGTGTGTACAGTGTGTGTGTACAGTGTGTGTGTGTACCTCTGTTCTCTACACACAGCATCACTCCAGTTTCTTCGGGTTATTAACAGCAACATAATGATACAAAACCACCAGCAGGAAGAGCGACACTTCCAGCATGTTGGCAAATGTCGCCAGCTGCACGTCTGTTACCATGATGTTGTTCAGTCTGCGCTGATGTCTGATCTTGATGTAACTCCATTATATTACTGACTGACAGCGTAAGAAACACGGTACTGCCGCCGTACAAGTTTGTAATGATGCCAGATCAAATAAATTGTGATGTATTTGCCACGCTGACCATGTTTCTCTGATGTGAGTGATGAATAAATCCACAACTTCAGACACGTCACGTTACCACGAGTGTCTGATCGTCACATCCGGAATTAGCTGGTTTTCTGTTTATTCTAATTGTTAAACTGATCAGCAAACATCCGTTTAAATGGTTGATATGTATTATTTTATTTAATATGGTTGTGTAGGAAAATTGGAACAGGTATTAAAAGATTGTTGAAGGACACAAAGTGTTTGTCTCCAGAACAGAAGGTGGCGCTGTGCAGCAGCGCGTTTCACCTCCAGGCCGCTGGAGGCGCTGATGTGACTATGGACGCTAGTGACCACCATTGTGGAACCCCATATATATAATATCATTATATTTGTTTACGGTTTTTCTCTATTGTATGTTTCATAATGTCACATCTGAACAAAGTGAATCTTGTCCAGCTGAACAACAAATACTGACCAACAAATCATCTTGGTCAGTATTTTCAGATTCATTCAGCCTGAACCATATGACTGTATAACTCGAATCTCTAAAGAATCTCTCTCTCTCTCTGTCTCTCTGTTTCTTTCTGTCTCTGTTTCTCTCTGTCTCTCTGTTTCTTTCTGTCTCTGTTTCTCTCTGTCTCTCTGTTTCTTTCTGTCTCTGTTTCTCTCTCTCTCTCTCTGTCTCTCTGTTTCTTTCTGTCTCTGTTTCTCTCTCTCTCTCTCTCTCTCTCTCTCTCTCTCTCTGTTTCTCTGTCTGTCTCTCTGTTTCTTTCTGTTCTCTCTCTCTCTCTCTCTCTCTGTTTCTCTCTCTCTCTCTCTGTTTCTTTCTGTCTCCGTTTCTCTCTCTGTTTCTTTCTCTCTCTGTTTCTCTCTCTCTCTCTGTTTCTTTCTGTCTCCGTTTCTCTCTCTGTTTCTCTCTCTCTCTCTGTTTCTTTCTGTCTCCGTTTCTCTCTCTGTTTCTTTCTCTGTCTCTCTCTCTCTGTGTGTGTTTCTTTCTGTCTCTGTTTCTCTCTCTCTCTCTCTGTTTCTCTCTGTCTGTCTCTGTTTCTCTCTCTCTCTGTTTCTTTCTGTTTCTCTCTCTGTCTCTCTCTGTTTCTTTCTCTCTCTGTCTCTCTCTCTCTCTCTGTTTCTCTCTCTCTCTGTTTCTTTCTGTCTCCGTTTCTCTCTCTGTTTCTTTCTCTCTCTCTCTGTGTGTGTGTTTCTCTCTTTCTCTGTTTCTCTCTGTTTCTGTCTCTCTCTTTCTCTCTAGGCTCTGGTAAGTATCACAAGCACAGTGGTTGTGTGTTTTGTAAGCGTTTCTGCTCACCTCAGGATTATGACTCTCAGTGTCCCTGTGAATGGCACCTGACTGAGGGCACTCGACAGGCAGCATCCATCGAAGCCAACATCAGAAAGAGTGTGTTTAATCACCTCAACAGAACACACACTAGAGTTTGAGAATAACAGCTCTGATGATATGTGTATGTGACTCTCTCCCTGTCTCTATCTCTCTGGCCCACAGGAAGACTGGCGTGTGGAGAGTTTCCCTTCACAGAAGTGAGTGCTGTGATGTATTATGGGATGGATTTGGAGCTGTAGTGAGAGTTCAGAACATTCAGACATCTCATGTTTTGCTGATGTTACAGATCATCAATGAGTTCTTGGTGACGAAGGACAAACTCCCTTCAGCCTTCCACAGGAGAAAACCGAACCTGCTGCTCATGCAGGTACAGACCCAACGGCCAATCAGAACACAACACTGCTGCCTGAGTGAGGAAGATGTTTAGAGTATTTTCTTTACACACCCACACATCTGGAGATCTTGAGGTTTCTCCTGTGTAATTCTGAACAGAATTTCGTTCTGGAGAAGATGGACTGGCCCACACACTACAGCAGTGAGAAGGTTCTGCAGCTCATGACCTACACAGAACTCAAAAATAGAAAGCGCCACAGAGACACACCTGCTCAGATCCAGCTTGTAAGGTGTGTGTCTGCGTGCATGCCTGCGGGTGTGTGTATGCGTGTTTCAGTGCATGTGCGTGTGTATGTTAATCTGACCATTGTTGAAAAAAGAAATTGAATAATAATTTTATAAATAATTATGTATCATTTTCGTATATGTAATTCAATGTATCATAAACTCAAAATGACAGTAAAAATTAAATTTAAGGTTTAAAAGATATTGAACTCAGTATTTCCAAATGTGTATTATTAACCATGTTTATCGTTTTATTATATTAAAACATTCGTGCGTTGATCATTTCAAGCATGTTTTTCTCTTTATGTATTTTAATCTCATCAGAATCTCTAAATCTCGAGTTAGAAATGGAATTAACTGCTTTGAAGTGATCTGGAAGAAACCAGGTGATACAAACATTTTTCCATCAGATTTCACACCACATTAATAATAATAAAATGCCTCAATCTTCATTTGTACCCGAGGAAGCTGAATGATTAGTGATTTAAAAAGGTGGAAGGACTTTTATTGTGTAGTCTGAATGTTGTTTCAGGTTTTGATGTGACGTGTGACAGCATGTTTTCTGATCTTGTTAGTGTCTTGTGAGGTCAGATCAGGAGGGGTCAGAGGTCACAGGTGATGAAACAAATGTATCACTTTTAGGTGCTAAAACAGCTTCCTCTTCCCCCCCATCACAAAACCAATCCAGACACCCGACTACAGCGCTGCCCCCACTCACAAAACTAGTCCACATTCACAAAACCAATCCACACTCCTCACTACAGCTCTGCCCCCCCACTCACAGAGCCAATCCACACTCTTGACTACAGCTCTGCCCCCGCTTAAATGAATTAGGTAAATGTAACTAAAAAATCCCAGTAATGGTAATAAAAATAAGCATTTTCTGTGGTCATGAAAAACTGAAACTATGGGTTTTAAAACTTGGAACAGTCATATGTTATCAGTCCATCTACAGAGAGAGAGCTGAAGCCCAGGAGTCACTACACCCCCATAAACCTTCATCTGCTCTGTTTTCTGTTTATCTGAGTTCAAATGACTTTCTGTGATGAAAAACATTGTGTCACAGAAGATAGAGCTTCACTCTCCCTCAGTCTGTCAAGATCAAATGAGTCGTCTGCCCCTCTTCCTCTTTCAGTTCTCTCTCTCTCAGTGTGTGTCTGGGTGAGTGAGCAGGTGAGTGTGGTGTGGAGGTGTAGAGTTTGATGTTTTCCTGTGTTGAGGTCGAGGATCAAAGCCTGTTGTGATGTTCCTCACACTCTGGAGTTTAACTTCAGAACTATCTCACACCCTCGCCGTCACACACTGGCAGCTCACCAGCACACAGACACTTTGATTACTGGAGGTGTCACACAGAAGTTGCTGTCGGTTTAGCCCTGATCACACACATGCTTCTGTCCTGCATGAGCAGATTTTGAATGTTCCTTCTTCAGCACAAACCTGCGTGATGCTGCAATATAAAGACCATCATCACATGAACCAGAGAAACAAACAACACTGACAGCACCTCTGCACACTATCATCTGTGCCATAACGCTGACTACCACAGTCAATCCTGTGGTGGAAACACAAGACTTTCTTTGAAAGAATCAAATGAAATTTGATTCTTTCAAAATTCTGTTTTGGTCTGAAGTAAGTTAAGATTGTGTGTGTTTGTTTTGGTTGTTTCAGAAAAGAAGCTAAAAGCAAAGAAAGATGAGCCGGACAATGATGTGATGTTGAACCTTTTTGCTCAGATGTCTTTGCAAATGGCCACAGATTCAGAACATACACACTCCTCTGGAGCAGTATAGACTGGGATTCTTCCTCCTTCATGGTGTCTCCATCCCAGCAGCCTTAGGGCAACAAGGCTGATCTCAGACCAGCAGGAAATGGACCTGATCTCGCTGTGGCTCCAGTCTCTCATTTACACTCTGATCTGGACTCACCGCAGCAAGCGATGGATCGCACCCTTAAGGAGCGAGTCATTATGAAAAATGTTGTGAAGTCTAATGTGTGGATAGATGCTGCAGATCCACACGCCCAGTGAGCCAAAGAGTTCTGACCCTAAACTGAGTGACATCACATGTTCCAAAGCAGATTCAAGCCAATCAGAGCTGTCAAAAGTTCCTCTGACCACAGAGTGTTCAAAAACACAACCACACAACGCCAAGACATCCACAAACCTGCAGCATCTACAGTCACTCACAGCTGAACACTCACACCCAACAAAACAACCTCTGAGCTCTGAGAACACAGAGAGAAAACCACAGCGTGTGTGCTAGGCCAGATCCATTCAGTGATGACACTGAGAATCGACCTGGATCACAGAAAGTCAAGGTCACATCCAGACCCGTCAAAACTGGCCCAACCCACCTGCCCAGCGCAAAGAATCCACCCTGTAATGACCAGCTGAGGACTGTAACCCATAAAACTCCTGAAAAAGAGTTACACTGTGCCACCAGATCCAGCCACCTTATCCAGCTGCATCATGGGAAGATGGAGGGTGATGATTCAGATGTTTCTGTGGACAGTCCTCTGCCTCTGGCTGAAAGGTTGAAAATCAGGTTTGCAAAGTAAATGTGATGCATTTGAGTGGAATTATGAAACACAAACGAGAGTGTTCATTTGAAACCATGTTTAAAAATATAGTTTGCTTATAAATGTATGCACTAATGTGTTTAGCGATTCTTTGTAACTTATAGCTGAAGTGCTTTTGTAATTATCCCAAATCAACTACAGATTCAAATGTGATATCCATAATACAAAGACTTATTATTCAGACTCATTGAATCATCACTATCACATTATTTTTAAGAAGTTGGTTAAAATGTAGAAGGTCATAGTAAAGAATAAAATGTCATTTTCTACTGAAAGAACTTCCTACATAACAAGATATAAGTAACAGTGTTGTCCTAATGAGGACATAAACACCTTGTACTTCCTCTGGAGCCTTGATCATGAGTGACAGGTGTCACACCTTCCCAGACATGAAAGCTGTGACAGCTGCACCAACACCAGCTCACATACATGTTAAACTTCATTACACATCAATAACATCAATAACAGTTTCCTCAACAGATCTCTTAAAAGTGATTTAAAGAAAAATTCTCTTGGGCTATGGGAAAATAAGAACAATTATTAATCATACTTTTCTTGTTGTTAATTACCAATTGTGCACTCCTTACAGAAAAAAACCCACATTTATGTTTGTGTCCTTCAGTTTTCAGAAATCCACTTGCAGCTTGTTCAATAGCATAATCTTTCAACTAGGACCTTGTTTTATATTTATGAACACAGAAAGTAAAACATTGTGCAGTCGCTGAAGATTTGTATTCAAAGAGATCCTTTCCTTCAGTTTCCTTCAGCTGAACATACTTATTCTAGAGCATGTTTATTTCTTAAGCTCTGGGCATCTAGAAGTATTTTTCTCCGTCTGTTTGGTTTGGTCTTTTCACGACACGTTTGCGCACGTCTGATGACATCACTCTGTTAATTGGTGTCGTGTCGATTTAAAGAGTCATTTCCCACAAAAGGAGAATGTAATCATTTTCTTTTCTCTTACACATTAGCCGTCAACATCACCTTATTCACACCAGGGTGCCAAACGCGCTCATCCTCGTTTTGCGTCTTGCCACTTACTTCTCTTTGAACTTTGCGCTCGTAAAGATCTGGGGTATAAAACCCAAGTTGTACCCCACACCGGGGCATTTTCTCCGAGACAGATGCACGCGTGGATAAGCGGAGAGAGGATATGGCACAGATGGACTACGGTGTGGACATTGATGTTGCTACGGCAAAGGTTTTGTGTCACTGGGACTGGGGCCGAGAGGAGCGGGCGCTCGGAGACTCCAGCGCGTCCTCGCCGGAGTCCTGCTGTGAATCCGTGTGCTCGTCCCCGGAGATGCGCTCCAGCCCCGGAGGATGTCCCACATACTCGCTGTCCGGACTCAAACACAGCCGCGTCTCTGAGCAACAAAAGCCCAAAGTGAAGATGAGTATGAAGAGGAGGATAAAGGCGAGCGAGCGAGAGAAACTCCGCATGCGCAGTCTGGCGGAGGCGCTGCATCAGCTGCGCGATTACCTGCCGCCGGTGTACAGCAGGAGAGGACAGCCGCTCACCAAGATCCAGACCCTCAAACTCACCATCCAGTACATCCAAGAGCTCTCCAGCATCCTGCACCAGCAGTGAGGACGTCCATCTTCCTTCACTGGGCACGTGAAGAAACTGAACGCTGCTGTTTTTTTGGCTGCTGTTGTACAGATTCATTTTCTTCTTGTCTGAGTTTTTCACCACTCTTGTGTTTTTAATGATGTAAATATTTCGTGGTACTTGGGTGGCGTGTCTGTCTAATCTTATGATTTATGAAAGTGACATTTTAAGATGACATTTATTGAATAAATGTACTGCTCGTGTTGACGTACACTGGTCTTTTTACTGATGTCATTGATAATGTAGATAATGTTTCTATGTTCGTTTAAAAATCTGAAATTTATCTTTCCAAAGAGCTTGGAGAGGTCACATCCATAGCACAGCTCAATGAATGTTTGGGGCTCGCAATTTTATAAAAACAAATTTGTTTGTTTGTTTTATTGAACAATATCAATTTACAAACTCAAGTGGGGAACACAAATATGCATATGAAAAATACACACTTTCCCATGCTTAACACTTCATACGTCATACATAAATGTCCATGTGTGTATACATAAATCTAATCACGATTAACAACAAACAAACAAACAATATATATATTTAAACATTTCAGGGGGTTGCAAAGAAAAAAGTAATACAAGAAATCGAAATCGCAATTTTATAAATACCAACCGGATAAATTTAAATATACACAAAAGGGAAATAAGGCAATGATGCGATTTATTTTCCTTTATGTTCAAAAATAGTACATAAATAAACAAATTAAATTAGAAAAACACTGAAACGTGCATTAGATTGTGTGGATATAAAAGCCAATAAAGTTTTACACACGGTCAATATTATGACGCGTCACTATGAGCCTATCCCAGCGCGCCCTGTCCCGTGTGGGCGGGGCCTCGCGCTACAGCGGCGCTCTGACAAAGAGAATCAGCAGCGCGCGATGCGTCAGCGCGGCGCGAGCCGCCATTTCAAAGCCCGTGACGCGTCACGATTGTGTGAACGGATAACGGAGAACCGAGACAATTACCGAATAATTCCCGCGTGAGTCTCTGAAGGTGAGGCGAGAGTCTGTTACTGAAGCGCTGAATGTGAACCGCGCGTTATGAATAATAACTGTGATTGTTACGCTGTTATGAATCACAGTCCATCTGTCCTCATCCGTCCAGAGTGATTGTTACGCTGTTATGAATCACAGTTCATCTGTCCTCATCCGTCCAGAGTGATTGTTACGCTGTTATGAATCACAGTTCATCTGTCCTCATCCGTCCAGAGTGATTGTTACGCTGTTATGAATCACAGTCCATCTGTCCTCATCCGTCCAGAGTGATTGTTACGCTGTTATGAATCACAGTTCATCTGTCCTCATCCGTCCAGAGTGATTGTTACGCTGTTATGAATCACAGTTCATCTGTCCTCATCCGTCCAGAGTGATTGTTACGCTGTTATGAATCACAGTCCATCTGTCCTCATCCGTCCAGAGTGATTGTTACGCTGTTATGAATCACAGTTCATCTGTCCTCATCCGTCCAGAGTGATTGTTACGCTGTTATGAATCACAGTCCATCTGTCCTCATCCGTCCAGAGTGATTGTTACGCTGTTATGAATCACAGTCCATCTGTCCTCATCCGTCCAGAGTGATTGTTACGCTGTTATGAATCACAGTCCATCTGTCCTCATCCGTCCAGAGTGATTGTTACGCTGTTATGAATCACAGTTCATCTGTCCTCATCTGTACAGAGTGATTGTTACGCTGTTATGAATCACAGTTCATCTGTCCTCATCGTCCAGAGTGATTGTTACGCTGTTATGAATCACGTCCATCTGTTCCTCATCCGTCCAGAGTGATTGTTACGCTGTTATGAACACAGTTCATCTGTCTCATCCGTCCAGAGTGATTGTTACGCTGTTATGAATCACAGTTCATCTGTCCTCATCTGTACAGAGTGATTGTTACGCTGTTATGAATCACAGTTCATCTGTCCTCATCCGTCCAGAGTGATTGTTACGCTGTTATGAATCACAGTTCATCTGTCCTCATCCGTCCAGAGTGATTGTTACGCTGTTATGAATCACAGTTCATCTGTCCTCATCTGTACAGAGTGATTGTTACGCTGTTATGAATCAAGTTCATCTGTCCTCACCGTCCAGAGTGATTGTTACTGTTTGAATCACGTTCATCTGTCTCATCTGTACAGAGTGATTGTTACGCTGTTATGAATCACAGTTCATCTGTCCTCATCCGTCCAGAGTGATTGTTACGCTGTTATGAATCACAGTTCATCTGTGTCCTCATCCGTCCAGAGTGATTTTACGCTGTTATGAATCACAGTCCATCTGTCCTCATCGTCCAGAGTGATTGTTACGCTGTTATGAATCACAGTTCATCTGTCCTCATCCGTCCAGAGTGATTGTTACGCTGTTATGAATCACAGTTCATCTGTCCTCATCCGTCCAGAGTGATTGTTACGCTGTTATGAATCACAGTCCATCTGTCCTCATCGCCCAGAGTGATTGTTACGCTGTTATGAATCACAGTTCATCTGTCCTCATCCGTCCGCCCAGAGTGATTGTTACGCTGTTATGAATCACAGTTCATCTGTCCTCATCCGTCCAGAGTGATTGTTACGCTGTTATGAATCACAGTCCATCTGTCCTCATCCGTCCAGAGTGATTGTTACGCTGTTATGAATCACAGTTCATCTGTCCTCATCCGTCCAGAGTGATTGTTACGCTGTTATGAATCACAGTTCATCTGTCCTCATCCGTCCAGAGTGATTGT
Organism: Chromobotia macracanthus; assembly: GCA_036877525.1. Lineage (NCBI taxonomy): Eukaryota > Metazoa > Chordata > Actinopteri > Cypriniformes > Botiidae > Chromobotia > Chromobotia macracanthus. The sequence goes on from JAZGTH010000012.1 coordinate 461,383, forward strand.
TACGCTGTTGTGAATCACAGTTCATCTGTCCTCATCCGTCCAGAGTGATTGTTACGCTGTTATGAATCACAGTCCATCTGTCCTCATCCGTCCAGAGTGATTGTTACGCTGTTATGAATCACAGTCCATCTGTCCTCATCCGTCCAGAGTGATTGTTACGCTGTTATGAATCACAGTTCATCTGTCCTCATCTGTACAGAGTGATTGTTACGCTGTTATGAATCACAGTTCATCTGTCCTCATCCGTCCAGAGTGATTGTTACGCTGTTATGAATCACAGTCCATCTGTGTCCTCATCCGTCCAGAGTGATTGTTACGCTGTTATGAATCACAGTTCATCTGTCCTCATCCGTCCAGAGTGATTGTTACGCTGTTATGAATCACAGTTCATCTGTCCTCATCTGTACAGAGTGATTGTTACGCTGTTATGAATCACAGTTCATCTGTCCTCATCCGTCCAGAGTGATTGTTACGCTGTTATGAATCACAGTTCATCTGTCCTCATCCGTCCAGAGTGATTGTTACGCTGTTATGAATCACAGTTCATCTGTCCTCATCTGTACAGAGTGATTGTTACGCTGTTATGAATCACAGTTCATCTGTCCTCATCCGTCCAGAGTGATTGTTACGCTGTTATGAATCACAGTTCATCTGTCCTCATCTGTACAGAGTGATTGTTACGCTGTTATGAATCACAGTTCATCTGTCCTCATCCGTCCAGAGTGATTGTTACGCTGTTATGAATCACAGTTCATCTGTGTCCTCATCCGTCCAGAGTGATTGTTACGCTGTTATGAATCACAGTCCATCTGTCCTCATCCGTCCAGAGTGATTGTTACGCTGTTATGAATCACAGTTCATCTGTCCTCATCCGTCCAGAGTGATTGTTACGCTGTTATGAATCACAGTTCATCTGTCCTCATCCGTCCAGAGTGATTGTTACGCTGTTATGAATCGCAGTCCATCTGTCCTCATCCGTCCAGAGTGATTGTTACGCTGTTATGAATCACAGTCCATCTGTCCTCATCCGTCCAGAGTGATTGTTACGCTGTTATGAATCGCAGTCCATCTGTCCTCATCCGTCCAGAGTGATTGTTACGCTGTTATGAATCACAGTTCATCTGTCCTCATCCGCCCAGAGTGATTGTTACGCTGTTATGAATCACAGTCCATCTGTCCTCATCCGTCCAGAGTGATTGTTACGCTGTTATGAATCACAGTCCATCTGTCCTCATCCGTCCAGAGTGATTGTTACGCTGTTATGAATCACAGTCCATCTGTCCTCATCCGTCCAGAGTGATTGTTACGCTGTTATGAATCACAGTTCATCTGTCCTCATCCGTCCAGAGTGATTGTTACGCTGTTGTGAATCACAGTTCATCTGTCCTCATCCGTCCAGAGTGATTGTTACGCTGTTATGAATCACAGTCCATCTGTGTCCTCATCCGTCCAGAGTGATTGTTACGCTGTTATGAATCACAGTTCATCTGTCCTCATCCGTCCAGAGTGATTGTTACGCTGTTATGAATCACAGTCCATCTGTGTCCTCATCCGTCCAGAGTGATTGTTACGCTGTTATGAATCACAGTCCATCTGTCCTCATCCGTCCAGAGTGATTGTTACGCTGTTATGAATCACAGTTCATCTGTCCTCATCCGTCCAGAGTGATTGTTACGCTGTTATGAATCACAGTTCATCTGTGTCCTCATCCGTCCAGAGTGATTGTTACGCTGTTATGAATCACAGTTCATCTGTCCTCATCCGTCCAGAGTGATTGTTACGCTGTTATGAATCACAGTTCATCTGTCCTCATCCGTCCAGAGTGATTGTTACGCTGTTATGAATCACAGTTCATCTGTCCTCATCCGTCCAGAGTGATTGTTACGCTGTTATGAATCACAGTTCATCTGTCCTCATCCGTCCAGAGTGATTGTTACGCTGTTATGAATCACAGTCCATCTGTCCTCATCCGTACAGAGTGATTGTTACGCTGTTATGAATCACAGTTCATCTGTGTCCTCATCCGTCCAGAGTGATTGTTACGCTGTTATGAATCACAGTTCATCTGTCCTCATCCGTCCAGAGTGATTGTTACGCTGTTATGAATCACAGTTCATCTGTCCTCATCCGTCCAGAGTGATTGTTACGCTGTTATGAATCACAGTCCATCTGTCCTCATCCGTCCAGAGTGATTGTTACGCTGTTATGAATCACAGTTCATCTGTCCTCATCCGTCCAGAGTGATTGTTACGCTGTTATGAATCACAGTTCATCTGTCCTCATCCGTCCAGAGTGATTGTTACGCTGTTATGAATCACAGTCCATCTGTCCTCATCCGTCCAGAGTGATTGTTACGCTGTTGTGAATCACAGTCCATCTGTCCTCATCCGTCCAGAGTGATTGTTACGCTGTTATGAATCACAGTTCATCTGTCCTCATCCGTCCAGAGTGATTGTTACGCTGTTATGAATCACAGTTCATCTGTCCTCATCCGTCCAGAGTGATTGTTACGCTGTTATGAATCACAGTTCATCTGTCCTCATCTGTACAGAGTGATTGTTACGCTGTTATGAATCACAGTTCATCTGTCCTCATCCGTCCAGAGTGATTGTTACGCTGTTATGAATCACAGTTCATCTGTCCTCATCCGGCCCAGAGTGATTGTTACGCTGTTATGAATCACAGTTCATCTGTGTCCTCATCTGTCCAGAGTGATTGTTACGCTGTTATGAATCACAGTCCATCTGTCCTCATCCGTCCAGAGTGATTGTTACGCTGTTATGAATCACAGTTCATCTGTCCTCATCCGTCCAGAGTGATTGTTACGCTGTTATGAATCACAGTTCATCTGTCCTCATCCGGCCCAGAGTGATTGTTACGCTGTTGTGAATCACAGTTCATCGTGTCCTCATCCGTCCAGAGTGATTGTTACGCTGTTATGAATCACAGTTCATCTGTCCTCATCCGCCCAGAGTGATTGTTACGCTGTTATGAATCACAGTTCATCTGTCCTCATCCGTCCAGAGTGATTGTTACGCTGTTATGAATCACAGTTCATCTGTCCTCATCCGTCCAGAGTGATTGTTACGCTGTTATGAATCACAGTCCATCTGTCCTCATCCGTCCAGAGTGATTGTTACGCTGTTATGAATCACAGTCCATCTGTCCTCATCCGTCCAGAGTGATTGTCACGCTGTTGTGAATCACAGTTCATCTGTCCTCATCCGTCCAGAGTGATTGTTACGCTGTTATGAATCACAGTTCATCTGTCCTCATCCGTCCAGAGTGATTGTTACGCTGTTATGAATCACAGTTCATCTGTCCTCATCCGTCCAGAGTGATTGTTACGCTGTTATGAATCGCAGTTCATCTGTCCTCATCCGTCCAGAGTGATTGTTACGCTGTTATGAATCACAGTTCATCTGTCCTCATCCGTCCAGAGTGATTGTTACGCTGTTATGAATCACAGTTCATCTGTGTCCTCATCCGTCCAGAGTGATTGTTACGCTGTTGTGAATCACAGTTCATCTGTGTCCTCATCCGTCCAGAGTGATTGTTACGCTGTTATGAATCACAGTCCATCTGTCCTCATCCGTCCAGAGTGATTGTTACGCTGTTGTGAATCACAGTCCATCTGTCCTCATCCGTCCAGAGTGATTGTTACGCTGTTATGAATCACAGTTCATCTGTCCTCATCCGCCCAGAGTGATTGTTACGCTGTTATGAATCACAGTTCATCTGTGTCCTCATCCGTCTCCAGAGTGATTGTTACGCTGTTATGAATCACAGTTCATCTGTCCTCATCCGTCCAGAGTGATTGTTACGCTGTTATGAATCACAGTTCATCTGTCCTCATCCGTCCAGAGTGATTGTTACGCTGTTATGAATCACAGTTCATCTGTCCTCATCCGTCCAGAGTGATTGTTACGCTGTTATGAATCACAGTTCATCTGTCCTCATCCGCCCAGAGTGATTGTTACGCTGTTATGAATCAAGTTCATCTGTCCTCATCGTCCAGAGTGATTGTTACGCTGTTATGAACACAGTTCATCTGTGTCTCATCGTCCGAGTGATTGTTACCTGTTTGAACAGTTCATCTGTCCTCAGTCCAGAGTGATTGTTACGCTGTTATGAATCACAGTTCATCTGTCCTCATCCGTCCAGAGTGATTGTTACGCTGTTATGAATCACAGTTCATCTGTCCTCATCTGAACATTGAACACTGTTCACAGTTATTGAACATGTTTGTGTGCCTGTTCACAGTTATTGAACATGTTTGTGTGTCTGTTCACAGTTATTGAACATGTTTGTGTGTCTGTTCACAGTTATTGAACATGTTTGTGTGTCTGTTCACAGTTATTGAACATGTTGAACATGTTTGTGTGTCTGTTCACAGTTATTGAACATGTTTGTGTGTCTGTTCACAGTTATTGAACATGTTTGTGTGTCTGTTCACAGTTATTGAACATGTTGAACATGTTTGTGTGTCTGTTCACAGTTATTGAACATGTTTGTGTGTCTGTTCACAGTTATTGAACATGTTGAACATGTTTGTGTGTCTGTTCACAGTTATTGAACATGTTTGTGTGTCTGTTCACAGTTATTGAACATGTTTGTGTGTTGTACAGGGTTTAGAGATGGATGCTGAACCAGAGAAGGTAGAGGAGAAACAGACAGAGGCGATGGAGGGCACAGGCACACCTGCACAGGACGAGTCTTTACCTGAAAACAAATCCAGGTAGGCACATGATCAAAGCTCCTGCTGCCAGGGATGTCGGCCCTCGTCATGGTTCTGAGGTTTCCTTCTGCTTATTTATTTCTCCTCACAGGGATTGTGGAGCAAAGGGCAGAGGCAGAGGGGGGCGGACAGGCCACGGAGGTCGTGGGGGGCGAGGAATGATGATGAAGGGGTTTCGCCCACCTGGTCGTGTGAGAGGCAGAGGCCGTGATGGCTTTACAAACGGATTTGGAGCTATGAGGTTTTGTAGATGTGTCCGTGGTAGGGCTGGGTATTGTGAGCAATTTGGTGATTTTATTTTAATCTTATTTGTATGGTTTCAATTTGATTCTATTTTATTTTGATTCAATATCGATAAGTTATCAATATTTACAGTACAGCCCAGTTCGTTGCAGTTTACGTGTGTGTGTGTGAAGTGCATGGGGCTGATGTAGCGGTGGTGGCTGGTGCAGGTGGTGGCGAGGCTCTGACTGACTGGGTGACAGAAACACTGCCGCAAAAAACATACTGATAGAGATCTTTGTTATTGTGAGAGATTTAAAAATTATTTTAGTTCTTTTTTAAAACTGTCGGCACAAATAAGACTACGGCGCCCCCACAGTTTTGGTCATGAATGGGGAAAAACTGCTCTTAGGTAAAGCTTGCACATTAAGATTTGATTCAGAAATTTCCTGAGTTGGTCCTGAGAATCAATATTTTTTTTTACCCAGCCCTAGGTCTTGGCCATTTCCATTTTCTGTTTACAGTTGTTCCAGTCACTCTCAGTTCATGATGTTTCTTCTGAGTAATCGCTTCTTATGAGAGACTAAATCCCATGATATATCTGTCATTGTAGGCGGGGCATGGGCAGAACGTGGCCATATCCAGACATGCACGGCCGAAGGGGTGGTCCGGTGGGAATGATGTTAGGCCCGCCTCCGCCTCCCCCTCCCATGCACAGGCATGTGGAGTGCAGCTCCTATGATCCTGAAGAAAGATTTCACACTTTCCACCAAATATATGATCATATTGTGTTTGGGTATTGTAACGTGTAATTGTAGTAGGACTGGACAATATACCTTTAAAAAATTATATACTGATATTTTTCAGCCCATATATTTAATGTTTAGCTATTTAGTGTAAGCGCTAAAACACACACATCACACAGTGCTGCTTATTTAATATTTAAAATGTCTGGTGTTTATCATTGCAGGCATGGCCCACCTCCTCCACCAGGACATCTGGTTTTCAGGGGGCGGCCCCCACACCCGAGAGGGCAGAGCATGATGCTGCCCGGCCCTCCTCGCTATTTCCATCCCAGAGGGTAAGAACACACTCACTCGCTTTCTGAACTGCTCACTATTCTGAACTGTTCTTTCACAAACACACTGGAGAATCTCTGCATACTAGTGTAGCGTTTTTGATGAACGTATACACTACATTTCATTATTGGGCTACCATGATTAGTGCATGACACCCTGTTTTAACCGAATTATGTTTGAATCTGCAATGCAAATTTACGAGTTACGTTTCGGCCCCTTCTTGAGCATAGCAGCTCAATCCAAATGTGTCATTTTGTCCTTTCATGCAGCTACTACAATGGATCGGCCCCTCCTCTGCCCCGCCCACCTCCAGGCAGGGGCCAGCGCTGGCCGGGGCCCCGTGGTGGCCGGAGGTTTTAACAGCTCAGACATAGTTAAAATCTCCACCTCTGTAGCATTACTGGCCACCAAATAATTTCTGTCCAAACAGACTAGCAGATCATTTTACTGTATAAACACACTACCTTTTTCTGTTACTGTATTTGAGGGAAACAGACAGAAACATTTGGAGGTATTGTCACTCTTATGAAGAGCAGGACACATGTTCTGAAGTTCAGTTTTAAGTATAAGTTTTAAGTGTATTTCATGAGGATTTTACCCATAAGTGTTGTCCATTCTGTGTGGTGCTATTCCTGTGAGCCTTAAACAATCTTTCTCCTTTAGTCAAAGAAATAAAAGTGCATTTTAGTAAAGCAGAAGATGAGAAAAACTAAAGCATTGAGAGTTCGTCCACCGTCAGTAATCAGTGTTTATGTACAGTGATATATCTGTACTCCTTGGACCTCTCAGACATTCAAAAGATGTCAGTATGACATTTACCAAACAGATTATTGAGCCTCAGTATGTTTGTATGTGTAGTGCTTATGAATATTAATGATGAATGAATGATTTAATATCATTGAATTCAGTCTGAAGTGAAAATATTGCTGTGGAAACGTATTCATGTTTGTGTTCAGACGCACTACAATTTATACTTCTTTAAATCAATATTTCCTTGCTTTTCTATTTCAAAGTCAGTAACAAAAGTATTTAATTTAAAATAGTCAAAAAGCAAGGAGTAAAAACAACTCTGTGTTTTGAAGTGTCCTGGCACATTCACGTCTTGTAACTGATAAAGTCATGTGAATTTGTGGATGTAAATTGAGAAAACAGCTTTTGACAACTTTGAAAAACTTAACAAAATAAAGTTAAAATAAAAGGATCTCTCTTCTTATTGTTTATTTAAACTAAAGCTGAACGTCCATTTTCTAACTCTATGTAAAATGTGATGAACTGCATCTCTGAGAAATGGACAGTAGTGTAAATCAAAACGTTGTTTTTACTCTTTACATGAGCACAGAAAATATTTAATGAAAACTGACATGAGAACATTTATGATGATGAATCTGAGTTTTTATGAGGACTCTTCTAGAATAACATCATACAGATGAACATAATAGTGTATAAACTGATCTGCTGCTGCTTCTGTCAAGTTGTGTAATATTGATTTAAATGAAAGCTTTAAAGTTCTGAAGAGGCTGAAAATGCCGACAGACTAAAGCAAGTCCAGGGATGTGCTGCATACAGTCAGAGCTGCCTGTCCCCACAACACACTCTCTGTGACCTCGATTGGGCTCGTATTTCTCACAAAAGTTTCGATGTATTCTGTTCTCTAAAAAATGCATAAAATAAATTCATGTACACATCAGTTGATTTTAAAACAATAATATGACTTCAGCCGTGATAATGTTAGAACAGAAGATTGACGGATGTTTATTATGAGTTTCACAAAGTGTCTCAGTTGTGAGAATTATTGCTCTATACAGAGTGAAGATAAATTCATGTACATACAGTATTTCCTGGGGAATTAGAATGAACATTAGATTACAAGCAACAGTAATTTACAGGACAGCTGTTTTCTGGTGTTTATGTTTAGATAATATGAATTCTGAGTTGTGTATAATTGAGTGAAACAGGCTGTCTGTTTGTCACTTGAGAAATACACGTCAAAGGTTTGGACACACTGAATTTGTTTGTCATGGTGTTAAATACTTTGATCTAACGGCTAATGCTGAAATATTTGAAATTAGCTTCACAGATGATATCAGTTGTACCTGCATAAGACAGGTTTGTTTAAATGACTGGAGTAGACTGATAATAACAGCCAACAAGCATCCAGCAAAGCTGAGAGAACATGAGATCTTCAGTACTGTTTCAGACATCTCCAGATGACACTGATCTAGACAAACAAGCTTCAGTGTTTAATTAGTATCAGATTTAATTAGTATTTTTGGTCACTACATCATTTCCTTTTTTTTTGTTCATTTCAATGACTTTAATGTCATTCTAATATGTGGATAATGGTCATAATAAAGTATGTGTAGGTGTGTCCAGACCTTTGACAGAGAAAGTTGTTCAGCTTTAAGATTAATGACATCTGTAGAACCTGTGTGACAGGTGAGGTTGTTTACTGTGTGTTCTTCTGACGGCTCACTTCTGCACTTCTCATCTGCTGTGCTCTTCTACTGCTCCATTAACTCTGGATTGACTCTTGTTGTCTCCTGAAGGGGTTAGACACCCTTTTGTGGGCAGCTGGACATGCAGGAGGCAGGACTGTCCCGTCTGTGTCTCCTCTCTGCTCCTGCTCAGCCCAGATGATGTGATGCACCTTCATCTCTCGCATCGAAGGTGAGTTCCTCTCTGTGTTCATTCACACACTCCCATCACTCAGGACTGAGAGGAGCCGCCCATCACTCAGTCACACTGTGAAAATGAAAAGAGAATTAGAGCAGCTTTTTGAGGAACACTTTGAATTGGACCTGGAACAAGAACATTAAAGACTGTCAGTGGTCCTCCAGGATATTTACTGTAAAGGAGATGTTAGGAGGTGCTTGACACAGGTTTTGCAGTTCCTTAAACTATAGGATAATTAAGGCATCTTCAGAGGGACCTTCTCCAGTTCTGCTGGCGTATCTGAGGAACCTCAATGTTTTGATGAGCAGCTGCCATAAAGTATGAGTCTGTTGCTTACAGTAGGTTTATTTTTGATTGATTTCTGTGTAAACTCAGACCTTTGACCACAAAGGAATACAGTTAAAAAAGTCCAATCTTAAAAAGCAATAGTGCAATTTAAGTTTGAAGGACAGAATTGACAAACATTATCCTAATTTATGACAATTAGTACTGACTGTGATAAAACCCTTGTGACAACAAACCCCGGTCCTCTGTTTAAAAGCAGATGCTTTGCAATTTTGTTTTCACTATGTGTTTGTGGAAGAGTGAGAGAGAGCAGTGAGTCACTCAAATGCTTTAGCTCAGAGGAATGAGTGTTTTTACTCCTACTGCAGAAGACATAAACACAAGAGCCGAAACACAAGCTGAGGTCACAACGGGAGTGATGATTTATTTACACTTACAGCAGCATCACAATCAGCTGTTTGAATGAATTAAAGACAAGATTCTGTGCAAGTCTGTCTAGTGTTTTTACTTGTAACAGTCTAGATTTCTTCTGCTTCAATGTTTTCTGAAATTCAGACCACAGCTGCTCTGTTTACTGAAGCTCTAGCAGAACGTATGAACAGTCTTTAGACATTTACATCTGATCACAACTCCTTTAGTGTTCCAGTGACAGTCATTTCCTTCTCATCTCCTAGTTTCCATAGCACAAGTATAAAATGTGAGACACTGAGCTCATACTGTATCAGAATTAAACAATATTACTCAATTACTTAATTACCCAATTAAGCAACAACTGAAAAATTGTACAATAAATACAAACAATTGTTGGATTCATCTTTACAGCTTGATAACCAGCTTGTTTTATTATAGAAAAATGTATAAATAATACATATACATACACACAAGATATGGTAGAAACACAATTTATGTTCAACATTCGTTATAGCCTGGAAACATCAATAATCATTATACATTTTACTCTAGGCCCTTATACATGCCATACATAGCACTGGTCTGAGATCAGGTCCCCTTTGTGTTTGTATTAATTTGTTAGATCTCAAAAGCACGTTCTAAATCAGAGCTTATACTCCGGAGACACTTCACAGACAGGAGCCCAAGCGCTGGACAGGGGAGTTGTCACATGACCGTCACTGGCTGGACAGCTCCAGTTTGCTGTCGTCCCACAGAGGGTTCTGTATGTGTTCAGGGATCTTCTCCACAGCAGTCTGTATAGAACAACAAACATCAGTTCTGAACACACAAACACACTGCCTGTCTAAAACCACACGGTAGCTTACGCTCCACTCAGCAGGCTGTATGTGTACAGTATAACCGTGTCTATGTAGCAGAGGGTTTCATTTTCATACTGTTACCTTAGTGATCTCCATGGCAATGCCCTCAGGTAGATTTCTCTGTATGTACTCCAGATATACTCGTGCGGTTGACCCGGTTATTCTAGAAATCTGAAAGAGACAAAGATGATGTCATCAGTAGTTCCTTACAGTCAAAAAACATCAGGTAATTGTCAAATTGTGATTACCATTTGAAAAATTGTTTTTCAAATGGTGTAAGAATGCTGTTTAAAAGAATCTCCAGATTTCTCACCTCAATACACCGGTAATGTGTCCTCATCTCATACTGCACTCTGTGTTTCTTAAAGATGTGAACAGACTTCAGCAGTGTTAGTTTATCTATGTGCTTAGGCGGTTCACATCTGTTCAACAGAACACAAATAACATTCAGAGAATGAATATGACCTGAGAGGATTTATTCCTCACTCAGCATCTATAGTCTTGCTATTAAAACTGAAGAAGACTCACACTTTGTCCAGAGTCAGTCCAAGCGTCTGAGCTGCCAGACTGGCAAAGACTTCATAGCTGTCCAGCACTGACTTATCATGACCTTTCACCAGCACTGACAGCTTCTGATAGAGAGTGTCTGGCTCGTCTGTGACAGTGACGTGCACATACCAGCGCATCACATCTGCACTCACACTCTAAATCAATGAGACCTTGGCTTTTAAACCTTCTGCATTCTGAGACAATACACAGCATCAGAAAAAGACTCACGCCAGAGGAAGGTGATGATGCGGAGACAGGCCCTGTGTGTAAGAACGCTGCACAACACACACTCACAGACGGCCTGCAGACACAGAAACATCATACAGACCCTTTACTGCTCAGTCCTGCCTACACAACAGTTCACACCTTTACAGAAACATCTGAGAGCATTCTGAAAGATCCTGGAAATTAAGTGTTGAAAACAAAGATAATGACCAGAAGAAGAATCAGCATTTCTAAACCCCTTATGAAATAAAAGCAAATCTGTGGCACTGATCGTAATAACTCCTGTGTACAGAATTAAACAAATGCAAAACGAACACTTCTCGGAGTTTTGGCCTCCGTTCTACAGACAGACAGACAGACAGACAGACAGACATATTATTACTATTCCTGTTAGGGGATGAATAACCTTCATGTGAAACTGACCGTGGAGGGAGCGCCTGATGCTGAACCTGCAGTACAGAACACAAACAACACGTTCACAAAGTGAGCAGGACTGAACTGAAGTCTGTCAGTGTAACAGAGTAAAAGAGGCACACAGGTGAACATGTACCGATGAACAGCGGCTGTGAATGAAGGACAGGACGCGAACAGCACCAGCCCGCGCGATGGAGGCCGCCATGTTTCCTGCCTGACAGGCGGGCGGAAGCGGAAGTGACCCCACCAGCGCTCCGGCGTCATCCGAACAGATAAATACTTATAAATGAGAGTTCAATGCAAATTGTCAACAATTACACGCCCTTCTTTCGTTTTCGGAACACAGATATAATCCAAGAGCTTTCTCAACCCAGATAGTACTTTCAATGCAAAGAAAGGTAATAAAGACATTGTTAAAAAAGCCCATGTGACCACAGTGATTCAACTTTAATTTTATGAATTATGTTAATGACAGAATTTTAATTTTTGGGTGAACTATCCCTTTAAGGATGGGTAAAGGCAATCTGGATCACCTGGCAACCTGGATTTTTCTATACATACATACTTACATATTACATATATACATACATACATACATATATGTAAATGTATAGAATTTATATATGTATATATATAAATGCATATACAATATTAGCAAACGGCGTCATCTGTACCATCTAAACCTGTAAAATTCTATAATCATTTCTAACAAAACACTTCTAAAAATGTATTTTCATTTTCTGTAACGCAACTTTAACATGATATGTATTGTGAAAACGCTATACAAATAAATGTGAATGGAATTGAATGTGAATTGAGATTAATTTCTATTAAAATTCAAACAAACAAATGACCAAGACATGATCTGTGGAAATGCAGCTGTGTTGATCTGTGAACATCATATTTATAGATTTAAAAAACGTGAAAAGTACTATTTTTATAGATGTTGTATGGTTGTTTTAGTTTGGATTTTTATTGTTTGTATTACTATATAGAGTGATAAAGTTTTCCTGTTTTCTGCTTTTGTTCACAAATAAGGCACTTGCGTTTTTACGTGTTCGATTTTTAAACTATTAAATATTTAATATATTTTGTCATTAATAAAGAAAAGGCTGATTTCTGGTTCTTCGTAACATCCGCTGAACGTGTGATGAAACTGGAATGAAAAGCATTTGGGATGGGGGGGGCATGTGTTGGTCACGTGACCCAGCGCAGGGGCCCAGACAGCATCAGACTGAGAGACAACAGCGGAGAAAACACGTTCATCTGAGATCCACACAGACCAGACACGGGACGGCTCGTCTGCAGTCCGGCCCGTTGATCCAGCCCGTTCTGCAGTCCGGCCCGTTGATCCAGCCCGTTCTGCAGTCCGGCCCGTTGATCCAGCCCGTTCTGCAGTCCGGCCCGTTGATCCAGCCCGTTCTGCTGTTGTGTTTGTGAGAGGAAACACGGAGGCTGCGTGTTAAAGCGCTGTAGCTGCGGAGCTAACAAAAGCCAGAGACGCAGAGCTGAAGCCGGAGTGAAGCCGCGCATTCACCGGTGACGCTTTTCTGTCGAGTCGTGCGGCTCTTATCACACGACTTCAGCAGGATCAGCACACAGACACTTTCATTTGGGTTTGTATCACCTTCGGGCTTGTGACTGAATCTCTTCTTATTTATAAGGCACATTTAGCTTTCAGGATGTTGTTATTAGTGTGAGATCTTTCATGAAACAATATAATGCGACATGGATGTGTTAAATACGTACAAACCTCAATTTGTAGCTCTTGGATGGTTTCTTACGTTTTTAAACTTAAAACTCACTGTCTAATACCGTAATTGGATTGCGTGGCGAACTTTGTGGTTTATTTCTTTGTTTTGTGGTCTGATGTGTTTTAATGCTGATATTGTGGGTATTAAATGTATTCTGTTGCTGCATACATTGCGCCATGTAAATACATTACCAATCATCACTGACTACGTTTACATTGACAACAATATTCCGATATTAACCCGATTAAAGCAATACCATGGAAACAGCGATTTCTGATTACCTTAATGATTATTACCTTACTCGTACTCGAACTAAGACATGGAGTATTCCTGTTTTAGTGGCATTATGGAAGTGCATTATAGACGCACACGGTTCAGTGTTAACGTCATGTGAGAGTATTGAAAACATGATAGAAAATGTTCTAAAAGTCCTGTAAACACTAACCAGAATATCGTCTTATTCAGAATAAGGTCAATTATTAGATCACTGCTGTCCATGTAAATGTAGTCACTGATTATCTGTGAACATTATTTGTCCTTGGCCTTCCTAAAAGAATCCACAATGCTGATTGGCTGATGGCTCAACGAATGCAATGACGTCACTGCAGGGGCGGCACTTCCACTCCAGCTGCTGACGCGCCGGGAAATCCCGCCCGCACTGCTGCGATGCGCGCGCTGAGAGCAGCGCTGCGTCAGGTGATGACGCGACGCCATCATGAGCTTACGTTCTGCCTGTAAGTGTGCAGAAACTTTTCTGTGACTGGATGTCTTCATACCTGTGTTTCAACTCACAGGTAAATTCCCACAGACTGTCCTGAATATTCCCTGGAAAGGCATCAGTGCATTGATGTGTTTGCCTCATTAGTGGTCTCATCCGCGTCTGCGGATGCATTTGCGTTTAAAGAGGTTGTGAACTGGCAGCTGCTTACAGCAGGACCCCAGGGACCCACTGGAGAGCAGGGTGACGTGTGGATTTCTGTGCATCCGTTTGCGGTGCTCGACGCAGGTATGTTTGCGGCAGTGGAGCATGGTCCCGTCCTGTGCAGCGATTCCAACATCCTTTGCCTGTCCTGGAAGGGTCGTGTGGCTCGAAGCGAGAAGGAGAAGCCTGTGTGCAGGAGGCGCTACTATGAGGAGGGCTGGCTGGCCACAGGTAACGGCAGGGGAGTCGTAGGGGTGACGTTCACCTCCAGTCACTGCAGGAGAGACCGAACCACCCCGCAGCGCATCAACTTCAACCTGAGAGGACACAACAGTGAGGTGAGTCCTGACAGCGTCTTACCATACAATCTGTACCTCTAAATCCAGCTTCCCATTAATACCTGCTGTTTTAACTGCATTAATACATTTACTTGATTGGAATAAATGTGCTGGTTGAGTAACAACCTGGATCTCAGAATGTTTTAAATGTCCTAAAGACCTTTGTACACTTTTTCAAGTATAATTGTTTAGATAAATTAATGATATATTAATAAATATATTATTTACTGAAATACAACTGGTAATCTGCCTTAGCAATTTTTATACATTAATTTTGAATTATCACAGTCTGATCTGAAGTGTTTGTGTGGTGCATTATTTTATCTCACATCATGCCAGTGTCCATCACAAATGAAGAGAGCAAAAATAGAGGAGGGTAAAAATAACCGTCTGTAATCTGTCCCTTTGGGATTTTGAACCGTGTTGAGTCTTTAAAGTGTCTCTTCATCTGCTCCTGATGTTTCAGCTTCTCTTCTGATTCACACACACTCTTTCATACCTTATCTGTGGCTCTCAGCAGACTGAGACTGAAGTGTGTGTTAGGGTCTGACAGTCACTTTTCATGTGTGTTTATTGATATATAGGGAGTGTATAACCCTCTTCTCAGTGTGCTGTCCTCTGAGTGAGCTTAGTCCTGTATCACACTTGAGAGAGGTGAGGGCTTCAGGCCTGCCATTTAAACAGAGAAGCACACACACACGCATGCATGCACAACTCAAAAGCCCACTGGTTCTTCTCAAAGCTAGTTAGCGCTCATACTTGGTGTTTGTGGTTTGAACACACCCTGATTCACTGAGTGAAACCCCAGATTTTGCTGCTTATTGAGGGGAGATGTGATGAAACATCTCTCATAACGATTCGAGAGGTATTGAGCAAGAACATCACACTGATCAGTCACATGGTGTGTTTGGACAGGCACATGTTTGGGTGTTTATGTCATGTTCTTTTGTGTACAGTTCTGTGTTCTAGTTAAGTCCTCCTTACATAACCAGATCCTGAGGTCACATGTGAGGTTAGAGCAATCTGTCCTTCAGTCACACTCTTCTGGACTGTAAGGCGCCATGCTTGTAGTTTAGTGACACTCTGGATGAATCACTAACTGTGTTGTATTCTGTGTGAGTGTGTCCATGATTTAACTGGTGCTACAGTCACGCAGCATTGTGAATATCTCTGTCATTATCAGTGGTTTTATTTGCTCATTCAGTTTCCTGTTTAGGAAAGGTTTTGTTCTGTGCTGTATGAAGAGTGTAACATGTTTAATGTCTGCATTCATAGTCTAGAGTGAATGAATGGAGGAGGTCAATGACTCTATTCGTCAGCTCCTGCTGTAATCTCTGGGTTTGCTGGAATCTTAGTCTGATCTTGTTATGCCGTTTGATCCAGCAAACTGCTGCGTCACGGTCTGAACACACGGTCTGATCTCTTCTCTGAATATAGACGTGTGTTTTACCTGCAGTCATCTGCATCTCATCACATAGTGTCCACAGGCAGTGTGTGTGTGAGCGTGTGAACTGACTGGAGAGGGGTAACAACAGAGCCCACCACTGACTACTGATTGAGCACAACACCCTTTGACCTGTGATTTCTGCAGAAGCATGTGTTCACCTGACAACCCCAGAGCTCTGTCTTAAAGAGAGAGTTCACACAAAAATTAAAAGTCTTTTACTCACCTTCATGTCTTACGAAAACTTTTCACATGAGGAACGCAAAAGAAGATATTTTGAAATGCGTAGATAACCAAACAACACTGGCACCCACTGACTTCCATTGTATGGACACAAAACCACCAGAAAAAAGTCAGGTTTGGAATGACACGAGCGTGAGTAAATGATTAAAGAAAGTTAATTTTTGGTGAACTATCCCTTTAGACTATCCCTAACCCTAACACAAAATCAGCCTCTGTGACAGAAATACAAGGGATTTGTACTTTGAAAACCAGACTCTTACAGACTTTAGTCAGCAAAAACAGTCGCACTTGTTGTTCACATTGAATGTGTCATGCCAGTGGCCTCACGGTTTGGTGCTCTTGCAGGTGGTGTTAGTGAGGTGGAACGAACCCTTTCAGAAGCTTGCAACATGTGACACAGATGGTGGGATCTTCGTTTGGATCCAGTATGAGGGTCGCTGGTCTGTGGAGCTGGTCAATGATCGAGGAGCTCAGGTGAGGTTGAGAAGATTCCTGAAGCTTCTGTTCATGTTCACAGGACTGACGTGCAGTGATGATGTTTTGTTTCATCTGTGCAGGTGAGTGACTTCTCGTGGTCTCATGATGGGACACAGGCTCTGATCTCATACCGGGATGGTTTTGTGTTGGTGGGGTCGGTGAGCGGCCAGAGACACTGGTCCTCTGAAATCAACCTGGAGAGTCAAATCACCTGTGGGATCTGGACCCCCGATGACCAGCAGGTAACACATACACCTGCCTTAACTAACAGAAGTATTGTATGATAGGGCAGCAAGATGTATTGAAATTTCTTAATGTGAATGTTATTAGCAAATGTTAGCTGATATGTGCTTCTTTCCCAGGAAGAATGTGAAACGTGTATAATGTTTGATAATTATTATATGGAATATCACATCATTTAACAAGTTATTGTATGTCGCATTTTTTTAAATATAGTGCAGCTCTATTGTGTGTTGTTTTTGATTGTTTATACGATTGTTTACGGTGTTCAGACTTCATGTTTGATGCTGACCATCTTTGTTTCTGGCTTCTTTCTGTCACTCAGGTGTTGTTCGGCACAGCAGACGGGCAGGTGGTAGTAATGGACTGTCATGGGCGGATGTTGGCTCATATCCTGCTTCATGAGGCGGAGGGGATTGTGAGCATGGCCTGGAACTACCCCAGTTTTCTGCTTGAGGACAGCAGTGAGAGTGACACAGACTCGGATGATTACGCACCTCTGCAGGGTAACTCATCAGCGCTCAGCTTGTGCAAAACTGCTGCTACAGATATGACTGAAAACAGTCAAAATAGAGTATCTCATCTCGTCCAGGTGTTCACTGACTCTATAGTCCATATCTTCATTTAGTTTCAAAAACTATTTTTAAAACCCACTTCTGAATGCATATTGATTGCATATGTATTTGTTTCCATGTTTCATTTCCTAAATATATGAATCATAATATTTGGGATCATTAGGAATTCTTATGCATTATGACAATTGAGCACCCCCCATGTTATTGTAACAAACACTGATAAATTGCATTTCAATAATTTGCAGTAACATAAAAAGTAAATGAATTTTTAGACAAACGTTCTGGATTTATGAGATTGTGGTAATTGTGTGACCTGTACATGTTTCTGTGAGATTCCCTCATGAAGTGATGGGCAGCAGCTGATGTAACGTTTGCTGTCTTTCTCTAGTGTGCAGCCTGAAGCCAGTGTTGACTGTCTGCTTCACCTCTGGTGACGTCAGTCTGATGAACAGTTATGATGACCTCTCTCCTACAATAATACACACCGGCCTCAAAGGTGCGCACTAGATGATTCTCCCCCCAGTAGGCCGAGCTGCCCTGAATTGCCCTATCCATTTTCTGCATTCAAACTAATCATGCTGTGAGGTTTAAATTTTGATGTGTGTGTGTTTGTCAGATGTGGTCGTGCAGTGGTGCTCTCAGGGGGACCTGCTTGCTGTTGCTGGGATAGAGAAGCTTGGGATGACCCCTGACCCCTCTGGTGCCCAAGCAACACGAAATGCCATTGTTAAGTTTTACAACGTCCGTGGTGAACACATTTACTCGCTGGAAACACCCGCTCAGGTTTGTGTTCAGTCGCACACCTCTTGGGAAACATAAACCACTCAATCATACAGTAATGTTTCACAGGAATTCAAAAATTCACAAAAATATGTGGGTGTGTGTGTTGATCTGCATTCAGAGACCGATCAGTACATTGTGCTGGGGCCATCGAGATTCTCGCCTGTTTCTTGCCTGTGGCCCAGCGCTGTACGTGGTTCGGGTGGAGCACAGGGTTGCCAGCCTTCAACTTCTATCCCAGCAGGTCATTGCCAGGGCAGTACATGAAGAGAAGAACGTGGCCAAGCTCAACATGCCCTCCCGCCTCAGCACATACGTGTCTTCTGCTTTTGCTCCAACTGTTAAGGTAGAACATTTATGATCCCTTCCACATCCCATGTTTTTGCCATATCTTAATGTGCAGTAAATTCTTTTCTTTCAAAGAAACAGAGATTCTCTTTGATTCTGTTGTTTTTTATGTAATTTTCCCTCTGTCTTTGTTTCTGACATTTATTCCCACAGGCCCCCATCCCAGATCCCAATAACATGCGGGACTTTGTGAGTTACCCGACTTCCGGTAATGAGCGCCTCCACTGCACCATGAAGCGCACTGAGGACAACCCTGAGGTCGGTGGCCCGTGCTTCACATTGTACCTGGAGTATTTGGGGGGACTTGTTCCTATACTGAAGGGACGAAGGATTAGCAAGCTCCGCCCTGAATTTGTCATCATGGACCCAAAGACTGATGGGAAAACAGGTGGGTTTGAGAAACTAACAGTTAATTGCCAATGTGTTTTTACATGCTGGCCTGCTGCACTAAAACCGCACATATGTTTTTTCTCATTCTCAAATTGTTTGTATGTCACAGATGAAGTGTACGGAAGCAGCTTACTTCCCTCCATGACTGATAGCTGCAATTGCTCAGATTCTAGTGACATTGAGCTCAATGATGATTGGGGAGGAAAGAAATCACCAAAGATCTCCAGAGGCAGCAAGTCTCCCAAACTTCCCAGGTACTGGCACACTGTTCCATCTCCCTCTTCATGTTCTAGAATTGTAAGCACGTGTTGTGAACTGCTGTACTTACAGGCCTGCTGATAATTTCATTAAAACCGCTTGTGCACAATCCCTACTGGCTTTCATCATTTTGGATATGTCAGAAATTTTAGCCTGTTTAATAATAAGAAACGCATCATAAATGCTTTTCTAAAAAATTTAGCTTATCTTTGTAGCACAGGATGTTCAAAATTGCGTAAGAAAAGATTGGATTTTTTTAAGCATCCATGCTGTTTTGTAGGTTTTGTGTAATTCTGATGTAATTTATACTATAAATGATTACAATCTTACCTTGAACTAATTTCTTCATGTGCTACCTTCTCTGTAGAGACTTAGTGTGTCCCTTTACCAACAGGTTAAATATAGACCCCCGTAAGTCACCCAAGCTCTCCCGCACCACACAGGAAATATCCAGATCACCACGGTTGCCCGTTCGCAAACCTTCCATCAGCTCGCCGAGTCTGACTCGACGAGAGCTCCCCCTAGATGACATCACACAGGTACTTGGTGCATTCTCACAGCTAGATGACAGATCACATTGCTGTAAAGTTTGTTTAATGAAAACACAATTTTCTGTGTAGCCGATTACAGTCTATTACAGATTCATTCTTTCTCATAGTTTGTTTCCGTAATGTCTGTGTTTTAGTACAATTATCTTGCGCAAGTTACTTCCAACATATGGGGAACAAAGTTCAAAATTGTTGGGCTAGCAGCATTTTTGCCGACAAATCTTGGTGCAGGTAATATCATTTTTCAATAATAGGAATCGTGTGTTTGCGCTGAAGTCCCTGCTGTCTGGTTTAATCTATATCCTGTCACTGTCACTAGTTATCTACAAGACGAGTCTGCTTCACCTCCAGCCGAGACAGATGACCATCTACCTCCCTGAGGTAAGGAAGATCTCTGTGGAATACATAAACCTACCCATGTTCAGTCCTAATGTCTTCAGTGAGGATGAGGATGACCTGCCTGTCAGTGGAGCATCAGGAATCACTGACGATAATCCACCATGCACTGTCAACATACCTATTGCCCCCATACACAGCCCTGCTCAAGCCATGTCTCCTACCCAAAGCATTGGACTGGTCCAATCCCTACTAGCCAATCAAAACGTGCAGCTGGATGTATTGTCCAATCCAGTGTCAGCTGTGGCACCACCTGGGGTGGCTGACCATGGACAACAGTATTCTAGTCCTGGGCAGGTGATCTTTGGAGGTGTGGAAGTTGGACGGCTTTTAGTTGCTCAGAATTCAACATCCCTGCAGAAGCAACAGCTGCAGCAGCACTGTCAACAGCAGCAGCAAACACAGCAACAGCAGCAGCAAACACAGCAACAGCAGCAGCAAACACAGCAACAGCATCATCAACAGCTGCAGCAGCAACTTCAGCAATATCAGCTTAAACAGCAACAGATGCTACAGCATCAGCACATGCAGCAGCAGTTTCAGCATCACATCCAACAGCAGCATCTGCAAATTCAACTGCAGTTACAGCAGCAGTTGCAACAGCAGCACCAGATACAAGTCCCTTTTCAGACTTTGCCCTCAGGTCAATCATCTTGCCCGGTGATTCAGCTCCCACAGAGTACATTGCCAATCCCTCCCAATACAGGAGAGCACAGTACAGAACTAGGGGAGCATGAGCTTATGCTTAAGGTTAAAACCACTCGCTCTGCGCCACAACTGGCTGAGGGGGATGCCGTTGTTTTTACTGCTCCTCTTGAGATTAGCAAGATGAACCCTCCCCCTCCCTATCCTGGAACAGTTGTCGCTGCAGTGACAGCTGCAACAGCCACAGGTACAGCCCCAGCAACTTCATCCTCAAATTCCACATTAGGAGCAGCTGGGAGCAGCTGTAGCACGCTGTCCTCAGGGGAAGTCTGTCTAAAAAAAGGGGATTTGACTCTGTATCCACCTGGTGTGCAGGCAGCTCAGTATCCAACACCACCAGGTTATGAACGCATAACCACATTTGACAGCAGTGGAAATGTGGAGGAAGTGTGCCGTCCCCGTACACGACTTGTTTGCAACCAAAATGTTTACACATTGCAGGGCCCTGGTAGCTCTGCCACCCTCAGGGTCACGTCATCTTCCTCTATTTCAGAAGGGAAGAAGGTGCAGCTGCCCTATGCCTCAGCCACATTAAACCGTCTCACTGTGCCAAGGTACTCTATACCCAGTGGAGACCCACCCCCTTACCCTGACACATCCAATCAGGTCAGAGCGGGACGGAGCCCTGGCCAGAGACTTGATAGCAGCCTGATTCATGCTACCTTGAGGCGGAACAGTCGGGAGGCTGCGTTGAAGGTCTCTCAGATGCTGGATCCTCAGGGTACACTCCCCAGTAAGGCAAAAGCCAATACTTTGTCTGCTTCCTACCAGCACAGAGGGGCAACACCTCTTTATACATGCAGTCAGTGCAGTAGTAGCAGTGGTATAAGTGGTGGGGCCACCAGCAGTGGAAGTAATGGTATAGCTGGTGGTACAATCATCAGGCAGGATTTCCCACCAACTGGGGGTGGTGCACCTCACAGCACTGTTATAGTGCACTCTAACAGTGCTTCACCTCTGCCTTCTCAATCCTCCTATAATCTGCTCAGTATGGATGGTAGTGTTGCTTCTGCTGGAGGTGGAGACAGAGAACAGGCTGACTATATCAACTCTGCCTTTACAGAGGATGAGGCTCTGAATCAGTCTCTGAGGCAAATGGCTCTTAATAAAGAGGTTGTAAATCTTACAGTCAAACAACCTCCACCATATCAATGGGATTCATCTGCTACGGAAGACATCTGGGTTCCTCAAGAGCGTACACCATCTTTGCCCACCTCTGGACTACCATCATTCCACAAGCCTCCGTCACTTATCCTTAGCCCTGCACAGCATTTGGGTTTTCCCCATCTTCCTTTTGTGCTCTCACCTAAGTCTCCAGCAAGTCGTAATGCCACAACTTTTCAAACACCTGGAGCCTATCAGATGGTTTTGCCCTATCCACCAAGTGCAGGTTACAGTGGTCCCCTCTATCAGCCAGTACAAGCTTCTCAACGCCCCCCCTCACCCAAAGAGGTGGTCACTCCACTTCCATTTTCCCAGCAAGACCAAGCAATGGTCTTGCCACCTGGTTATCCACCCAATTTGGCCAATCTTGCCTGCTGCCCCCTGCCACCAATGTACCCTGGAACAACCTCCACTCTGCCTGTGACTCAGATTCCTCTTCATCCATGGGGTACTTACAACCCCTGTCCACCCATGTCAAGCCCTCCAGGTCCTGCCCCGTCACTTCCACCCAAAACCTCCCACATGTTAGATAAGCCTGTTCTCTCTCCTTCCCCTCAACCACCTCCTCTGCCTTCACCTCCACCAGACCTCCAAAATGTTGTCAGTCCCCCAGAGGCTATAGCTGAGGCTGGGGAGAGCTTTCAGGAGGTTCTCTCATTGAATGAAAGCCCAGTTCCACAAAGAGCAGACAGATTTATTAAAAAGAACAAAAAGTGTATAGACAACAGTAGGATGGAGGAAGCTAATGTTCCAGCCATAACAGAGGGAGGCAATAAATCCAAAAAAGAGGGCCGTGCACTTGGTGACTTCAACTCACTTATTTCCAGTCCAAGGTTGGGTGGACGAGACAAGAAGAGACCCAAAGTCCAGAAAGAGCAACTGAAAGCCAAAAAGTTAAACAAGGCCACAACGAATGAGTTCCAGGACAGCTCTGAGAGTGAACCTGAGCTCTTTATTAGCGGAGATGAGTTGATGAACCAGAGTGGAAAAAAAAGCTGGAAAGCAAAAAGAAACCTGCGGGCAGGAGGCTTTGAACTGGATGAAATCAAATGTCGAAAGGTTAATGAGAAGGAGGACCGGGGCCTTGGCAGCCAAGGGTTTGTCTACATCATGGCCAATAAACAGCCTCTCTGGAATGAAGCCACGCAGGTCTACCAGCTGGACTTCGGAGGGAGAGTCACACAGGAATCTGCAAAGAACTTCCAGATTGAGCTTGAGGGGAGACAGGTATGAGAAGATGTCTGCTGACATTTTCTGTATAAACCTTTGGGGTGGTTTCAGTTAGCCACCAATAAACCCATCCGTACTTGCTCATTCTAACTCATTCTTTTTGTGTAGGTGATGCAGTTCGGAAGGATTGATGGGAATGCATACATCCTGGACTTTCAATACCCTTTCTCAGCTGTGCAGGCTTTTGCTGTAGCACTTGCTAATGTCACCCAGCGCCTCAAGTGAATGTCTGGGCATGAACATTTTAGCCAGTTATACAATTTTTTCTTTGCTCTGTTTTTTTTTTTTAGTGTTTAAAATGCAGTTTAAAATGCAGTACTAATACTTGAAACTAATGCCACATTTTTCAAGTGTTAGAGGTACTACTGGGCACTGAAATCAATTGCTGTACACATACTGTCATTGCTTGTTTGTCAGACTTTGTGGAGGTAGTATCTAAACATACTTTCAGGGACTTTCCCCTTAGAGTACAATTGCTAGCATCTGATTGGATGCTCTTGGGCTTGCAGTCATAAAATGTATTTTATAAAGAAATAGTAAGGCTGAAAACCCAGTCTGTATGTGTATTCTCCCGGTATTTCTGTTAGGATGAGCTTGATTTGGCAAACAGAATAAGCTCAAAAGTAATGCTATATTCATTAGCACTGTAGCCTCTGTTGTTTTCATAATTCCTCATACGTTTTTTTGTTTTCTTTGATTTATTTGTATACTGTCCTGCATGTCTCGTCACTTTATGTAGCATTCACTTCTCTTCTGTTCATCTTGCTTGTGCATCTCTGTCAGGTCATGAGATGAGAAGATACAGATGTTTTTTCTCCCTCTGCTGATGCTTCTGTGAAGTGATCTTTCTAACGGCTGTTTGGCCACATTCAGTCCACCTGACATGCAAATGAGCTACAGGAAATATTTTTCTACTGTTTCAACAATGTCATTTCAAACCTTTAATTTTTTATATAATGTGTTTGTGACATTTGTTATCAGTGGTACAAATATCACAGTGTTAGATGAAGTCTCTGAGTTGGAATAGTTTTCAGTAGATTTCAGCAGTTGGTTGGTGAGGAACTGAAGTGAGATGGAAATAACTCTGTACTTCCTGATATGTGTGAGATTCTGATTGTTAATGACTATAGAACATACTTGACTGATGTCGGAGTGAAGTATATGACATGAGTAGTGAAGTCCAGTTCAGAAGAGTGTAAATCCAGACAGTGCAGCACATCTGCTACTGAAGCCATGTTAAGGGGCCTGATGACTGTGGTCATTACATTTTATTTATTTATTTATTTTTTGTTTAAACATTTTTGAAAGGGTTAAACAGTGTTTGGTCAGCATAATATCAGCATCATTTACACTGCATGTGTGTTTGTGCTTTAACAGAAAGATTCAAACACGCTAGTTTTATTTCTTGAGGTTGATATTGTTTATAATTTTGGTCCTTCACAAGGATTCTCTCTGGAAGCTGTCCTGGTGGTAACAGGAGACAAGAAATAGTTGGTTTGTGCTTATTTTTACAAAATATGATTTATGTCTTGTTTGTTTATTGTGAAATATTTTCAAGACTGTGTTCTTTATTGTTTTTATTATCAATACAGCAGTATTACAAATACAGTATGAAAACGGTTAATTCACTTTCTATAAGTGTGAACATTCTTTATGTGAAAGTGATTCTTCAACTTGGTGTTGTGAATATAATGTGGAGGATGCTGTTGTTGGTGGATGGGGGGGACAGCAGGAGGTTTCGGTATCAGTGTTGCAAGTGCGAAGGTGTGTGTTTGTGATTGTGGTGTGTAGTAAAGTGACTAGGTGGGTTTTGTCATGTTATTTATACCATGTTATGTTTCTACTCCAGTGTGTGTGTATTCCTACGAAGAATGGAAGCAGCACTTTCTCTCCAATGAAGTTTAATGACCTTCTCCTGAAGAAAAATGCTGTTAAATGATGTCTAGGAAATCCACTGAAATCAACCCCAGTTATAATGTTGAGTGATGTGTGTTGAGTCTTTGCAAGGTTCTGATTTGATCGGTGGTCTGTGTTGGACTTCATAATTATTCTGAATGTAATGGAATTTGTAATGAATTTGAAATGTGTTTGGTATATGTCAAAACGATGCGTTGAAGATGAGGGAAAAACGCAGCTTTGGTAAATGAGTATTTGTGTTGAACGATACAAAGGCATGCTGGGTAAATTGTGTTATTATGGAGTATGACTTGGCGAGCATGAATTGGCTTTGAACTTGAAAGATGTACGTCACAGTTTGTTATAATTACATTTTACAGTTCGTGTTTGCTTTAGTTTGCCAAAATTTGTTTCCATATTGTCTTAAGTATATAAAATACCCATGATGCCATTTTGTTTTGATGCGACTGCTTCGCAAAAACTGTGACTTGTTTAGATCTTTCATTTATATTGGTCAGATGTCTGGTTATTTGAACTATGCTATATAATTAGGGGAACCATAAACCATCTTTTGCTTTGCTGTTTTCACTTTTTCTTGACTATTATCTTTTAAACAGACTCGGGCGTTCACCCAAACTAACTTAAAGTCTATGCACTAGGGTTTGCATTGTACTGTTGTGAACAGTTTTGTTATTCCTCAGAAGCTGAAGTGCGTCTTTTGTCACTGTGTAGCCCAATAAAGTGTACAGCTTAAAATCCCTCTCAGTTGTGTTAATGTTACTGAGACTTTTGCTAACATACATTACACAGGACATATAAACACCAGCAGTGTGTTACCAGGTCCACACAGAATCTTGTTACACCTTGTGTTTTTGTGGTTATACTCTCCCTGTTTCTCTCTCTCTCTTGTTTGTAGTGAGAACATGGCGGTCTGTTTGTGATTGATGATGGATGGCTATTGGTGGATCCACTGGTGCGTGCTTTGAAAGAGGCTTTGTCATTAGATGGTGAGCTCACCTTAACTTGAGCCGCATGCTTGTGAGCTCCCCATGCCAACAGACCAAAACATATATGCCCATATATGATGTTTTCTGTTCCTGTTACTGTAACCAATCCTTGCTGTGAGAACCCTGAAAGCGTAGGGTGACCTGCCGTTTATTTTGAAGAGACATTCTGTGGGTTGTTTTTTGTTAGGGAGTTGGTGAGGTCTTTGTGTTTTTCTTTATTGGTTATTATTAGGTTATTATTGTTATTATTAGGTTAGTTATATTTGTCTTTTTGTTTATTATTTTGGCTTTGAGTCACCCTGAAGCCAATGCTCAACTTATCCACATTTTAAAATAAATATCAAGTCTATATTTATGGTGTTTCTTTTTTGGTCTGGCGGCTGGGCTGAGAATCCCCTATATATATATATATACATATATACATATACATATATATATATATACATATATATATATATATATATATATATATATATATATATATATATATACATATATATATATATATATATATATATATATATATATATATATATATATATATATATATATATATATATATATATATATATATATATATATATATGTGTGTGTGTGTGTGTGTATATGTATATATATATATGTATATATATGTATATATATGATTTTAAGAAGAACTTTATAAAGGTGATATATGGCACCAGTATTTTAACATGAGTAAATCTGCAGTGATAGATCTTAATACTGTATAATTTAGCGTTAAATGACTAGTTTCTTTCAGACTGTGGTGTGGTCCTACTATTCCCTACATTACGGGAAGCAAATGTCCTCACGGATAGTAATACCAGTAAATTTTGACCTTGTAGGGACATTTTTAGGTCCCCATGAGGAAACAATCTTTTTTGAAAATCTAAATTAGCAGAAAGTTTTCTGTGATGGGTAGGGTTAGTGTAGGGTTAGTGTAGGAGGATAGACTATACAGTTTAAACACCATTATGTCTAGGGAATGTCCCTAACACATGAAAACCCAAGATGTGTATTTGAGAGAGAGATTTTATGTTTAAATTTAACCTAAATTTAAAACATATACTGATGATCACTTATGTCATTACAGGACTTTCGCCAAGAGGGCCACTGTTACTCTGTTCAACTATTACCCCCACTGTTCCCTTTCAGTGCTGGGCGTCACAAAGATCATCCTGTCTCAGGCTATATGAGGTGGAGGTTGTGCTGGGTTGGGGTATTATTTACTGGTCAGGTAAATTGCCAACACTTTTTAAAACACTTAGAAGCGAACGCTGTTTTCAATGTTGTTAAATGTTAGCTGTGGGCTTTAAACAGGGGCTCTAGTTTCAGCAGTCTTATGGTAACGTGCCAGAGAAGAATTGGCCCTCCCAGTTGGGTCAGGTTCTCCCAAAGTTTCTTTCTTCATTTATTTCAGAGTTTTGGTTCCTCGCCACTAACGCCTTTGGCTTGCTCACTGGGAGACTGCTGACACTAGATTTTCTACTTTTCTATAATATTGCTTATACTATAATATCACATAACTTAATATCACATAACATTTGTAGCCATTATAAATAGCCATTATTTGCTTGTTTCCTAACTCTGGCCAGCCTGTATGTTTCCTGCTTCCACCTTAACATAGATTTAATGTTAGGGTAAGTCGTGCCCTGTGTAAGGGGGGTGGGCTAGGTTATCACAAGGCAAAACAGGGCTGTGGTTTACCCCAGAGTCTCATTTAGAGTTAGAAGTAATGTCTGCTATTTAAGGTGTGTGGGACACAGGTTCATGCACTGTTATTTAAAGCGTATTTCATGTGTCATGATGTTTGTTTAGTTGACTTCTGTTTGTTTTCATGCCACAGAGAATACTGTATTTTAGTTACACTGATATGGTGAATAATTGATGTTCTTCAGATTATTGTACAGAACAACAAAGACAAATTGTGCTGTCTCACAGGAAGTGCATAAACGTTTTTTTTTAATAAATAACAGCTACATAAACAGTAAACACATGCTGTTTAATGCCATTAAAATATATGAAGTATTCCGCTGATATTTGGAGTTGCACTACTCCCAGCACGCATCAAGTTGACTGAAGCACGCTGTCCATGGTGCTGAACGCTCATCTGCACACCTCCTTCAGCTCCTGTGTTCAGCATCAGCCCCTGTGTTCTGTGTTCAGCATCAGTCTCTGTGTTCCGTGTTCAGCATCAGTCTCTGTGTTCCGTGTTCAGCATCAGTCTCTGTGTTCCGTGTTCAGCATCAGTCTCTGTGTTCCGTGTTCAGCATCAGCCTCTGTGTTCCGTGTTCAGCATCAGCCTCTGTGTTCCGTGTTCAGCATCAGCCTCTCTGTTCCGTGTTCAGCATCAGCCTCTCTGTTCCGTGTTCAGCATCAGCCTCTCTGTGTTCCGTGTTCAGCATCAGCCTCTCTGTGTTCCGTGTTCAGCATCAGCCTCTCTGTGTTCCGTGTTCAGCATCAGCCTCTCTGTTCCGTGTTCAGCATCAGCCTCTCTTGTTCCGTGTTCAGCATCAGCTCTCTGTTCCTGTTCAGCATCAGTCTCTCTGTGTTCCGTGTTCAGCATCAGCCTCTCTGTGTTCCGTGTTCAGCATCAGCCTCTCTGTGTTCCGTGTTCAGCATCAGCCTCTCTGTGTTCCGTGTTCAGCATCAGTCTCTGTGTTCCGTGTTCAGCATCAGTCTCTCTGTGTTCCGTGTTCAGCATCAGCCTCTCTGTGTTCCGTGTTCAGCATCAGTCTCTCTGTTCCGTGTTCAGCATCAGTCTCTCTGTTCCGTGTTCAGCATCAGTCTCTGTGTTCCGTGTTCAGCATCAGTCTCTGTGTTCCGTGTTCAGCATCAGTCTCTGTGTTCCGTGTTCAGCATCAGTCTCTGTGTTCCGTGTTCAGCATCAGTCTCTGTGTTCCGTGTTCAGCATCAGTCTCTGTGTTCCGTGTTCAGCATCAGTCTCTGTGTTCCGTGTTCAGCATCAGTCTCTCTGTGTTCCGTGTTCAGCATCAGTCTCTCTGTGTTCCGTGTTCAGCATCAGCCTCTCTGTGTTCCGTGTTCAGCATCAGCCTCTCTGTGTTCCGTGTTCAGCATCAGCCTCTCTGTGTTCCGTGTTCAGCATCAGCCTCTCTGTGTTCCGTGTTCAGCATCAGCCTCTCTGTGTTCCGTGTTCAGCATCAGCCTCTCTGTGTTCCGTGTTCAGCATCAGCCTCTCTGTGTTCCGTGTTCAGCATCAGCCTCTCTGTGTTCCGTGTTCAGCATCAGCCTCTCTGTGTTCCGTGTTCAGCATCAGTCTCTCTGTGTTCCGTGTTCAGCATCAGTCTCTCTGTGTTCCGTGTTCAGCATCAGCCTCTCTGTGTTCCGTGTTCAGCATCAGCCTCTCTGTGTTCCGTGTTCAGCATCAGCCTCTCTGTGTTCCGTGTTCAGCATCAGCCTCTCTGTGTTCCGTGTTCAGCATCAGCCTCTCTGTGTTCCGTGTTCAGCATCAGCCTCTCTGTGTTCCGTGTTCAGCATCAGCCTCTCTGTGTTCCGTGTTCAGCATCAGCCTCTCTGTGTTCCGTGTTCAGCATCAGCCTCTCTGTGTTCCGTGTTCAGCATCAGCCTCTCTGTGTTCCGTGTTCAGCATCAGCCTCTCTGTGTTCCGTGTTCAGCACAATTAAAGCTCTTCGCCTGCATTTCCACTCAACACAGACCTGCAGCATAAGAGCAATAAACGCCATTTTCGGGAGCGCGCATGGAGCGGGTGGACAGCGGTGAGACCCCGTTACTCCGCGAGATGAAGCGTTTGTGTCAGAAGATACAGGAGGCGTGTGAGGAGCTGAGAGAAGATCAAATTCAAAAGTGCATTCATCATCACACCTGTCATTGTTTAAGACCAGCATCAATTAATTTGTATTATATGAAAATACATAATGTTTGGAATAAATGTTTGATATATTTAACATACATGTTATCAACTAATGTAAAACAAATAAGAGAGTCAACGCCGCATGCACACCGCAGGGGTGACGTCACGGCAGGTCGGGTTGACGTGTGCGGATATGCGGCAACACAAACTCTTGTTCTCTTCACTGATGGAATAAAATAACAGCGACTGAACGACGCTCACACACTTACACACACGTGTGGTCGCCATTATTACACACTGTATTTACACTGAACTGTTCAAATGCATTTGTTTTTTTGTTTAATGTTTAAACTGTTGTGTAACGTAGATGTGTGTGCTGTGGGCATGTTCTTAACATGAGTGAGGCATGTGGTGAGTGAGTGAGTGAGTGAGGCATGTGGTGAGTGAGTGAGACATGTGGCGAGTGAGTGAGTGAGTGAGTGAGACGTGGCGAGTGAGTGAGGCATGTGGTGAGTGAGGCATGTGGTGAGTGAGGCATGTGGCGGTGAGTGAGTGAGACGTGGTGAGTGAGTGAGGCATGTGGCGAGTGAGTGAGTGAGACGTGGTGAGTGAGTGAGGCATGTGGTGAGTGAGGCATGTGGTGAGTGAGTGAGTAAGTGAGTGAGGCATGTGGTGAGTGAGTGAGTGAGCATGTGGTGAGTGAGTGAGGCATGTGGTGAGTGAGGCATGTGGCGAGTGAGTGAGTGAGGCATGTGGCGAGTGAGTGAGTGAGGCATGTGGTGAGTGAGTGAGTGAGGCATGTGGTGAGTGAGTGAGTGAGGCATGTGGCGAGTGAGGCATGTGGCGAGTGAGTGAGTGAGGCATGTGGCGAGTGAGTGAGTGAGGCATGTGGCGAGTGAGTGAGTGAGGCATGTGGCGAGTGAGTGAGTGAGGCATGTGGTGAGTGAGTGAGGCATATGGCGAGTGAGTGAGTGAGTGAGGCATGTGGTGAGTGAGGCATGTGGTGAGTGAGGCATGTGGTGAGTGAGTGAGGCATGTGGTGAGTGAGGCATGTGGTGAGTGAGTGAGGCATGTGGTGAGTGAGGCATGTGGTGAGTGAGGCATGTGGTGAGTGAGTGAGTGAGTGAGTGAGTGAGACGTGGTGAGTGAGGCATGTGGTGAGTGAGGCATGAGTGAGTGAGTGAGGCATGTGGTGAGTGAGGCATGTGGTGAGTGAGTGAGGCATGTGGTGAGTGAGGCATGTGGTGAGTGAGGCATGTGGTGAGTGAGGCATGTGGTGAGGCATGTGGTGAGTGAGTGAGTAAGTGAGTGAGGCATGTGGTGAGTGAGTGAGTAAGTGAGTGAGGCATGTGGTGAGTGAGGCATGTGAGTGAGGCATGTGGTGAGTGAGGCATGTGGTGAGTAGTGAGGCATTGGTGAGTGAGGCATGTGGTGAGTGAGGCATGTGGTGAGGCATGTGGTGAGTGAGGCATTGGTGGTGAGGCATGTGGTGAGTGAGGCATGTGGTGAGTGAGGCATGTGGTGAGTGAGGCATGTGGTGAGGCATGTGGTGAGGCATGTGGTGAGTGAGGCATGTGGTGAGGCATGTGGTGAGGCATGTGGTGAGTGAGTGAGTGAGTGAGTGAGTGAGTGAGGCATGTGGTGAGTGAGGCATGTGGTGAGTGAGGCATGTGGTGAGTGAGTGAGGCATGTGGCGAGTGAGTGAGACGTGGCGAGTGAGTGAGACGTGGCGAGTGAGTGAGACGTGGCGAGTGAGTGAGACGTGGCGAGTGAGTGAGTGAGTGAGTGAGCGTGGTGAGTGAGTGAGGCATGTGGTGAGTGAGTGAGTGAGTGAGCGTGGTGAGTGAGTAAGGCATGTGGTGAGTGAGTGAGTGAGTGAGGCATGTGGCGAGTGAGTGAGGCATGTGGTGAGTGAGGCATGTGGCGAGTGAGTGAGTGAGACGTGGTGAGTGAGTGAGGCATGTGGCGAGTGAGTGAGTGAGTGAGACGTGGTGAGTGAGTGAGGCATGTGGCGAGTGAGGCATGTGGTGAGTGAGTGAGTAAGTGAGTGAGGCATGTGGTGAGTGAGTGAGTGAGACGTGGTGAGTGAGTGAGGCATGTGGTGAGTGAGGCATGTGGCGAGTGAGTGAGTGAGGCATGTGGTGAGTGAGTGAGGCATGTGGTGAGTGAGTGAGGCATGTGGCGAGTGAGTGAGTGAGGCATGTGGCGAGTGAGTGAGTGAGGCATGTGGTGAGTGAGGCATGTGGTGAGTGAGTGAGTGAGGCATGTGGCGAGTGAGTGAGTGAGGCATGTGGCGAGTGAGTGAGTGAGGCATGTGGCGAGTGAGTGAGTGAGACGTGGTGAGTGAGTGAGGCATGTGGTGAGTGAGGCATGTGGCGAGTGAGTGAGTGAGGCATGTGGCGAGTGAGTGAGTGAGGCATGTGGTGAGTGAGGCATGTGGTGAGTGAGGCATGTGGTGAGTGAGGCATGTGGTGAGTGAGGCATGTGGTGAGTGAGTGAGTAAGTGAGTGAGGCATGTGGTGAGTGAGGCATGTGGTGAGTGAGTGAGGCATATGGCGAGTGAGTGAGTGAGTGAGTGAGTGAGGCATGTGGTGAGTGAGGCATGTGGTGAGTGAGGCATGTGGTGAGTGAGGCATGTGGTGAGTGAGGCATGTGGTGAGTGAGTGAGTAAGTGAGTGAGGCATGTGGTGAGTGAGTGAGTAAGTGAGTGAGGCATGTGGTGAGTGAGTGAGTAAGTGAGTGAGGCATGTGGTGAGTGTGAGTAAGTGAGTGAGGCATGTGGTGAGTGAGGCATGTGGTGGTGGTGAGGCATGTGGTGAGTGAGTGAGGCATGTGGTGAGTGAGGCATGTGGTGAGTGAGGCATTGGGTGAGTGAGGCATGTGGTGAGGCATGTGGTGAGGCATGTGGTGAGTGAGGCATGTGGTGAGTGAGGCATGTGGTGAGTGAGGCATGTGGTGAGTGAGGCATGTGGTGAGTGAGGCATGTGGTGAGTGAGGCATGTGGTGAGTGAGGCATGTGGTGAGGCATGTGGTGAGGCATGTGGTAGAGGCATGTGGTGAGGCATGTGGTGAGGCATGTGGTGAGGCATGTGGTGAGGCATGTGGTGAGTGAGTGAGGCATGTGGTGAGTGAGGCATGTGGTGAGTGAGTGAGGCATGTGGTGAGTGAGTGAGGCATGTGGTGAGTGAGTGAGGCATGTGGTGAGTGAGTGAGGCATGTGGCGAGTGAGTGAGAGGTGGCGAGTGAGTGAGGCATGTGGTGAGTGGTGAGACGTGGCAGTGAGTGAGTGAGTGAGGCATGTGGCGAGTGAGTGAGTGAGTGAGGCATGTGGCGAGTGAGTGAGTGAGTGAGGCATGTGGCGAGTGAGTGAGTGAGTGAGGCATGTGGCGAGGAGGAGTGGTGAGTGAGGCATGTGGTGAGTGAGTGAGTGAGTGAGGCATGTGGTGAGTGAGTGAGTGAGGCATGTGGTGAGTGAGTGAGTGAGCGTGGCGAGTGAGTGAGGCATGTGGTGAGGAGTGAGTGAGTGAGGCATTGGCGAGTGAGTGAGTGAGGCATGAGGCAGTGAGTGAGTGAGGCATGTGGCGAGTGAGTGAGTGAGGCATGTGGTGAGTGAGTGAGTGAGGCATGTGGCGAGTGAGTGAGTGAGGCATGTGGCGAGTGAGTGAGTGAGGCATGTGGCGAGTGAGTGAGTGAGTGAGGCATGTGGCGAGTGAGTGAGTGAGGCATGTGGCGAGTGAGTGAGTGAGGCATGTGGCGAGTGAGTGAGTGACAGCGTGGTGAGTGAGTGAGGCATGTGGTGAGTGAGTGAGTGAGTGAGGCATGGCGAGTGAGTGAGTGAGTGAGCGTGGTGAGTGAGTGAGGCATGTGGCAGTGAGTGAGTGAGTGCGTGAGTGAGTGAGTGAGGCATGTGGCGAGTGAGTGAGTGAGTGAGCGTGGTGAGTGAGTGAGGCATGTGGCGAGTGAGTGAGTGAGCGTGGTGAGTGAGTGAGGCATGTGGCAGTGGTGAGTGAGTGAGCGTGGTGAGTGAGTGAGGCATGTGAGTGAGTGAGTGAGTGAGCGTGGTGAGTGAGTGAGGCATGTGTGAGTGAGTGAGTGAGTGAGGCATGTGGCGAGTGAGTGAGTGAGGCAGTGGCAGTGAGTGAGTGAGGCATGTGGCAGTGAGTGAGTGAGGCATGTGGCGAGTGAGTGAGTGACTGACAGCTCCTGGCAGATGCCTGAGGACTGGCCTGACAGACTCCTGAAGTGAGTGAGGCATTTGAGTGAGTGAGGCATCTGGCGACTACTGAAGCTCTGACGACTCCTGACAGACTCCTGACAGACTCTTGACAGACTCCTGACAGACTCTTGACAGACTCCTGACAGACTCCTGACAGACTCTTGACAGACTCCTGACAGACTCCTGACAGACTCCTGACAGACTCCTGACAGACTCTTGACAGACTCCTGACAGACTCCTGACAGACTCCTGACAGACTCTTGACAGACTCCTGACAGACTCCTGACAGACTCCTGACAGACTCTTGACAGACTCTTGACAGACTCTTGACAGACTCCTGACAGACTCCTGACAGACTCCAGGAGGTTTTGTTTATAGATGCCGTGCTGCTCATCTAGATTTTTTTTGTTTATTGGATGAAGGTATTCAGTCTTGTGTTCTGAATGTTCACATTCCAAAGCTGTTGTTGTTCTTTTGTCTGTCATTGCTATGTATTATTTGTGTTGTGGGTGAGAGAGGGAGTCCAGTAATGATCACGTCACTCATTCAATCTGACCCTCCACATCACTGTCAGATTCATCAGACAGGACAACAAGTTCTTCCATTTATTTTTTATAATTTTTTTA
This sequence comes from Chromobotia macracanthus, assembly GCA_036877525.1. Lineage (NCBI taxonomy): Eukaryota > Metazoa > Chordata > Actinopteri > Cypriniformes > Botiidae > Chromobotia > Chromobotia macracanthus. The sequence continues at coordinate 496,228 of JAZGTH010000012.1, forward strand.
TAATCTGACATTGTGGTATTTGGGGGTTTGCAGTACGATACCCTATATTGGTACCATAGTCCTGAATTGTCAGTGTGCTTTTCATAAACACATTCTTGAGAAAGGACAATGTTTGTTATTATTCACACAGTAGCATATCTGTCAACTGAGCTGCCAGACATAATATTTCATAAATACCACTACCTGTTTACATTGTTATACTGTTACTACAACAGAAGACTAATCTCAGTGTCATTCCTGTTGGTTTTTTAGTTCAGATTGAGCCGTGGGTTCAGGGTTCCAGAGGTCGGCTTCTTTGTGCCTTTCATTATGTACAGAACATCATTCCCAAACCCTGCAGAACTCGGTCCAAACTGAAGGGCTGGAGCTTTCCTTCAGTCGCACTGCTGTGAGGTCTCAAGACAATGTTGACTATAAAATGTTCATTAAATTTTTAAGACTGAGACTTTCCAGCAATTCATGTGCTTGTATTGGACTGTATGTGTGTTTAACACAAGAACACTGAACGTGTGGTACAGTAAGAAAATCAGACTGAACAAATGGCAGTTTGCATGTACAGTGAGCAGCAGGAAACGGTGTCTGTTAGTCTTGAATCTTCTGGCAGATCGTGTAGTTTAGATGGCAAGTCCAAAAACACTGACGATACAGTACATGGATTGAACACAAAGCATGTATATAAACACTGCTTCATTTTAAAGCCTGTGTGTAGATCTGCAGCTAACATCTGCAGCTCTTCCTGCCATCTGTGTTGCAGTTTCAGAAGCAGGAGGATGCAGACTGCATTATAATGCAGGTCACTGTCAAAAAGATGGAAATATAGTGCTTTAATGTATGTAACATTATTTCAGTAAGTCTTTCAGTCCACTAAAGTAGATGCTGATAAACAAAAGAAAAGTGAACGAACTGTGACGTAAATAATACACGTCCACAGATCAGGCGGTTTTATGGCAGCGCAACGCACACAACATGATTGATGGCTCAGAATCACCAATAAGAACAGCTAAATTAAGACCCGCCCCGCGGAAGAGGCTTGACGTCAGTGTCCCCGCCCCGCCGCTTCCTCTTTCGCAGTGGCGGTCAGCGAGACATCATGAAGGCGTCTGGCACAGTGAGTAAAACGCCGTGAGGTCCTCACACACGGTTACAGGTCACTTATGAGCCGCACACACACGTTCATATCACCGCGTTTCTATCGCCCGTTTTGAGGATGAACGCGATAGATGCGCGATTGAGTGTTAACTGGAGCTGCGCGAGGAAACATGGCGGCTGAGAGACGAATCCATGTGCCCGCTAGTGATCACACACACACTCTCTCACACACACACACACACACTCACTCTGTCACACACACACTCTCACACACACACACACTCTCTCACACACACACACTCTCTCACACACTCACTCTCTCTCACACACATTCACTCTCACACACACACACACTCTCTCTCTCACACACACACACACTCTCTCTCTCACACACATTCACTCTCACACACACACACACTCTCTCACACACACTCTCTCACACACACACTCACTCTGTCACACACACACTCACACACACACACTCTCTCTCACACACCACTCACTCTCTCACACACACTCTCTCACACACACACACATTCACTCTCACACACACACTCACTCACACACACACTCTCACACGCGCTCACTCTTTCACGCGCTCACTCTCTCACACGCGCTCACTCCTCACACACGCGCTCTCTCACACACACACTCACTCTCTCACACACACACTCACTCTCTCTCTCACACTCACTCTCTCTCTCACACTCACTCTCTCTCTCACACTCACTCTCTCGCACACACTCACTCAGACTCAGGTGGTCTTACTGTACAGTTTAGTTAGTTTCATTGTGGGTAAAAATCTGTTGCAAGATTGACGTGGTGAAGAATGCAGAAAACAGCAGCAGTTACCAACAGATCACAAAACATCAACAATAAAAAATTTGAATTTCTGTTTTCTCTGCAGCTTCGGGAATATAAAGTTGTTGGGCGCCTGTTGCCCTCTGCTAAGAATCCTGCCCCTCCTCTGTACCGCATGAGGATTTTTGCCCCCAATCATGTGGTGGCTAAATCTCGTTTCTGGTACTTTGTCTCCCAGCTGAGGAAGATGAAGAAAGCTTCTGGAGAGACTGTCTACTGTGGCCTGGTAAGAACATACAATGGTTTGTGGCTTTTCATCCCTGTATACAGTGATGTCACTTTCAGCTGATATTTGTCAACTGGTTTGGAGAGGACATGCAGCTTCTGGTTTTTGTTTGTCCTGATTGTTGTCGTGTTTCATGTGCAGGTTCATGAGAAAACTCCCCTCAAGGTGAAGAACTTTGGCATCTGGCTGCGTTATGACTCTCGCAGTGGAACTCATAACATGTACCGCGAGTACAGAGACCTCACCACCTCTGGAGCTGTCACCCAGTGCTGTAAGTTTATCAGTGTGTGTGGTGAACTCATCTGCTGTCAGTGTACCTGCATCATTCCTGTTAATAAATGCTCTGTGTCTGTGATTCACCTGCACACAAACCCAAAGGTCTTTTCTCCCAGTGATCATGATCTTGCTGTGTGTGCACAAAGTAAAACTGAACCTTGTCGCCTTTCACAGGTTGATTTTGTGCCACTGAAAGTGAATTCAAGGTGCCACATGTCTTTCACTGTTTCCTGAAGTGTTGACGTGTGACTGATGTTTCGCGTATGTTCTTCAGATCGTGATATGGGTGCCAGGCATCGCGCCCGTGCTCACTCCATCCAGATCATGAAGGTGCAGGTCATTCCCGCCAGCAAATGCCGCAGACCTGCCATCAAGCAGTTCCACGTGAGTTGACATGTTCAGAACCTCCTCACACTCTGTCAGGAGTCTGAGGATTCGCTGCTGTCACACCCTTTCACACAAAAGTTTTATCTTAAATCAGTTGTAAGATGTTTGATATGCAGTATAATTTTGACTCATTCTTGGACTGTAATTAGATGTGTATATATGTGCTGGTTTTGTAAACAACTTTCTCTGTTTTAAATCAGTGTTTTTATATTTAAAATGATTAGATGTTAATGTTGTGAAATTTGCCTCTAGGACTCCAAGATCAAGTTCCCCCTCCCTCACAGGGTTCTGCGTCGCCAACACAAGCCTCGATTCACCACCAAGAGACCAAACACTTTCTTTTAAAGTGCATGTTTGTCTTTTCACATTACTGGCTAATAAACAGTGAAAAAACACTCGTGTTCAGTTTGAGTTTTATTGTCTATAATCACAATCATTGAGTTCTTGTTGAAAATCGTAACGGCTCTAAACAGAAACATCTTTACATTTACATGTTTGTCAGATGTGGGATTTACTCTGTGTCTGATCAGTATGCAGGAGTCAATGGTTTGAGGGTGAGATGTCACCTGTAGCTGTTATTGTGTGATGTACACTTGAAGACATTTAATTCAACAACACAACAGATTTGTTTTGTTACACAAACACTAGACACTGCATCTTTCAGTCTTTATTTTGATAGGTGTTTGTTATAAATTCTTGTTTATAATGTCTTCGTATGTTTAATGTTGAGTTTAAATAATAGACTCCCGTTAGAGAGTTGAGATGAGAGGCTGAGTGTGCACGCGGCGTTTCTCACTCTGCACCACCAGGCGGCGCTGTTTCACCAGTCGAGATTCAGTTTGTGAACACACGTGCCTGTTTACTCACATTACGAGTGTGATCACACACACACACACACACACACACACACACTCACACTTCAGAAGATGTGAAGTCAGACGTGTGTATTAGCAGCACTGCAGTCGAGCGACTGAACCTTCATGACACTCGGCCAAGCAAACGCTGGAGTGTGATGTTTCTGAGCCCACAGATTTAAAGAGAAAATCAACCTGGGGAAGCAGTAAGAAATCATTTCATGCTGCATGTTCAGACACGCATTACATATGATGTGATAAACCAAAGTATTTACTGCCTGAATTTAAACCTTTTATTCTTAATTGATTATTGGGTTGTTTCCAGCATTGCATTGTGGGATATTAATGTGTATTTACTGTATTTGTTATTGATCAATACACAGTGAAGGTTTGATTAACTGGTTTGTTTATTTGATGGCTTTCCTCAGCACACAGCCACAACAGAAGCTAGTGGAGCTTTTCCTGCACTCAGATTCCTCACGGCTGATTGCCGGCATGAGAATATTTGTTGTCCTGCTCTGCTCACTCTGGTTTTCTGCTGTGTCCAGTTGCCTTTGGAGTTTAACAGCAGGAAACCGCAGTTAAAATATCTTCTGATCACTAAAAGGGCAACAAAAACACACACTCAAGCTCTGTTCAGACTTTTATAGACTCACACACTCGTCTTGGCAAGAGAAATGGAGCAACAATGAAGGAAAGTAAGAAATGTCTTTGAACTCTGAGTGTCTGTTTCACAGGCTGAATGTTTGGTCACTGGCCAGAGGCACCCAGGAGAAGAGCCACAGAAAGACGGACACCAGGAGGAAAGACAGACACAGTACTGAGATGTTAGAAGGTGGACACAGGAGACCTTTCCACCTACACTTGTATGAGATGTTCTTCAAATCCTCTGAATCTCCTGTTTCATCCAGCCTCCCGGGAGACTGGTATTAGAAAAACGTTTCTCCATGAGTTTTGGACCACAATCCCACTCACTAGCTCAAAGTCACCATTATCAAAAGCTGGTTGTGGGTGCTGAGCAGTCTGAAAATGCACAGGTTCACATGTTCCTTGAGTTTAAATTGAACCCATTTCCACAAATGGATTTTTGATCCATTAAGAGAAAAAAAGCAGAAGAAAGACAGCCTTTCCTTTCAGGTCAACAGCAGGGGATTTCTGGGATGTGTTGCCATGGGCAACCACAGGATGAACTTTGCCTAAGCAAAGCTAAAATATATCGGCTCTGATTTCCACACACAGAGGAAAAGAAACAAAACTGAAACGTATTGTACTGTTCCAGAGATTAAACACACTCTGCCAGTTCCTATAAAAAGCTTTAAATCTGAAAAACAACAACAAATCAGAGGTAAATGTGAATATTCCTCATGTTTCATAGGTCGGTTTGATCAACTGATGTTTCATACATCAGAACATCAGTTTATCAACAACACGATGAGGGGAGTGTTTTCTGTCTCTGTGTTACTGCTGTAACTGTATATGATCATTTGATGAGTATTTTATTCATCGTGTTTCCCTGCTGTCTGTACCCGCAATAGTAACTGAATAACCTGGCCAGAGAGAGACCTTCACACACTGTGGTGTAGGAGTTTTCAGTGCAGCCTGAGAGAGTAGCAGGGCAACTAGTACTGTCATCGATGGGAACCCAGAGTTTGACGAACTGCTTCCGTCATTTGCAGGGCTAGACCTGTTAAACAGCTGACAGAGGCACACAACCACTGAGTGAGTGAAGAGCGAAATGTGTTCACCTCTGTCTGCAGTGTGTACACACACACGTACTGCTGCAGGTCTCCTGCATCACCGACTCAGACATGGGAACACACACACATGTACTTATGTAACTTATGTATAAGGACATTCCACTCTAACCCTAACAGAGAACTTTCTCCTTTTAAGAATTAAAAAAATATCATTATAGTGTTTATACAAATAAGATTGTCCTTAAAAGGAGGTTTTGCTCAGATTTGTCAGGTTTTGCTGACTTTTGGGTACAAAATTGTCTCCAATGACTGTGAGCTGAGTGTTTATTCAGTGTGTTTGTACCAGTGACACTAGAGTCCACATGGGCCTCTGAGCTGCTGATGTGGTTACCTGTAGTCATGCTCCTTTATTCTTCACCTTTGGTTCCAACACAAGGCAAGATTTATAAAATGAAACACCCTTCAGTATTATAGCCAGACCCCTGCAGCACAGACGGGGTCTTCAGGTTTTGAGGTGTGTTTCCATGCATGTAGGTTGATGTTGAATGATGTTAAATCGGCCGGAAACCCCTGTGGGTTAAATAGAGAATCTGTTTGGCTTCCGCTGAGTACAGCTGAATTTAACGCACACACAGACTAAAATTCAATGATCTGTAAATGAGCAGTTTACAGTCACTCATTCTGTCACTCATTGACTGTCACTCATTTACTTGTTTGATTTGTGACCTAAAAATATTGCAGATGTTGATATTCCAAATAATTTCAGCTTTTGTCATTTTCATGTTTTATACCTTTTCATCCGTATTGTAACATTTCCAGGTTAAAATAGGTTTACAGTAAAGTTTGTCAGTTTATTTCTTCTTTACATTCTAACACATCAAGG
>JAZGTH010000012.1:505000-635000 GCA_036877525.1 Chromobotia macracanthus
CAGCCGTGTTTTAAAGCAGGTCAGTTTGTATGTTCATCAGCTCTCAGGACATTCAGAATTTGTCAGGACTTTTGTTCTTTTGGAACTGTAAAGTCATTATTAGATTTACAGTACTGTGCAAAAGTCTTAGGCACATTTGTATTTTCAAAAAAATGGTTTTAAGCAAGTTATTTATATCTTTTGCTGTAGTGTCAGTAGGAATTCTAAGATTACATTGCCAAACATTCTTTTTGCCATTAATTGTAATACTCCAGCAAAACACTACAACAAAAGATATAAATAACTTGCTTAAAACCATTTTGGGTGTGAAAATACTAATGTGGCTAAGAGTTTTGCACAGTACTGTACATTAAAGGTCCTAGAGGTGTAGAAAAACAGGCATACTCTGTAAATCTCAATAAATAATAAGAGGAAAGCTCTCGTCACATACACTATTACCTAAACAAACCAGAACAGCACTGCAGTCTTGCGCTGATAATCTGCATATTAAAACACTTAGACTGTACTTAGAAGTGTAGACTGTCAGCTGTGATCTGATCATAAAATGAAACATGCTGACCAAATGATCAGGAAGACCACTAACTGTAAGCCATTACTGTCCACTTAAACGTAATCAGCCCACGGCCCGACTATTCAATACAAATCCAGCTCTGCATGTAACGAGAGGTGGACTCAAACCACTCAGTACATGTGGAGCAGCTTCATTCATTTCACTTGGACACTGTGTGATTTGAGAAAACAATTTGAAGTCTTTGGTTAACCACCATAAGCACACAGTACATGTATAATTTACTTATGGGGGAAACATGGTTTCCCTCTGAAAAATGAATTTGAGTGGAGAGGCAGAGCAGCTCCAACAGAGCTGCGTGTCACAGCTCTATTCTGTGAGAAAGTGTAAGAGCTTGAGCAGAGACGTGTGTGTATGTGTGTGCATGTGTGTGTGTATGAGTGTGTGTTTAGTGTTGTATATGTAGAATGATTTGCTTAGGTTAAATAAGATGTTCTCTATCCAGTGTTGGTTAGGTTACACTGTAATGCCTTTTTCAAATTATTTACATTACAATTCTATATGTTACTTTATTTACTGACTTTATTTTCATTTTATAAATTCTTCTCTTTTCTGAAAACAGTCACAAGGTCATAATTAGTTACTTTAAAGTTTAAATAATGCAGTAATGTAGCGTTACATTTGCCCACACTGACACTGTGGACTGATCTGAGACAATGAGGAACCTCAGAAGAACAGAAGTACTGGATCTGTTGGACTGGTGATTTGTGAGGGTCTGGCAGCTGCTGCACTCAGTGGGGGTCCTTGTTTCATAGCGGCACTATGCTCAGGAAGTCAGGCTCTCAGAGAGATTTGTGTGCTTTTTTGTTTCATGGCCACAGTGAATACCAGTTTGAGACCAGTGAATACGTCAACAGAGTAAGAGAAGAAACTCTGCATTTGTAAGATGACAGCATTTCTGAGTTAAACTGTGTTTGTTCTGGGGCTCTGAGAGCGAACTGAGTCGTACCTGAGGGATCTGACAGAGGGTGAGCAGAAACTTGGAGTCCTTGTCAGATTATTAGCTGTAGGTAACTGAACTACCCAAACATCTGGGATTCATCTGAACTGATGGGAACTGATGACGGTCCCGTGACAGATGCTTTGTTAATATGGATATTCTCCTCATCACTGACCGGTCACAGATGAGGCAGAAGATCAGCACAGAGAGGAAAATGAAGGGGTGAGACAGATATTTAGAGTGTGAGGCATTTCCTCTTCTGCTCATCTTGAGCACAGCTGGAAAACATGATATCAGTAATACCTACAGCAGCACAGAGACCCTTCCCATTCCAAAAAAACACAGGTCCCAAGTTAGTTAATTTATTTAGAAATTGAAAGAATGTCTCAACAATAGAATATTTGACAATATTATATTTGACAATATAAAATTTTCTATAAAAAAAATTTTTTAAAAAAAAATTTTAAAATATTTTTAAAAAAAAAATTTTTTTTTAAACAAATGACAACAATTTTTTTGTTGTCATTTGTTGTCACTTTCAATTAATGAATAACAATCCACTGAAGTAGCTTTTGAGTGAAACACAAAAGTACATTTTAGGCAGAATGTCCGAGCTGCTTTTTTTCCATAAAATATAACACCAATGCTAATACATACTGGAGTTTGACATCACCATCCACTGGAAAACAGCAGCTCATAAATTCTTACAGTGTATCACACGGGCAAAACCACACGGGCTTAGTAAATGGTCATAATGTTTTCATTTTCCTTTAAGATTCACAATAACTGAGACTAGTGCTTACTCAGCACCCACATACTTCAAAAACACCCTCGCACCACTGCAAAGAGAGACACTTCATACACACCATTCATACACAAGGGCTGGAATAAGAGATACATGGGAGCAATTTGGTGACGCACTGGTAACAAATTAAACCGGTAATTCTGACTAATTGCCAGTCACATGATAACCGACAGTTTAACACTCACTTTAGTGACTCTATATGCTTTCTATCAGTGAGCTCATTGTTCCTGTGGGTGGTGGATATATAAGATTATAATGTTGTTTGTTCAGTACAGCGTTAATAACACCACAAACATCAGAACTTTATAAGGAACCTTGAACTTGAAGCAGAACTTTATGGTGGTGCTTTCCATGAGCATGTGTTTCTGTAGAGTCTCCTCAAATGAAGTGTCATGTAAACTGAATGTCTAGTACTGCTGGTGACACTCCACTGAACTCAACTACAGGATGTATTAGAACACAGCCTCAAGCCAGCAGATCTTCATTCACAAACACAACAGCCAATCAATGATTTGCTCTTTCACAGCCAGCACAAAGCAGAGACTTACAAGTGTGTGAATGACTGATTTTATGCACCTTTTTTTTTTATTTCATAATGTTTCTCCACCCAAGAGCCCAGTTCATACACTCTTCTACTGGAGATCATCTTCCCTCCTGAATCACTGAGTCCATCAAACAAAGTCCACAGTGAGCATTCACTGTGAGCATCACTCCACCCAAGAGCCCAGTTCATACACTCCTCTACTGGAGATCATCTTCCCTCCTGAATCACTGAGTCCATCAAACAAAGTCCACAGTGAGCATTCACTGTGAGCATCACTCCACCCAAGAGCCCAGTTCATACACTCCTCTACTGGAGATCATCTTCCCTCCTGAATCACTGAGTCCATCAAACAAAGCTAGTGAGCATTCACTGTGAGCATCACTCCACCCAAGAGCCCAGTTCATACACTCCTCTACTGGAGATCATCTTCCCTCCTGCATCACTGAGTCCATCAAACAAAGCTCCACAGTGAGCATTCACTGTGAGCATCACTCCACCCAAGAGCCCAGTTCATAATTTACTGAGATCATCTTCCCTCCTGAATCACTGAGTCCATCAAACAAAGTCCACAGTGAGCATTCACTGTGAGCATCACTCCACCCAAGAGCCCAGTTCATACACTCCTCTACTGGAGATCATCTTCCCTCCTGAATCACTGAGTCCATCAAACAAAGTCCACAGTGAGCATTCACTGTGAGCATCACTCCACCCAAGAGCCCAGTTCATACACTCCTCTACTGGAGATCATCTTCCCTCCTGAATCACTGAGTCCATCAAACAAAGTCCACAGTGCATTCACTGTGAGCATCACTCCACCCAAGAGCCCAGTTCATACACTCCTCTTGAGATCATCTTCCTCCTGAATACTCCATCAAACAAGTCCACAGGAGCATTCACTGTGAGCATCACTCCACCCAAGAGCCCAGTTCATACACTCCTCTACTGAGATCATCTTCCCTCCTGAATCACTGAGTCCATTAAACAAAGTCCACAGTGAGCATTCACTGTGAGCATCACTCCACCCAAGAGCCCAGTTCATACACTCCTCTACTGGAGATCATCTTCCCTCCTGAATCACTGAGTCCATCAAACAAAGTCCACAGTGAGCATTCACTGTGAGCATCACTCCACCCAAGAGCCCAGTTCATACACTCCTCTACTGGAGATCATCTTCCCTCCTGAATCACTGAGTCCATCAAACAAAGTCCACAGTGAGCATTCACTGTGAGCATCACTCCACCCAAGAGCCCATTTACACTCCTCTACTGGAGATCATCTTCCCTCCTGAATCACTGAGTCCACAAACAAAGTCCACAGTGAGCATTCACTGTGAGCATCACTCCACCCAAGAGCCCAGTTCATACACTCCTCTACTGGAGATCATCTTCCCTCCTGAATCACTGAGTCCATCAAACAAAGCTCCACAGTGAGCATTCACTGTGAGCATCACTCCACCCAAGAGCCCAGTTCATACACTCCTCTACTGGAGATCATCTTCCCTCCTGAATCACTGAGTCCATCAAACAAAGCTCCACAGTGAGCATTCACTGTGAGCATCACTCCACCCAAGAGCCCAGTTCATACACTCCTCTACTGGAGATCATCTTCCCTCCTGAATCACTGAGTCCATCAAACAAAGTCCACAGTGAGCATTCACTGTGAGCATCACTCCACCCAAGAGCCCAGTTCATACACTCCTCTACTGGAGATCATCTTCCCTCCTGAATCACTGAGTCCATCAAACAAAGTCCACAGTGAGCATTCACTGTGAGCATCACTCCACCCAAGAGCCCAGTTCATACACTCCTCTACTGGAGATCATCTTCCCTCCTGAATCACTGAGTCCATCAAACAAAGCTCCACAGTGAGCATTCACTGTGAGCATCACTCCACCCAAGAGCCCAGTTCATACACTCCTCTACTGGAGATCATCTTCCCTCCTGCATCACTGAGTCCTCAAACAAAGGTCCACAGTGAGCATTCACTGTGAGCATCACTCCACCCAAGAGCCCAGTTCATACACTCCTCTACTGGAGATCATCTTCCCTCCTGAATCACTGAGTCCATCAAACAAAGTCCACAGTGACATTCACTGTGAGCATCACTCATACCCTTCCTCTACTGGAGATCATCTTCCCTCCTGAATCACTGAGTCCATCAAACAAAGTCCACAGTGAGCATTCACTGTGAGCATCACTCCACCCAAGAGCCCAGTTCATACACTCCTCTACTGGAGATCATCTTCCCTCCTGAATCACTGAGTCCATCAAACAAAGCTCCACAGTGAGCATTCACTGTGAGCATCACTCCACCCAAGAGCCCAGTTCATACACTCCTCTACTGGAGATCATCTTCCCTCCTGAATCACTGAGTCCATCAAACAAAGCTCCACAGTGAGCATTCACTGTGAGCATCACTCCACCCAAGAGCCCAGTTCATACACTCCTCTACTGGAGATCATCTTCCCTCCTGAATCACTGAGTCCATCAAACAAAGTCCACAGTGAGCATTCACTGTGAGCATCACTCCACCCAAGAGCCCAGTTCATACACTCCTCTACTGGAGATCATCTTCCCTCCTGAATCACTGAGTCCATCAAACAAAGTCCACAGTGAGCATTCACTGTGAGCATCCTCCACCCAAGAGCCCAGTTCTACACTCCTCTACTGGAGATCATCTTCCCTCCTGAATCACTGAGTCCATCAAACAAAGTCCACAGTGAGCATTCACTGTGAGCATCACTCCACCCAAGAGCCCAGTTCATACACTCCTCTACTGGAGATCATCTTCCCTCCTGAATCACTGAGTCCATCAAACAAAGCTCCACAGTGAGCATTCACTGTGAGCATCACTCCACCCAAGAGCCCAGTTCATACACTCCTCTACTGGAGATCATCTTCCCTCCTGAATCACTGAGTCCATCAAACAAAGCTCCACAGTGAGCATTCACTGTGAGCATCACTCCACCCAAGAGCCCAGTTCATACACTCCTCTACTGGAGATCATCTTCCCTCCTGAATCACTGAGTCCATCAAACAAAGTCCACAGTGAGCATTCACTGTGAGCATCACTCCACCCAAGAGCCCAGTTCATACACTCCTCTACTGGAGATCATCTTCCCTCCTGAATCACTGAGTCCATCAAACAAAGCTCCACAGTGAGCATTCACTGTGAGCATCACTCCACCCAAGAGCCCAGTTCATACACTCCTCTACTGGAGATCATCTTCCCTCCTGAATCACTGAGTCCATCAAACAAAGCTCCACAGTGAGCATTCACTGTGAGCATCACTCCACCCAAGAGCCCAGTTCATACACTCCTCTACTGGAGATCATCTTCCCTCCTGCATCACTGAGTCCATCAAACAAAGCTCCACAGTGAGCATTCACTGTGAGCATCACTCCACCCAAGAGCCCAGTTCATACACTCCTCTACTGGAGATCATCTTCCCTCCTGCATCACTGAGTCCATCAAACAAAGCTCCACAGTGAGCATTCACTGCAAACCCTCCTCTGTGCATGACGAGCTTTTTCCAAACGTTTCCTGCACAGTCCAGGCTACACATCATGACTGTAGCAGACCCGTCTTTCTCTCTAAATAAAACCGACATGACTTTTAATCACTGACAAGTGTTTATAGAAATAAAGAGAAGGGAAATGCGCTGTGGAAGATCAGCAGAGAAACGTCTGAGGGAATTCAGAGCTGTCTGACTGAAACTGGCATTAGTACAGGAGCTTTACAGATGATGTAACCTGTAAAATGTCACTCATGTAAAGATGTTGTTTTTTATTCATGGTAAAAACTTGATACAAACAGCATATGCAAATCATAATATATATTATATATATAATATAATATATATAACTACTTGTTTTCAGTGAAAACAAATGTCATTCCTTAATAAGTGGCCTTCTAATTACTGTTTCATATATTTCTAGTTTAAGGGCACTAGAAGGATTTGAGACAGCACTTAAAATAGTGCACTCACTAGGGAGCTCAGTCAGAGATGTCTTATTGAGACGCGTCAGTGCTATGCGCTGTACTGCGCATGTGCGTTCACGATCCGTCGCCTCACATCTTCTCACTGTTTGAAGGTAAAGATGAAACATCTCAAACATCTCAAACATCTCAATGGTCTTTATTGAGCTTCATCATGATCACTTTGTGTCAAATAAAGCGTCGCTTCTGAGCGTTTACATCTGCGAATTATCTGGTATTTGATACCGTGAATGTTTTAATTGGTCAGTAAAGACTCAAAGAGACAAATAATAAAAATGTTCATAATGTTGTTTTAATGTATATTGTTGTTAATTGAAATTCTGTCTTAAACACGAGTTCATATTCCTGTTCGTCACGTGACGCCAGTAGCGAACTGTTCTCAGAACAGCTAACACGAGCGTCAAACTGCGATAAACACGGTTAAGTATTAACTAATGAATGCAGAGTACCAATATATGATCTTTGAAATATAAGAACTTTGTATAACCACAATTATATAATTAAATTGAGAAAAACATTACTGTCACGTTTCCATTGATACAGTACAATATTGAGTCCAGTCAGCCACAATTCTTTATAATTATATTTTGATAACAAATATTAAATGATTAACACAAATATATTTTCATTTAAATATTTTGTAATGTTTTGTTATTACACTAACAAGATTTTTGGGAATTACTGTAAGCTACTGAGAATTGGAATCAGTGGATGAGAGGAAATGTTTGTCATGGAAATAATAACAAAGAAATGGTGGAAAAATCTTTTTCTTTATGCAGTCTATTACTTACTGATTTTTAATTGGGGGTAAAAGACAGCTTTTGTAGAAATTGTCAAACATAATCATTTAAGACTGGTTAAGCACAACTAAAATGTCTCTCTTTCATTCTGTCTTTCTTTTAGGAGTTTGTGTCATTTATTCAGCACTCTGTAAGACACCTTTAACCCTTAACAGTACAGATGTTCTGTATGAAAACCATGAAGAAGCCATCTGTCCCAACACCTCACCACCAGAAACATCAGAACATATGACCTGACCTCGTATCACTCAATATCACAGGTAAAACACACATTGACACACCTGTATCACCATTAAATTATAAGAGGAATGGAGGAAAAAGAACTCTTCACTCAGCACCATCTCAGCTAAAATATACTGCCAGTTCTACTGAACAGTAAACATCTGTGAACCTCTCAGGTGGAAAACGACCATCAGCCATCAGTGAGAGGGAGAGTCTGCACACACAAACATGTATCCAGACCTGGAAGTAACAACATTACGTCGTTCCCACTGGACGAGACCACACAAGCAGAGTGCCGGAGCCTTTCATCTGGATGCTGGAATAAGGGACGGAGACAGGAGGATGTGGAGAGCACGAGACCTGCCAGAGCCCACAGGCTGAGAAGACACATGGATGCGAAGGTACAACAGAGGGATAATTTCGGAATTGTTAAAAGAGAGGGATGAGTTTGGAAGTAAAGGCATGCGACACGCTTCAGTAGAGTCTCTGAAACAGGCTCGCATGGAATCTGCACCTGCAGAACATAACTAAAACACCTGTCAATCATCCTGTCAATCATAAAATCCTACAAATCCAGCTAGCAATGTGGTGCTCTCAGCTCCATTTAGCAGATTTGTAAATGTTTTCCACAGATTTTACCCTCACTGCACCGCAGTCTGCAGATTACTCACGGGTCATAATGATAACTGAAGTGTGTGGGTGTTATGGGGGGACAGAAATCTTTAGAAATGTTAGACATTGAGTGGTTGTCAGTTCACATTCAGTCACATTCGCCCCCAAAACCACTCAACACACATGCAGTCAAACAGTGGCGAGTGTCTCAGTGTTGCTCAGAGTTTTATTACATTCATACATTTGAAGTAGATCTGCAGTTAAAACTAGAAAAGCGTAACTCAACACAGTGGTTTAAAGGAGGTACAGAGGAAAGCGTGAGCTGAGGAAGAAGCTGCAGCACAATGTGTGCAGAGCCTTTCATGCAGGGAAATAACACTTGCTGCTTGTTTGTCTTGCTGTGGCATTAACTCTGTTGCCTCTTTTCATCCCTAATCCTTACAACAACAACAGCCTTCAGACACGATTTCCTTCCTCTGTGCCAAACACACAGGCTTACTTTCAGAGACGGGGGTCAGGCGGGAGGAGACGGGCTGGACGGGCTTGTTTATATTCTGGGCGTCTCCCGTTATTGATATTACATATCAGCTGGTGCTGAGTCCATCCAGGCAGGGTTACAGTAATGTAACATGGATCATATCAAAGGCCCGGTTACCCTTCACACAGCCGCACATGGACTCAGCTGGACTGAGGGATTGAAGAGCTTCAGGATGACATCTTCCTCCAGCACATTTGTGTTTGTACAGTTTTTACATAACGCTTTAAAGTGGCCTAGACCCTCCCAAAACAGGACCAGCAGCAGTCTGTGAGAATGTTTGGCTGAGGAGAGGACCTGATTGATAGCTGGGGCATGCTCATGACCTCACCGCAGTTCCTGGCCAGTGGCGGCAGAGATGTGCTCACTGATAATGGATGAGAGGCCGAGCATGTGGTTCAAATTAAGACTCAGACAAAAAGGGTTTGTTTGCAGGGACGTGAATTCTGCAGCACACAATTACATACATTATAAACATACAGAAGCAGTGGTTCAGATTCAAACGGTTTGTAACAGCAGAGCATGTTCATTTATCTGTAAATGCAGGGATAGTGTTTAAACTAACCTACAGCAAATGTTTGTTTTTGTGTGTCACACTTGGTAGCACACTGAAAGACAGCTAATGGTGTCATGTTACTGTCCGTGACTTGTTTTTCTATCAGCCTGTTCTGTGGGTTCCTGGTCTAGGCAGACTGGTGGGTTAGGGTTAGTTAGGGTTAGTTGTCCTGTTGATAATGTGAGAAGTGATCATGCTGTTATTGCGCTTGACAAATAAACCAGTAATGTGGCACACACAGTAATTTGACATCTTTGTTTCTTTTTTTTGTTCTTTCAGATTACTTTTTAGTCAACATGTTTAGACTACAACACAAATGTTAAATTTACTGCTACACAAGCATTTGTGTGGCAACAGTCCCATCTTGGGTATGCTGATGGCTCATGGCTGGCTCCTTACAGGAACTGAATCTGCAATATTCCGGTTGCCTACACTGCAACATGCCTTTCCTCCTGCTGTTTTTAGACACGTTAAGCCTCATTAATTTTTCTGTTAGTTGTTATGGTTCCACCACAAAGTAAAAAAATGTAAATTATTTTGATGAGAGATCTACTTTTGTTCTTTTGTTGTGACTGTCTGAAGTGACCGGTGCACATATCAGGCCCATAAACAACAGAAGGTCACACTCGCCTCATTAACAGTCCCATGTCTTATTTGGATGATTCTCTTGTGCCTGTCTACAGTCCATGTGGACAATGTGAATTAAAGTCAACAGCGACATGTACACAGAGAAGTAGAGGATTACATGACTATCCCACCGTCCCGCCACAGGCATGTACAATGTGTCTGTGTACACCAAAGAACCTTTAAAGCTGAGGAAGAAACCACTCTGCACCTTGTGAAACCTGGAGATCTACAATAAACAAGTGAGAAGATTCTAAACACTTGAGCAGCAAGATACAGCACTGTTATGTTTCAAGTGTTCACAGAGCAACACTGTCCGTCTTTTCATCTGTTGTGGCTAACAAAAAAAAACAAGAAAAAACTGAAAAAAATCCCTCTTTACTCTTTTTCTTCACTCAGATTTTAACTTTTGCCACTTACCATCATGTGCTGCTCTGTGCCCAAAGTCTGTTTATTTGCTAAAAGACATACCAGGAAGTACAATTACAAACAATGGCCTGAACTTATAAACCTCATTCCTTTGCATGGCCCACCTGGATGTAGAAACTCGGCTGTGAAACAGAGGGGAAAATTCCAGAGGAATGGACACACATGCCATTCAGAGGACTCATCAAACAAAGATTGTCTGGAAGCAGAAGGATCAGAACAGAACAAATTCAGTGAAAAGCTGTGTGTTTGGTTTATGGAGATGTCTGCTGTGCTATTACCAGTTGTAGCTCCTCAGGAACTATTGCAGCTGTTTCAGAGTTCTCTGGTTGCTGGCAGTACTAGTGTGTTTCTTTCTCTCATGGCCTTAAAAAAGACTGAGACAGATGGTAGACATGCTAAATGAAGATGACAGATACACAGATCATCTCGGCAGATAACCTCACGATTCAGTTAATACAGATGGAATTATGATTCTCAAATGACAGAACACAAACCTGAATAGAGAAGATAACTGAACATTCAGGTAGAAACTATGGCTTCTAATTAAATAGTCTAAGGTCTATAGGTAGATCAGGCATTGACATAATCGAAAAAGTTTTGAAATGTTTCTCATGATGTCAACCTTTCGATATGTAGTGCAGATTAGTGTTAGTTTCTGTCATACGAAAACTGAAATTTTACTTTAAAAATGTTTTGGAAATTAATTACTTTTACTGAATAATGAAGCAGCCAATAAGAGCCCAGTATAAATGGGAACTCCTTCAGTACTGTTTAAAAAGTATATCAGGGTGCTGCCTTAGCAAACTGGTGATAAAAGGCCAAGAACACAATTTTGTAAAGATTAAACAGAAAAGTCATCATCGCTGTGAACAAACGTGTGAGTTGTCCACGCTAGTGCTCGTGCAGGGTGCAGCACAAAGTCTTGAAGTTATGAATGCTTATGGTCATGTTGAGAGAACAGCAAATACTTACCCTGGACTGAACGCCAGATGAAATAAAGCAAAGCAAAATGTGAGAAGCTGATAGAATGAACAGAATTATGATGATTTTAAATGTGTATCCTCTGTTGTACAGTTAGACAAACACACCCATGTTTTCATTGACTGCAATAATATATATACAGTGTGATACAGTACAGAGGGTGAAGGAGAGGTGTGCTTAGACTGTCTGAAAATATCACCTGACAAAATGTCTCCACAAATGACACGGTTTATCAATAATAAACACTTAACTGCTTGAAGTCTATTCTATGAAGTCAATGTAAATATAATAGAAATTGTCAAAGAAAGTGATATGCATTTGCTTTGTTTTTAGTTTATTTTCTGCTGTTTGCCAAGGCAGAGATCACTTTTAGGGCTTATTGGCCATGATTTGAACAAAGATTTGAATACCAAGTACCAAACTTAGGCTAGTAATTTGTCCTCGTTTGTAAGTTATTTGTGTTGAAGAGTTTTCTGTCTTGACTTCTCTTTTTGATAGAAGTCTTGTCATTTTCATATGGTGGACAATAAAATGATCCTTTAGACTTGCATCAATGCAGATTTGCAGCCTTGGGTGGCAGTCAGAATCTGCAAGCGATTATTATTAAGACTTCACACTCGTTCATGATTATAAATAAATTCTCCCCGGGTGTGTTCTGGAGAGGTATGGTTAGACCCATCTTAATATAAAGTCTACAGTTTAAACAAAGACCCTTTGAAGTGTTTCAGTGAAATGACAAGTTCTTTTGAGTTGGTGGGTGGCTTGTACATTGATGGTTTTATAACGTTGTGCTGTTGTCTTGATAATTTCCTGTTATCCTCAGATGTTGATTTGATTGCCTTTTGGAGAAGGAATATTAAACCACACACTTGAAATATTCTTGGCTGACAGTTTAGTGTGCCTGTTTATTGTGTCTGGTTGCAATAATTTTTGTGCAATAAAAGTTGTGCATGTAAGACTTTGTAGCTTTATATATAAAACGGCTGTCATTGTGTGTAGGCACACAGTTTCACATAGAGATAGTGGCTAGAATGTAGTTAGGATCATTTAGACATCAAACAAACTGATCTCAGGACAGTTGTACATGCACAGCAAATACTGTAAGTTTCTTAAAAGTTAGGTCAACATTTACATTGGCCAGAAATGTTGTATGTTGTATAAATGATGACAGAGGTGTATGGTCAAGGTGACAAACAACCATCCAAACTGAAATGTCAGACAAAATTCTGAACAAAAGGTGACATTATTCAAACTTAGCATCTGTCTTAATGCTGTAGTGGTCAAATGCATGAGTCTTAACGCATGTTAAATGACCGAACAGAGAACTGTAAGTGGACAAAAAGTGTTTTAAAATTAATCTGTTAGGCCATCTGTTTAGTTTATAAAGCACCACTGGGACATAGCACATATATGGTTTTTAAAGGGGTCATGACACAAGGAATTAAAATTTTCTTGATCTTTTGACTGAACTCTGCAGCTACTTATAGGTTCATTGTTAAACAGTTTCCATGAAAACTAGAATGTCCGATCTCAGCCACAGGGCTCCCAAAAACCACAAGCCCAAACACACTTAGCCCCGGGCTGGGCCACAAAGGCCTGCTGTTCACCTCCCTTCTGACCAACACACACCTGGCATGTTTAGAAAATAGCAGCGCGGTCCAAAACACACAGTCAGTTTCACCGCTGAAATAAATCTTAATTTCCTTCAGCCTTTCTCTTCATTTTGCAGTTATGTAATGAATTAGCAACCGAGTTGAGTGCTGCAGCCACCCACTAACTCGCTTTGTGTCCGGTTAGTGTGTGTTCACAAGCAATGCCATGCGATTGGATGCAGATAACGGTGCCTGTCTCTCTTAGACTTCTACAGAATGAGGGCTCATCCAGGCACCAGGAGAAAAGCTCTTAGATGAACATTATCCTCAGACCAGCGCAGACATGTCAGATTTAATGGAGCTGTCAGGAGAAGTGAAGGTGTATTGCCAGTCATTTTCCAAAAAATTACTTTCTCCAACAGAGACGTGATTGTGTTGGGCCATGTGGTCCAAACACAGAACACATAGGAGGGAGCCTAGCACTGGCAAGAGCCGGGACGTCTCGAAGGGGTCATCTGGGATTCACATTGGGTGTGCGGTCACAGTGTCAGGCCGGTATAGGCATTGCTCGATTGTTCAGGATCCTGTTATGTTCTGTGTTATTTAGACATGATCCTGCTGCACCATACACAGGAAGTGTGTCACTGCTGAGTTACCTGGCAGTGAGTGACAGGCCCTCGGGCACAGACCATGACATCACCTTTTGTGTTTGTAGAAAAAACTGAGGGTCAGACACCGGACTTCTTCACACAGAACCAGTGTCAGGTCAGAATGAAGCCCACTGCCATTTCCTGTGTCCAGACAGGATCAATAGATCTGACTGTATGTGTGTGTTCTCTACTGTATATTGTAGATGTGTGTGCACATGCTGTGTGTGTTTTACGTGTGTGTGTGTGTGTGTGTGTGTGTGAGATATTTATAGTGTGTAATTTGTGTACTTTATTTCTGATGCATTCTATAGACTCTTTTGATCTGATTTATCAACAAAAATCTCTACTGGCCACATGTAATTGGCATAATATTTTTTATTCATGTGTGTAAATGTTTTGCATAATTTTCTTTTCATTATCTGGTATAATGCCTTTCAGAAAGCTGCTTTGCACAATGCACATTGGAAAATTGTCTTGAATTATGTGTGTAATTTTCTGATGTGTCGCAGAAGGAGTTATACAGACCCTTTATAAAGACTAAAATATTGTACTTGTTTTGTAACTTTGCACATTAAGTAAACAAACACCACATAGAACACCTCAGCATTGCCAAAGCAACCACCCAGAACACCCTAACGATCACACATGCTAAAAACCATCATAACACCACATAGGGACACCTGGAAACCTCCAACAGCACGTGACACGGGTGAGCACTACTTAGATTCTAGTTTGTGTTTATAGTCTGTGTGAGGTGTTTTTGGTGTGTCATATACCTGAACACTGCATGTGAACAGACCTGCATGACGTGTGTGTGTGGGAGTGTGTGTGGTCTGGTCTAATTCCCTGAAAGTATCAGTATTTGGGTGTCTTGTCATGCCCAGACACACAGCTTGTTCAGACATCAGGTCTCCTGTGTTTATGCAGTCTTATGACCGGCTGGTGAAACAAACATGGCAGACGCAAAATAATCGGGCCCTAAATATCTGTACAAGTTAGAGCAACATAATCACTCAGGGCTCTTTACCTGCTGAGGGTTTCCTCTTCTAATCACACACACCCCTTCAGACATTCAGCAGGAAGGCTACCAAAGACCTTCAGCTCAACAGATCCTCTAAGAGCTGCAGCAAACCAGACAGGAACTGTTAACCTTTTTTTAACCAAGTTTATGTTTGGTAAATATATTTGCATTTATATATCTGCTCAAAAACATGTTACTGTAGGACAGAACAATTCACAGAGGATGTGAGGCCAAACTTATGAAGTGTAGTGTGTAGGCAGACCCACATTACAGCACTGCAGTGAAGAGATGGCACTGAAAATGGGTCAATACATTCCTTTCCCCTGTAGCATTTATGAAAGTTCTGGGCGGCTCTTTGGTTTGGGCAAAAGGAAAAATTGAAGGAGAAAGAGAAAAGAAAAAAGTGAGGAGCCACTGAAGTGTTTAAAGTGAGCAGAAGGGAGTCTGTTATGAAGTCAGGGGCGTGTCTGTGTTTAATTACTCTGTGCATGCGCTAATGCAGGAAATGCAGAGGAAGCCAATGTGTGTTTGCAGACAGCGTCCATGAGAGGGCAGCACCCTGGGAGGGCTGTCATTGCCCTGATCTACAGATGGACTTGCATAATTCCTCTGGAAAGATTTGTTCTGTCAAGGTGCGGAAAATGAATTAAAGCCCTTCAGTCGCAGGTTATTTTAAGTCGGGCTCAATCAAAAGCCATAACCTGGCATGCAGATCAAAACTTCAAGGTTTGGGGGTGTAGTATGTAGTTAGGTTAAGTAGGTTGTAGTTTTCCACATGTAAGTTTTGCTGGTAGTGATGTCAGGTTATTTGTCATCATAAAAAACAGACAACTGAGTGAAATGAGGGAATGATCCAGGACACAGATTTCCTAGAAATAACCCAAACAGAGTAATCTGTTGTGCCGTTACAGCATGTAATGTGTCAAATTGTTACCAGATTTCTTCAGCTTGTTCAGATGAAAATCCTAACAGCTAAAGCTGTTTTGTTTATCGTCTTTAGGCCTATTTTAATTCTGTGTAATTTTACCTTTAAAGCAAGTGTTTACACCACCAATGTCAAACACCGTTTACACCACAAAACAACATAAACAACAAGTTATTCAGCTGGGAGATCATTCAAATATGTTTTCAATATTTGTTTGGACGTTTTTGGAGGCTAGAGACTTTGGTAATAAGGGCTATATTTTTCGTTTTTTTTCTCAGTTGTTAATGTTTTAAAACGCATGACCTCACACCTGTAGCTCGGCCTCATCTCAAATATGGTTGTGATCAAAGCTGGAGATGAATGTCACCCCCTGCCCCCACGGCATCTCCCATCAGTACAACAGGTTCTGATTAGCTCCAGTGCTGCTGAGAAACGGTTCCCCTAACTGTGGATCAGTTGTGCTGGTCTCATAATGGATGAGGACCACACAGCACCTCAGCTCTGAGTCTGCATGTCGCCGCTATTTCCCCTTGTAAATATTTTGTGCTGTTGGTGTCTGCCAAGCTGTCAGAGTGTGTGTGTGTGCACTGACACAGACGGTACATTTAGTCTGGGGATATTCTTTAATTAAACGCTGTGGTTTTTGTGCCTTTCATGTCCTATAAACCTGTTTCCAGGCATGCGTTCATTCACTGTTTTAAATTTTTTGTTGTGTTTCTTGCTTTGACAATAAGTCCAAATGATGTAAGTCCAAAATGTACAAATGAGGATGTTGTATTACACAAACCCTTTGTGAGAGCAGCCAAGTTTAAAAACACACACAAGCGAGCATATATATATATATATATATATATATATATATATATATATATATATATATAATCAGAGTGATAAACTTCTAAACTGAACACTGTGTCTGGAGGAACACAGGATGCACAATGGCTTACATTTTAAAACGGCACTTTCGTTTTTGGCTATGCCTTTAATTTACTGAAGAATGTAGTACATGGAAAACCACAACAATGGCTGTGGGTTTTTGTGAGGGCTCATAAAGCTGTAATCAGTGACCGTGTTTCTCTGTTTAACGTGAGTAACACGGCAGCTTGTGGCAGTAAAGAATCTGCTGGTGCGCTAACTACAAGATCCAGATTTTTTTTACACGAACAGTAAGTCATTTATTTCCAGAGATACAGTTACTGTCAGTCTGAATGACCCACAGGGTCTTACAGAACCCGTATTGTATGCTGGCTGACCGGCTGTGCTGAGGCTGCAAATACTTGTGCCACAGGTCCTGATATGAATCTGTGATTAAAGATCGAGAAAGTTGTGATCACCAGCAGTTTCTACATTCATGTTCAAAGTTACAAAATCATCACGTGCACTCTGAAGAGATGTTTTATGTTCTGTTAAAGCACTCCGTGTAACTACCTTAGTGAAAGTGAAAATGATTTATTAACTGTTAGAGGGAGGATGGCCACAGAGTTCATACACCTGAGCTGTCCAGAGTCAGAACTGACTCATTAAGATGATACAGAAAGCACCAGCTTAGTTAAGATCATTTTATTTTGAGTTTCTTTTGCCAAAAACGTCCCTATACTATGTAGACAAACTATTTTACACCTTCCTTTTGATCTTGGGAATGCAGGTTTTTACCTGATCCTGAATGTGTTTTGTCTATTTGCTGCTTTTGGAAGTGGTGAAAGTATAATTTCTAGCTAATATGTCTTGTGATGTCATAATTTTCTATGAATGTAACTTACAGGATGTTTCAAATATTGCACTTTTTTCTTTTATCAAAAAGACAGTGTCTCCATTTCAACATCACAGGTTATTGGACACATCAATAGTGTGAAAGATTCAGGGGAGGTGGTCTAATCATCTGTCTGTTAGTAGAGACATTAACATTTATGCATTTGGCAGACACTTTTGTCCAGGGCTATACATTGTCATCATTATCTAAAGTTAACTATTTTTTTTATTGGTGTGTTCCCTATAAATCGAGCCCACAACCTTTGTGGGTTCTTTGAATGACTCGTTTAATTACATAAATCTGTAATTCACAGTAGCTTTTCTTAATGGTTTTCTTAAAGTCTTTTTGCCATTTCATTTCTCGGGAGACCTAGATGTTGTTCCAGATGTTGCTCCCAGAACTCATTAGACACACATGAAGTTGAGAAGTCAGAAGTTAATGCACAGTAAGTGTGAAGAGCTTTAAAATGAGTGTGGACAGCAGAGCTCCGATCATTTGCTCTTACATGTGAAATATTTAAACTTCATATTGAAATCTGACTGTTGATTGCAGACATGATATCATGGCAAAACTGAGCACAGTTTAAAAATCACTGCTGTCTATGAAACCTACGTTTGAGATATTTAGATATCATTTGTCCATGAGTTTGTGTCCCTGTGGGCTCTTTGTGAGGGTCACAGTAAGCAGTGTGAAATGTCCTTCTGTATGTCACTCTGTTGTGAATGGTGAGTGATGGGATTGAAGTGGAGAACGCTGCCCACAAGCTCCGAGCCGCAGACCAAAATGACAGCTCATAACATGCCTCAGTGTCAGCAAATAAGACTTATGGCTTGGCCAGCCAGCATAGCTTTTTTAAATATAGCATAAAGGGAATCACTTTCTTAAAGTCAGATCTGGATTTGGAAAGCTGTAGTGCTCTTTTAGAACAGCTCTACTGAAATAGATGAAGTTCACAAATTCCACAACATAAACCTTTACCCTGCTGGACAGACACTGGTGTGTGAAGTCATCTGTCCTCTGAAATCATAATGGAGGAGATACATCAGCAGGAAACATCACTGGCTTTCTGACAGACAGTGTGACTTGAAGCTTGTAGCCCCACTGTAGGGGCTTCTGCTTGAAGCATGTGTTGGTGTTTTTAATCAAATCTCTGTGTTGTTGGCACTAGTGGAAATGATATACAGTATTAGCTGTGTCACATTCCACTGCAGAGTTCCCTGTGAAGTGAATCAGTACATTGTTAAAACCAATTCATAAATTCAGACTCCGTTAAAACTGTGTAAGTGATGAAATATGTGCTTGTTCTCCATTTTTCTCTCAGTTTGGGAGAGACAGCAGCTCACAGTGGCTGTGAATGTGTGTGTGTGGCAGGTCTGTTATAAATAATTCCTGCTTATAATCTATGAAGGCGCCTTGCTCTTGTTCCCTGATGACCAGGATTTGGCAGCTCTCTTGTCTGCCTCCCCTAACTATTGCCCCAATTAATCACTGGTAAGATATATTACACAACAAGCAGGAGCAGAGAGAGTGCAGACACTGAGACACTTGTTCATTTGTTTTACCCTTAACTTATGCCAGAAATAAAACCTAAGGGCCCTGAGAAAAACCCCAGCGATCACCCACCTGGGGTCTTTTGCTTGGCACCCACCAGTAATTGGCAATTGTTATGCGTTTAGAATTAAAGCAAACAAGAATAATTGGCAGGCACTGTGCTAGTTTGAAGAGGACATGGCATCTGTGAGGGTGAGAGAGAGAAATAGACCTCCCTCAAATGAGAATTGAAGACTTGTGGCTGTCTCAACGGCTCTGCTGTCTACAGTCATTTCCACTTAAAAGCAACTACAAAGCACATAACCAGCTCACAACTGTAGTGTTCCTGTAACTCAACTGCTGGAGCAAGCTGCTACCAACACTAGAGTTATGGGTTCTAGTCACTTAAGGGAATTTTTGAATAAAAATTTCTTTTGTTTGCTTTACAAATGGAGAAGTGTTGAAATTATTTTCTGTGGTATCTGCCAATAGACATTTTAGCAGTATTGAACTCAGAATGTTCTTTTAATGGTATATAACATTCAGATGATGCAGAGCGTTGTGTTGGGCTGTGGAATGTGATTGGCTGTCTGTGTGGTCTAGAGTGTGTTGGCAGTGAAAGCGATCACACACGAGAATCAACAACAGAAAACATGAACACACGAGTCACAGATTAGTGTCAAATGTGCGTCATATAGCCCCTGTGTGGTGCCTTCAGACGCAGAGACAGCAGTTAAGAAGATGAGTTAGAGGAGGCAAATGAAGCTTATTTTTAGAGGCACTTCAGGGTGGCGCTGCTCAGCTGGATTCCTGCAGGATGACTTGCTAATAACCAACATCAGACTCATGCAGTGCTACAGACAAAACTCAGCCCACAGCTTAGACCCTGCTGCCATGTTTACAGCCAAGCCAGAGATGAAGGGAGAGTGGCAGTGACAACAACAGGCCCTGGAATTCCCCGGCACACCGCAGCCTGGCCGCGGTCTCTTTAAAGCATGGCCTGCACATCAACACGCGGGCTGAGAACACGAGTGCTGGTGTGGCCCACAGCACCACAGACGGAGTCGTTGATGTTAATCAAATCCAAACTTTCTCCCTCTCCCATCTGTTTGTGTAAACATGCATTCCTGCCAACAGAAGAGATTAATCACGGCGACAGGCTATGTGCGTGGTTCCTATAGCTACTGGACACAGCAGACTGTGAACTCTCTAGCAGACTCTATGTTTTGGGGCCAGTAAGCTGTGGTCCACCCTAACCAGGTGACTGAGCTGTTCAAACCTTTATGAGGGTGCTATAAAAAATAACGAAGCACTTGCAGCAGTCTGTGGGACCGGTTGCAGTATCTGTGGGAATGGGATCTGTCTCCAGGCCAGCTCTCTGTGATCTCAGTTTAGCTCAGGTTTGTACTTCAATCAGTGCCTGCTTTCTGCCACCATGGGGGCCATTCAGATTTAGTATGAATGTGTTAGTTCCTCTTTCTTTTTTTTTTTTGTGGGTGTGGATATTTTTCTTTCTTTTGCAAGGTTTGAGAAACTTGAGCCTGGAACATGCATGTGTATGTAAAGGAATGAAGCCCAGGTGCCTCTTATACTTGGACATTGTACTGTCTTTATCACACTCTTATTTTAATTTCTTTTGGCCTGCACAGTGATTTGTTTCATTTTATTTGTGTTGTGTTCCATGTTTTTGTTTCTCAAACAAATTTTTGTTTTAAATGAAAGTACATCAACATGCACCAAACAAAAATACAAAGTTTAACCAAAGCTAAAGATTTAAAGGTAACATTTAAACTAAATGTTTTTTTGTACCCCCACAAATGTATTCAATTAAAATGTACATCTTTATTAACATGAAGCACATTCATATGTTTTTACTTATGAAAATACGAAAATCACTTACCAGCAAAGAACTGACAAATTCTACCTCATCCATGTTGGTTTTTTGTTTTGGTGACATTCACAGTCATGCATGAAAAATGATGTCAACCTTAGTCATTTCCTGCCTGAAAACATACCAGGGCACCCTCAGGAAGACCACCAGACAGAATTCAATAATAGCATTTGTGCAGCCATTCCCTGAAAATAGCACTGTCGTCACCATCATCTACTTCACTGTCTTTGGATTAAATGATACTTTCAGCTTGGTGTCGATTAAACAGACAAAGATATGATTTTATTATTACTTTGGCCCTACAGTGTGTTTGTGTGTGTGTTTATCCATACTGGAACAATTAATGCATATCCTCACAGACAGGAATTCCAGGCAGCAGTGCATTAAGGTAGCAGGCAGCAGTGCATTATCCTGTATAATTTGGCAGTTTTGTCATCCCTGTATATGGAGTGATTGTTAGTATCTCTACATTTATGTATGAATTGGTTTCTTCTTGGTGTACTGCATGAAACAATGGATTGTCCATTTGCACACAATTTCTTCAATGGCTTTATGGAATAACAGACTTGCCTTACGGGAACAAAAGTAGATGAAAACCAGGGGAGATGTGTGTGGATTTATCTACTCTCAGGCTCTTTTCATGAGGACAAATGGAGTAAAATTAAACATTATACACACATACACAATAGACCTATTTCACAATACAACGATAGAGATCGGAAGTAGCTACTTCCTGTCATGGCGTTAGGATTGCCATTCATTATTATAATAGACTACAAGCAGCTTGTTTTCTCCCAGTCATTTACCAAAAGTAACGATGGCAGATGTTGTCCATTTTGTTGACAGTTTTCAGAGAAATGTGGTGTATTAGAAATTATTTTTTGAGTAATTAATTTTTATTATCAGGACTGGGTACATTAGACAGTTAACATGATAGCGAATATCCAGTTTCTGTTTTGTTTTATGAACATGTTGAATAGAATAAAGTTTTTTTTTGCACAGAGTATTCCAGATTTCACTGCTAGATGTATAATTGTTACTATGAATGTTACAAATAAAATCTTGAATAACGTATGTATATATCCGCATCCATATATCCACATAACATCCACTTTTAGCACAAAATATAGATATATTTTGTGCTTTGTTTACTTTAATACTTTAGACGGAATCATAATTTCTGCTTATTTTAGATGGTGATTGGATGATCTTGAAGTGGCAGTTTTTACTCTGGGAATGATGGGTTAATAAACCATGTAAGACACAGCGGTCATTTTCAGGGCTATTATTGAGAGCCTTATAAAGCAATAACTTTCTCCAAACCTTTTTAAATTTGTTCCATTATATAATAAATCTATCAACTAGTATCTGTTACACCCTTTAAAAAGGTTGAACTGGCTAAAATAATGACACAGCCACTGCACTGAAATAGCAGCGTGACTGAACTTAGAAACTGGAACATATTAAAATACCTCTATGACACAAGTGTAGTGAACTAAATAAAGAAGAAAAATTTAAATGAGAAACAGCCATTTGTTCACTGACACATACATTATGTTGGCCAACTTAACCAGTGACCACTAAAGAGTCCCCTTGCTTGCCAGCAAAACCCCAGCCTCAAAGCCACTAAAAAGAAAAGAGAAAGAGACAAGGAGAGGGGGAGAGAGAAAGACGCTTCTAGTGAAGTGCGTCACCTTGTGGGCAGGGCAACTCCCATCCGCAGGGACAGTTGCATCATCGCAGCTCACCGCATCATCAAAGTGAGACGTCTTCTCTGTGCTGCACATTCGTGGGAGTCACCACAGTATGAATCAAAAACACAAGCACAAAAACATCAGCACAATCAGAACAGAGCCATGGAGGTCACCAAACAGAGCTACTTTCCAGATTTACGGCAGTTTAAGTGTCACTGCTGCACAGCTGGTGACAGTTTTTTATGTGCATTTGCCAGCATCATTACCAAAACATTTTGCATCACAGACAACAGGAAGAGGCGTCTGGCATTTTGGACTCGCAGGGACCAGATTCCTGAAACAATACAGGCAGTTAGTGATGGGTGGTGTGACTGTACAACTGTAGAAATGTTTTTTTTTAATTTCATCTAATGCAAAACCGAGTTTGTGTTTACAGTTGCCAAGCAACATCACTACTCATTATTATAGAATTCAACTGACCTCGTGTTGCATCCAATCAGATTTCAGAGTCAAGCTCTGTTAAATGATATGAAGCTGTTTTCATTAATCTTATTTTTCAGCTGAAGTACTTGTTTTTTATATTTCAGATATTTTCAATATTTTATTAGTGTAACATCACATTTCCAGTAATTTCTTTTTCATACATACACCTCACCCCCGCAGGCAGTACATCACATCAGTTTATGGAAACTCCTGCACTGCTGGATGGAGCCTGTTGTGTGATAGTTCCACAGCAGCCCTGGCTCTGATCTCCCTTCATAAGACCCTGTTCCCCTCCACATCACTGCAGCAATTCCCATCTGCTTCTCTGTTTGTACATGATTTCTCATCTGTTAGTGGGACATGCATGTTCTTTAAACCTGTTCTGTTATTTTCTAGTGTATGGTTTGTTCTGTAGCTTAGTTAACACAGAATCCTGTGAGGTCAGGAAAATGAAAGGCTGATATTATTAAACTCCTCAGTCATGGTTACTGTGGACGTCACAGACACGAATCAAACACAGTCGACACAATAAAGCCCCTCCAGAATTAGTCTGTTCTTTTATTTGCTGTCCCAATTTGTCTTGGGGCTGCTACTCCATGTTTTCTGGTTTTCCGCAGCATAACTGTTAACACACAGCACATTTTACACACGGTCATTAAAAGCCACACTCTTTCACACTCAGGCTTCTTTTAGCCTGTCTCTGTTCGGGGGGAATAAAATGAGGAAAGTGGTTTGATTGCAGACTGGAGTTCATCTCCAGCTTCAGCAAGCCTGAATCGCACACACACATTTGAGACACGTTCCATCTGAACGGAGCTTGATAGACTGCTTTCTATCGCCTCAGTGAACACCATACTAGCAGCAACTACTGTTTACATGTGCATCACACTGACATCAGACACTGTGCTAATATACTGCTAACATCAGACACACACGTTATTTCAGCATCACTCTGTGGGAGGTTAATCAAAACCATCACACAATGCACCTCAACATCCAAAGGGTAAGCACTGTCAAATTCCTGCTGTTGTAATTAAAAACAGGAATAAACTGAAGGACGATAACCTGCAGTTCAGAGGATTTAAAAACGATTAAAGGTGAAGAATTTCTATAATGGACAATTTTAAAGTTTAGCATTTTGCAACTAATGAAGCCATATTTTAGCTTAGTTTCATTGATTTTCCTTTTGGACTGTGGAAAGGTCTTTGAGTTACAGTAAATTGTCATTGTACAACAAAAATGTATTTTAATTTCAGGTAGGGATTGTGAGTGGACAGTCTTTCTCTCTTAAGAGTGTGAATAAGCCAAATTGAGTTTGCCATGATTTACATTTACATTTAGGCATTTAGCAGACACTTTTATCCAAAGTGACTTGCAAGGTGAGGAAAATAACAAAGCGATAAATTGTAGGGAGGCAATAACATCAGCCGTACATAGCTACAATTTTTTACAGAGAGTACAATATCTCAGTGCTTGAGATACAAAATTTGTTGGGAGAGAGGAGAAAAACAAAGGTTAGTAGTTTTTCTTTCATACTTGTGTCAGGTGTTCATGGAAGAGGCAGGTTTTTAGCTGTTTTTTGAATGTAGCATGTATGAGTTGGTATGAGATGTAGCATACCAAACAGAGTTTGGGAGATTATTACACCAGAAAGGGATAGTAAAGATGAACCTGCACGCAAGTGATAGCTTGCCCTTTGAAGAGGGCATTACCAGGCGGGTTCTTTTGCTGACCGTAGGGATCTAGAAAGGGTGTAGATGTGATTTTAAGCTATAAAACAACAAAAATGAAGAAGTCTAATAATTGTGGGGTGCCTGGACGGCCTATATTTCTACACTGTGTATACCGTAGCCTGTGTCAAACAGTCTCTGCACAAATCTGTCATCTTTGAGAAATATTATTTTGAGTCATAAAAGCCAGAGGACGGAGTGCAAGGGAGACCAGGAGAAGTCTTGGTTCCCAGCTGCTCTAGAAATTAAGAGGAAAGGATTATGAGATCAGTACTAACAGGATGCAGTAAAATCTTATTGAGCTGTTTAGAGAGAAAGGGGCGGAACATGTCAGGTAATTCTGGAGTCGAGAGAGAATATGAAATATTTACACGCTTGCACACAAACACTGGACAGAGCAGAATATGTCAGGTTTTCTGCAGGGGCTGCGACAGGGCAACTGTGCCACCATTTTTTTGGACAGTGTGTGTAAATTCTGCAATGTTTGCATTTCAGTCTTCAACCGGAAAAAAAGACCTGTCTGGATTTAGCCAGGGGAATAAGTTAAGTATACTTTCTGTATCCTGATATTAAAAGGTATTTATTTTGATTTTGGCACGGTTCACACTGTGCAGGTGAGCTAGCTATGAACAAATTCAGCTTTAAGTAACTTCAGCAAGATTCTTTTCAGACTGTTGCTACACCATGACAGTACCTGAAATGTAAAAAATCGGATGTCCACTATTGTTCCATTGCGCTATAGCCAAACATTTGCATTGCATTCTGAATCAAGGTTTGACATTTCAAACAATGAAATCAAGCTTGAGTCAATATCAGCGCTTATGCTCTCTGTGGAGTCTGGATCTGCATTAAGGTAAATGAACTGCCTGCCACTTCATTCTCCACAAGACATTTTAAAACAATTTACAGCCACAGAGAGTCACAACATGGAAGCTTGTGGCTGAGGATCTCTCTCAGCACATGGAGGATGGTATTGTCATTAAAGCAGCTCTAAGCCCGCCTCTTCAAACTGAATCATATTACAGGTGGATCTTCAAGAGCCACAAATGCTCTTTTTCTCTCTTAAGTATTCTGTCAGGTGATTCCATCGCTGGGCCTGCAGTCATGACGGATCTCAGTCACACTAAGCAGCTTAAGAGGAATAATTAAGACAGACCAGCCGTTCTCAAAGCCTTTAGAGTTGCTTGTATTTTCCACACAGCTTCCTTAAAATGCAAGGCACTCGTCCAGTGGGCTTCTGCGTCCAGTGATTTGATAGATGTACCATAATCCCTGTAAAATGATACAAGATGGAAAGTTCTCTGAATTCTGCACTCTAAACGAAATCAAGAAAATGTCAGAAAATAGCTGTTTTGTAAATCACCTCCTCTCCATTAAAACGAATCCACTGGGCCATTCACCGGAGAGAATTTACAGTTGGAAACATCAGGGATCTGTCTGTCACAGATTTAACACTCCAAAACAAAACATCAATTGTACACTGAAGGCGGACTGCTTCCCTCCCAGACTCTCATCATGTCTGGAGCACAGAAACTCAAATGATCCCTGCATATGATTGATCAAAGACCTACAAACCTTCTGGTTTTGAGTTTCATTCACTGAAGTAAAGCTTTATAATGGCACACACTATTTCTGCTACACACAGCTTTCAGAAAAACACACAGACGGCAGACCTGCAAGCAAAGCTTCACAGTGAGCACACAGACTGCAGCAGCACACAGAATCACATGTATACTGTGGGATGTGTGTATTGCACTTGCATTGCCGCATGGATTTATTTCCTTGGCCTGAGCTGTATGATTCAACAGACAGAAATGTTTCAACAGCTCCACATGTACACCTTTTCATATTAACCTGCTGGAAAGACACCAGAGCGTTAGAACCTTCCTAATGTTTGCTATGAGCTGCTTCCAGAGGGTAAAATAATCACACCATCATGTTCACATTTAAGTGCACTTAAAGAAACAGAGTTAAAACAGACTGGCCTCGCTGAGCTAACGTGTCAGTGAAACAAATTACTTTGGCAATGTTTGATTGACAAACGCATCCACAAAACTCTAAAATATATCATCAATGCCATGCTTAACTGATTTTAGGAAGAAAAATATATATGACGGTGTGAGTGATGACTACAAACTCTGCCAACTGCTCTTTTTGTGTGGCAAGTACATAAAAGCATGAAAGTAAAAGTGACATTTGTCAAGTACCGTAACCCATATTTGAAATTTGACCTCTGCATTTACCCATACCAATGAATGGTGAACACACACACACCCAGAGAATTGGGCAGCTATCACTACAGCGCCCGGGGAGAAACCGGGGAAAGGTGCCTTCCTCAAGGCCACCTAAGTCATTTCCTGCCAGCATTGGGAATCAGACCTGTGGCCAGTATTTTTGTACCAAACATGATAATAGTATTTAAAGAATGTGTGTGTGCGCAAGATGTGCATGTGTTTGTAAGCCTGAGTCAGTCTTCACTCCAGTGTGAGGGGAACAGAGCTCTGTGTGTAGCGTGACCATTTCTTAACTGTTGAGAAGGTTCATCAGTGCTGAAGCTGTTAAAGTTCTTCCACATGGAAAAGCTGTTAGCTAATTAAATAAGCAGGCCGAGAGCTTGAGTGCATCAGGGCTTATATGACCTCTTAGTCTCGAAGCTGGAGATGGTTTTTAGCTACAGAGCCAAGAAAACCAACGAGAACCATTTGAGTTTTGACTTGAATGACAACACAAACTCAAGAAGAACACTGGGTCAGCGACTGCTGGAAAACATGACTCCATGTACTGGTGACTCTCATTCAAACACTGTCTCTGGTGTCCATCTCTTCTTATGATTTCTTATGTCTTCTCATCCATCCTGACATTAATTAGAGGTCCTTCACACCAGGGACAGTATAAGAGAAGGAAATCTGGGAGAAATTGTAGCACTTAGTATGGGATGGAAGTCCTGTTTCTCAGCCAACCGCTTCACAAGTTTCTTTACTCCTAAAGGACACAAATGTTAACTGGATCAGACTAAAACAATACAGTTTTTAGGAGAGATTAGAGCAAAATTAATAATACAGGTGCTGCTAGATTTATTTTGAAATCTATGATTCAGTCATTCTTGAAATGTTTTTTTTAAATAAAAACTGTACTTTTGTACCTATTAATTATATAAAAATAGCTGCCTGGTAGCATTACCAAGATGACTTGGCTTGGATCACACAGCAAGGCATGTTCAAGAATTTGTGTACATTGTGGAGTAAATATACTGCTTTATGGCATTTTTAATCCAAGCATGTTTGCAAAAACCTGACAGATTGAAATGGAACTTGCATGTAGTATGTTTTTGTTTGTTTCATCTGTTTCAATAGTCTTGGACTTTTCAGGTGTAGTTCATAACCTGAGAAACAACTGTATTCAATGTACAGTTGTGTTTTATGTACAGTAACTGTATTATGTGCCATAATTACACTGCATGTGTTATGACACCCATAGCTATCACAAATTATCTGAGTGAGGGTGGGAGGGATTTACTAAGAGCCAATTGAATTCAGGTGTCTATATGTATATACGTATACATATATAATATATATATGTGTATATATTTTATATGTATATATTCATTTTAGATCTTTGACTTGAATCCAGTTGTATAGCGTGGAATGGAGCATGCTGGGCTCTTATCAGTTTTAAGTATTTAAAGTAGTAGCCATTATTATAGTACAGGACTGAGGAATAATTTTACACTTCAGATAATGGATGATTTTTGCTTTAGACAGCAGTCACAATGTAGAAAAATGACCTCATTCACTGTAATTAAAAATCTATAGCATTTGACAGAAGTGTGAAAAACTGACATGTATATATGTTGTCTTTACTTTTCCTGCCACAAACACATTTATTACTGAATAAAAAACAGCCGTTATGTTTACCAGTGTATATTCAGTACAAGTAGCATCAGTACAAGGCTGAACCCTAACAAGCTACATTAACAAATACAAAGAGGGCTATTAATCGCCCACGTCTCTGCTCTCTGCAGCTCTGTGGGATGCAGACACCGCCCCTGGTTAACCAAACTTTCCAGTGGCCACACGGACTGAACCGCAGGACGAGAGACTATAGCCACACTGGAGCACCCATGCTGCTGTGTGCACTGCTGTCCAGCCCAGAAGATCGTCCTCAACCTCAGATGAGATCACCCAGATTGTGTTTGATCTGAGTGTGATCAGATCTGTGCAGGACGCTGCTCCTGATTTATGGTAAAACAGTCAATAGTTGTTTAAAAAGCTGTTAGCTGCTCTGCAAGTTACAAACAAAAAGATGAATTATTAAACTTTAAAACTCCATTTGGACCAATAAATTGTAATTCACTGAATGAGTAAATGAAATCAGATTTCACAATACAGAGGGGGCTTGTTTGATTATCATACTAACTGCAACTACAGCAATACGGCAGTATTGTACTTTATACTTCAGTAGTTGATGATATGATTTAGTTTACACTTTTGATGGTGCATGTATGTTTTTATGTGTTCAAATGTCACGTCTGACTGATCCTGCCTGTGATTTCACTGCACCAATATGGTTTCTCTTCACATAGTGTATGACACACTGTCAGTGGCCAGAAAGAACAAGACACAGGGAATCACTAAGCTTTCCTTATGAGCAGAGAATGAGGAAAAAACTTCTTTAATTGAAAAGTGCATTTTTTTAAGGTGGACCAGGGTTGCAAGAACTTTGCAGACATTTATTTGACATGTCACGTCATGCGGTCTGATGCCAATTCCTGCAGAAGTCTGTTTGAACCTGTTGCTATTTCCACACTGTGCTCATTCATTTGTGAAATAATTGCTACAACTTTCAAGGGTTTTCTTTGGCCCACCTGGAAATATGGACTCTTTTCTCAATCTTGGTTCTAATTAACAAGCCTGTAAGGACTTTGCAAGCTT
The DNA here is from genome assembly GCA_036877525.1 of Chromobotia macracanthus. NCBI lineage: Eukaryota > Metazoa > Chordata > Actinopteri > Cypriniformes > Botiidae > Chromobotia > Chromobotia macracanthus. The sequence goes on from JAZGTH010000012.1 coordinate 534,813, forward strand.
ATTTTTTGCAGAACACACTTATTTTAATAGATTTGTGTCATAATGGCTCCATGTGAGGTTTTGTGATGTTTTTGTCTTGAGTTTACATGCTAAAACTGCAACAGAACACACCGGCTCTCCCCTAGATATTTTAGAAATTTAGATGAAACATTATATGTGATTCTATTTTTGGCACTGAAAAAATAGCTACACAAAGGGCTATTTACAGTGCACACAGTATTGATTTGAGTTTGTTTAGACTCACTGTGCTCACAGCCAAAGTGCAGAGTACACTAATGCATTACTACAGCAGACAGATGCATGTGTTCAGCTTACTGTTTATTTACCCCTCGGCTGTTTTTAATGGACAGTAGTCAGTTCAGTGGGGCTGCACAAGGGTGAAAAACTGAAAAATATGAAATGTCATATTTTACAAAAAATCAATAGATTATAAATTAATTTAAAAATAAATTTAGAAAATAAATTTAAAAAGACAGTGAAGCCTATTTTAAGAAACACTAAAACATTAGGATTATAACATTTCATGCACTTTGATAAATATATAGATTTATACAAGCTCTTTGGAAAAATAATTGCCTAATTGACATTAAAATAATGCACTATGTCCTAAAAACAGGCATACTTTTCTTTATGAAAATAAATATGTAAAATATAACTTCTCTTTTTCACCCATTACTTCAGAGCCCAGTGTGACTTGTCACATGTGAGTGCTGTGAAAAACAGAAGGACTCTATTACCTGCTGTGCACTTCCTGTAATTCTCATAAAGCTCAGAAACACTGTAAGAGGAAGACCTGAGGACTGCCAACAGACGTGAAAATAAAAAGGGCTGAACTGGAGCTCATATAATGTGAGCTCTGTCCTTTAAACCCTGGCCTCATAATTACTTCCATGTCCACACGTTGTGAAGAGCTCAGTGGAGTCTAGACAAAAGGCAATCAGTGCCGTTGAAGCCATTGAGCCGCCCTGATGGAATCTCCATAATCTACCAACTCCAGCATAGCAAACCTACATGAAGAATAAGTGCACTCTGCACACTGTAGATGAAGCTCACTGACACTTCCTCACAGAAGAGAGACCAACACTCTGAAAAAAACATGACAGGATTGAGATCATAACTAATGTGAAAGTTAATACTGTTGAAACATAATTCCTAAAGAGCAACAATTATGTTCCTATGATGACATAGTAGGAGTGAATTCAGTGTTAGTGCACACACAACTCATAATGTATGTTATGATGTCAGAGCAGATGTGGCGTTGGTGTTCAGTTTGTCAGATGCGGCTTACTTACTCAACCTTCATCAGTCATAAACAGAGAAAGAGAGAGAGATCCACAGAGGGTCTTTCAGTGGTCAGAGCAGCTTAGGGTGATGCAGTAATGTAAACACAATGAAGAGTGTAAACATTTTTTGGCTGTAATTGCTGGTGTACCACTCAGGCCTCACACAAACACACTTGCATACAAACATTGGCACAGGCGTTCTGTGTGTGGTTTATGTGCCGTAATTCATTACCAGATACACACACACATCTGGTGCCAGGTGCTGAGTACACTTGCAATACGCAAGTGTGTGCCTGTTTTCCTGTGTGTGTGTTTTTGTGGGTGCACTGACTGCCTTTCAACATGCTGCGTGAGAGAGAGAGAGTGTGAGTGTTTGTGTGTGTGTTGAGTACTTATGTACTTATGGTTTTAGGATGAAATTGTCCTCAAGAAGTTGTGATTAGCCTGTCAGTACAGATGAGGTTTGGATCAAACAGAGACTGAATTCCTGCAGTATAAAAACTTTTCAAGCTCTCAGCATCCCTCTCAAAACCTTTCACCTGTTCCTCACCACAGAAAATGCAAATGTATTCAGAATCTATTTTCTAGTACATTGGTAATAGGAAACATTTTGGACCAAGAGCTGTGGGGGTTTCATTGGGCTGTTGATTGTCTGTAACAGAGGTGCAGTTTCCTTTCTGACATAGAATGAAGAGCAAATTCTTTACCTGTATTCAAACATTCTGGCCAATACAATTATGTAATTACAGAGAGAGCTCAGGGGTGGCTTTCAGCCCTGGTCTGAACTGGAGAAAATAAACCAATTCTAACTGTGGTTTCCATGTGCCCACAAACCCCACACTTTACCCTGCGAGTAAGAAAAAGTCAAAAGAAGTTAACATCACAGCACAACTGTCAATAAACAAGCTTCAGAGATTGAGAATGTCCCTCAAATGGGTGTGAGCAAAGAACTAGGTTTCATCTAAATCTACATGGTGTTCATCTGATGTTTAGAGTGACCTGACCTGTTCCTGAGTCCAATCCTGAATGTTTATTTCCTAAAATCATTAAAGCCACATTGTATTTTCATCATTCATTCGCTATTCAATGGTAAACATAACATAATATTCATAATATATCATGTGTACTGCTTTACAAATTACACATCTGACAAAGAGAACTCTGAAATTTGTTGTTTTGAATGAGTAAGAGGAAGCTGAACTGTGGCTAAAAGTCATAGCGCTCTCTCTGTGAGGGAACAATGCCCATATCCTACAGAGTGATGACTTCTTTATTCAGAAAATGTAAGTCACTCTAAAGCACACAAACATATTCAGGGAGCTGGAGTGAGACTGTAATGGTATCTAGATGAGCTCTCTGGCAGGCGGCTTTGGGTAAACAGCTCTGTCTGGACTGGGTGAGGCTGAGCAGTGTTGCCCTCACTCAACACTCGTTTAGCTAATTACAGCCCTGCCAGTCTGCCAACAGGACAAACAGTATCTGCTTGTGCTGAGCAGGAAAGACTTCACACCGTGTCTTAGAATATGAGCTGGTTTCTAAAGGACATCGCAGGGTGAACATGACTCGGTTAGAGAGAACACACCAGTTATGTACACGTACTACATGAGGTAGCACACAGAAGTATGTAGGGTACTCTTTCATTAGGTTTACTAGGGTGGAGTGTGTTTTTACAGATGTTCAGGGTCCGGTTGATCATTATATCTCAGCATGTCTTAAATCTATGTCAGGTGATGAAGGCCTCAGGCTTCAGCACAGATCTGAGAAAGTGTCTCACAGGTCTAGATTTTCAGTTTCAAAGAACAAAACAGCAGAACTTCAGGTTAGAGGTGTGTAATCTCTGTACTGATCTTTGTCTTTCTGTTATCTCACATTTACATTTATGTATTCGGCCGATGCTTTTATCCAAAGCGACTTACAGTACATTCAAGTTATACATTTTCTTAGTACATTCGCTCCCCTGCGAATCAAACCTTTTCCCTGCTAAAACAACTCCTCCTATTTTTTTAAGTTCTTCTCTCCAGTGAAGTCACTGTGCCAGGCTTTCAGAAAGTTCTGCTGATGGTAACACGGTCTGGAATTAGTGGGTTCTTGCTAGTATTACCAGTAGTATTTCCTCATTTAGCTGCCCTGTGAGCTCGACTCATGGACAAGATAGACGTATTTTTAAAATATTATGTCAAAAATACATGGTTTTGGGGAGGAACATCCCCAAATTATGATTTTAGTTGTGATACGTGTGTTATTGAGAACAGTCTGAGGATTGCTGGGAAATACTATCTACAGTAATGATGCAGTGAAATGGTTTTTCTGAATGCTGGAAAATGCTTGGCTTGACTCTGCAATGACTGTCAGCACATCGTATCTGCGCTGATGTTGGACGCGGCTCGCAGAGAACGGCTCCCATCACAGTTTGTGCTGCTCTCACTGATTTACGTCTATATCAACATACAACCTACTCCAAAGCAACAGAATCTTGTATTTCAGTAGGTGACTGAAGAGAATGTTGATATGGAAATCTACTTTAACCCAAAAGAGGGGGATATCTGAGAGGAGCCCAGAATATCTTCAACATGATATATATATATATATATATAAACACTATCAGCCAGTTCTGTTTATAAAGTTTAGTCCAGAAAAAGACTGAATGAGTTTAACTTTAGATCGCCTTAAAATAAAATGAAATAAAATGTTTTAACAGCGTGTCAATAAATGTGACAGTTTACCAAGTGGTCTGATCATTTACATATAACTGCAGTCACAGCTGTCAGGAGAATATGAGATGATCTGTGAGGCGTCATGGGACATGAACACAGATTCACTCACATTTCAATATTCTGAAGACACAAGTGTGAAGCTTTGAGCTCAGAGCACAATGTAGAGCTGCAGGGACTGGAACAACATCCAGCTGAGAGATCACCGTCACTCTTCTTTCTGTCTGCTGAGGATCTTCACAACTGACATGATCATTTTCTCTCTTGTCTCTGGATGAGCTCTAGAGCTAAACAATAATGACCTGGATCGCAGTAACCTGACAGATTTTATCTTCAGTGTGGACCTGCTTGAATATGAAAAACAAACAATGTATTAAACATTTTTAACAGTCTTTCACCATTTCATTTTCAACACATGAATGTATAAAGATGCTGTGTTTGAAGGGTAGTGTACAGCACACCAGTTCATTAATGTAAACGTATGTAGCTTGGTTTCATGTGCATGCAGGATTCTCAGTGTTTCTGCATGGTCAGATATGACGAGCGTTCAAATAAACTGTCAGACTCCACATTAGACTCTGAGGTGTGAGCTTTATTTTTCAGATAGATATCTGATGCCATATAAACTGTATGAAAGCCTTCATTATGTTGCGAGAGTTGTATGAGTAACAAAAACTCTCCGTATTTTCTGGTAACTGGTAGTTAAATAATGCAAAAAAATAAACTGGAGAAATTACATTTTAAATGTATTTGTTTGCTTTGTAGACAAATCATTGCAGTAAAAAACCCAAAGTGACGAGGGAGAGGTCGGCTGAAGTCGTATTTTACTGCTCTTTTTCTGCCTGTTTTATGATGTGGTTTTCTCAGGACTCTGTTTCCTCCACATACAGCCGCTCAAACAGAGGCAGGAATAATGAGTACAACTGCTTGTGGAGTGGCAAACATGGAGAAACCAGCACAATGAGGTGAATTAAGTTGGGCTGCTCTCTGCTCATGCTGAGTCTGATTTCCTCCAGTAAATCGAGCAGGGGAAGCACTTTATAGAGCAGAATCGTCCCAGAGAATATCCTTGGCGTCAAAACAGCTGCCCTGTCGCCTAGCGCACAACTGTATTTAAACAACTTAAGTTGAAATAACTGCCCCACCCCAGCGGCAATGAGTTATTCCTGCAAAGTATGCTGCTATAGCAAACCCAAAATGCCATGCTTTATGCTGATATTTTCAAGAGATTATATATTATACCTCAGTAATGGTATGAAAACAGCTGACACCATTTCATTTTGACACAAGACCTGATTGCTCATACTTTTTTAAATTCCTAACCCAACATATTAATTTTTTTAGCAAGTAAAGCCTTGTGGATTACATTGATGAAAGGACCCAGATCTAGAGACCAGAGAATCTGAGGTTTACGGGTGGGCTCTTATGACTTAAGCTGCCCAGAACATCCTAGTAATGCCATTTAAACCACCCTGAACTCCTTAACAAACACCTAACAATGCCCAGATAATGCACCATTCAGATCATGTCAATCTAGTTTTTCTTACACCCCCAGAAGATGGGTGAGGACGACAGGTTGAAGCTCAGAGGTGAGGGATTAGAGGTCACAGATCTGGGAGGTGAAGAAATATCAAGCCAGTTCCCAGGGAAAATATTGTCTTGGGCAACATGACATCACTGTTACCAGTACACACACACAGAAGCAGTAATACAATACTGGTGACCTCACTGGCTTTTAATGCTTACTCTCTATGGCACAGGTCCATCCTTCAAGGTCGATTGGATTCTTTTACCAGGCAGGAATCGTGAGTCTGATCACTTAGAAAAGTAAAAGCACCTCACCAAGTGCAGTCTGAGTAGAAGTGGTGCAGGATGAGCTATGCACAGATGTTTCAGCTGAAGTATGAGGAGTAGTTAATAATGTAATAATGCTTTTCTCAGAAAACTGCACTAATACACTAATGCAAAGTGGCTTCTATGATTCCCCTTGAATAAATGCTGTGTGTGTGACAGGCAGTCTGTTGACAACGGGCGTCTCTGTGGAAAATCACAGTCTTACTGAAGCTTCGTCAGACGATCATCACCCCCCACCCCTCTGTCACAATTGAAGGCAGCTGTGTGTGTCTGAGCTGATATCTGTGGGGTCTCTCAAACCCTTACGCTCACAGGAGACCATTTAACACAGCAAGAGAGAACGTGTGTATGTGCACTAAAGAAACCCTTATAAGACTTTAAAGGGTAACAGTGAACAGTAATTCACAGCAGAGAGAGAGAAAGTCTACAGTACACACTATATCCAACATGCCTTTATTATATCATTCTGTTGTTGAGTGGGTGTATTCAGTTTGGTTCCAAACACTTAAATTCCTCAGTCAGCACAACAAATTACAGCCAGCGACACAGAAACCACGACACAGAACATATTAACAGTGTGCTCACTCAAACTTCTTCATACTCGTCACAGTTTAGTTATTAGGCTGTTTCCTTAATTTTTGAAATTGTTTTTGAGAGTGAGAAACGATCTCTGCTCTGAGTTTGAAAGGCCTGAACTGTCTGTCTCATCATGCTGTGTCTGATAACCTGAACTGTCTGTCTCATCATGCTGTGTCTGATAACCTGAACTGTCTGTCTCATCATGCTGTGTCTGATAACCTGAACTGTCTGTCTCATCATGCTGTGTCTGATAACCTGAACTGTCTGTCTCATCATGCTGTGTCTGATAACCTGAACTGTCTGTCTCATCATGCTGTGTCTGATAACCTGAACTGTCTGTCTCATCATGCTGTGTCTGATAACCTGAACTGTCTGTCTTATCATGCTGTGTCTGATAACCTGAACTGTCTGTCTTGTCATGCTGTGTCTGATAGTCTGAACTCTGCACCCAACTTAATGCCAAAATTCTGCCTAAATAAGTGAGAGGTGACGATCTCCATTTCAACATTTTAAAGAAATTTGATTACCGCAGGGTGGCAACTTGAACACATGGGCAAACACATGGCACCAAAACAGCCATGTGTTTGTGCACACATAACTAAACACACCTGACCCGTGTGTACTGCACATGCAGCAAGCAGTTCAACTGTTTCATCAGTGAAGAAAATGGGAACCTTTTTAAAGACGTTAACATTTCTGTACTGCCTTTAATATATGCTGATTTTAAAGAAAACTCAATTATTTAAAAACAGTGTTTCTAGACAAGTAAGTTTTCATCACTGTACTACTAAAGCAGAATGTGATAAGAATCATTGTTAAGAATACTGAAAATTACACATTTCAAAGTAAAATATTAAGACTATCAAAACAAAACGTGTAATTTATGAAAATATTGTCAGTGTAAAAAAATGTAAAATGTTAATTTTCTGTTGATACTGGGTTGACCTGTACAGGAGATTCACCCAGATAACTGACTAGTGTGATGTCAGATGCCTGAGAAACAGAGATGAGACATTTCTACTTACAACCAACAAGACAGGAATAAAAACCGAGCCCATATTTATCCATGCAACATTCAAAATGAGCAAATACTACATGTGTAACCATCCCTCTTTAGCCCAGTCACTCCCCACACAGGTCTATCAGATGTCTGAACCCAGTCCTAACGTATGCCTGTGACATCAGCCTGGAATCCCGCTCCCATCACTGAGTTTACAGAGAGACTGAGAGGGTTCTGCCCTTTATTTTTTGGCAGAGCACAAACCATTTGTGGTGATGGTTGAGGTTTAGCGTAATCAGCTGGAGGACTGAGGAGAAAGACAGAGAGAAATTAGATGGTTCAAGTAACTGATTCTGATGTCTGTATGCTGGTATTTGCACAAAATGACACTATAACAAACATTTAAATCAAAACAATGCATTCTTATAGAGCTCTTCACACCGGGGGTGAAATTCATATCACATGTAAGTGACATTTTATGTCATTAACATGTTCAAATGGCAAAACCACTTACTGTCAAAAAGATATCAACTTTTAAATCATGTATCAGTATTACAGGTGGAGCAGTCAGTATTACTGATAACAAGATAACATATAACAGCCATAGTGAGATATACATTTCTATAAACCTAGCTTCAGTGTGTCAGAGCAGCACTGCTGTCTCATCAGGTGTCATATGTGCAAACGCATGTCACCTGATGAGAGGTTGTTTTTTAACTCATTTATTCTACTAAATATGACAGATGAACTTTTGAGGAACTTCTATGGTGCAGAGCAGAGCCCACAGGATAGTGTGATGGATAAGGGTCTGGGCAGGATAATGAGATAAAGTCAGTCATAAATGGTCTTTACACACCATTAGCTAAAGGATCTTTGAGAGAGTCTGGGGTCCTGCCACACTAGAGAAAGAGAATTTACTTTGGTTTGTTAGACTGTTGTGATGCTAGTTGCCTGAATAATAACACAATATGTAGTTTATGGCACAGATATTTGTAGATAATTGTCACAGCAATGTTAAAGTGTGCATGTTGCGAACGTTCACTGGAGCCTCATCTCTGTGTGAGTGTAATTCTGTTCTAGACACACATGACATTTACAGCTCCCTCTCCAGAGCAGCTGAGTGCAGTCGCACAGCAGAACTGTCAGTGATCTCTGCACTGAAGAGGAAACACTGGCCAATGCAAGATGCTGTGAAATGTTCAGACGCACACACTCTCTCACACACACACAAACACACACTGACTCACACACACACTCTCATGCACACACACACTGGGCTTCAGTGTATGTGGTGTTCCCTGTCATTAAAACATTATCCTGTACAGTCTGTCTGGCCCCCAGGGAATTCCCTGCACACACACCAGCATCCCCTGTTATGACACATGGTAACAGTGCAGCTCCCAGATATTTAGGTTGTGATGATCTCTTCAAGAGAACTTTACAGAAACAATCAGTAGAACACACGTCCACAGTGAATTTAGTTCAGCCAAAAATGTTATTCGTTCACACACTCCTGTGTCATTTCAAACCTGGAAACAATCTGCACAAACACTCGTTTTGTGTTCCATGGAAGAGAAAAGTCACAGTAGTTTAGAACAACATGAGGATGAGTAAAAGAAGAAAGTTTGTGTTTTTGGGTGAATTATTTCTTTACAAGTGGGTCATATATTGAATTCAAATGAGAAACGGTCTGGAGCTGAATGCCAGCATTGTTCTTGTCTCCTCCCACAGTTCTCGGGAAAGCTGAAAGCAAACGGACAAAACATTTTCAGTGAACGAATTAATAGTCCCACAAATGAGTCAAAGTGAAATGTAACGTTGTTCTTGTTTAACAGTTCCGTAACTCCAGCCCAGGTATTCCACTCGTTGGATGCAGGCAACGGCCAAAGAGATGCCAGTCGCAAAGTTTTCCAGCAGAGATGAGGCTGTAACACCCCCCCCCCCCGCACCACTGACAGATTCCTGAAAGGCTTCAGTCTGAATCTGTGCCACACAAAGCAAATCAGACACACCACATAGCTATTAATAGCAAGAACGAATTCCATAAATTAATAACAAGCTTTGGATCTTCTACAAGCGTCTGGGTGTGTTTTAGGCTGCTGGAAGACACATTTGTGATGGCAGTTGGGTACATCAGTTGGATAAATGAGCTAAACTTGGAGTTGAAATGTCTTCAATCTTAAATTGAAACTTTCAATTTAAGATTTGTTGTTCTTACAGGCCGTAAGACTTTTAATATACAAAAGGAATAATGAAGTAGTTCACCCAAACATGAAAGTTCTGTCATCGTTTACTCACCTTCATGTCGATCCAGACCCGTCTGACTGTCTTTCCCCTGTGGAGCACAAGTGGACACGTTGAGGACAGATGCTATCAAGCACCAGAAACAACACAAGCACAATAAAAACACTTCCTGTGTGAGAAGCAGAAACTTGAGCTCTTAACTCAAAATCTTCCTCTCGCTGTAGATTTGTGCCATCAGCTACAAGGACATTTGGTTTCACTGACACTTGACATGTTTAGGTTAGCAGTTTAAATATAATATTTAATTATTTGTTTGAACTGAAATGAGTGTAAAATGGAGTTCATGCTTGATGATAATGTTCAGCTCACCCCATATCCTCAAATATCACCAGTTATTTGTACACGAGACTCATTCAAACACATATGAAGTGGCAGCTTCCTCTTTGAAGTGGGCGAGTTCTTGAGCTAATTCAATCAGAACAGACTGCTCTTAATTACATCTCTTCAAACAGACTGTAAAAACTGTTCCATATCTGCCTACCCTCACATGTGGAAACATTTGAACTGCACAGTTCACTTCTTATGCCACTGCAGTAAAGCAAAGCATATACATGCACAGTAAGCTTTGATGAGCAGTTTCAAATCTTGCTAATGAGATTTGATGGTGCAGGGAGTGTTATCCGGTCCACACATGTAGGGTACTTGAGTAGGGTCTAAGCGTTCATCAATGATTTAAGTAAGGCCTACATGCGTTCAATTTGTTAATAGTTATTTGTACTTCATGTGTTCATGTGTATTTCAGATGTTTAAAGAACTGCTAAAGTATATTTGTATATTAAGGTTGTAGGAATGATTTGAGAGGTGAGGGCACAATTATAAAAGAGTTAAATGCTAATTCATAATTGAATAGTTAATAGGTAGGATACAGTAGAATTGTAGGTATTTCTGTGAATGTAAACAGTGTTTCTGTTGAACGTGGACTGGCCAAATAACATCTTTAGATGGAAGTTTGAAGCAGGATGCCTGTTTGAGGCTGTATGTTATTTTACTGCTGTAATGTTAATTTTATAACACTTTCTACATAAAGCCCAGTCAAAGAAACCTCTGAGAAGAAATCCTCAGACATCTGAGGCAGGTGATAAGAGATCTGCTGAACGTCCAGCACATGCTGAGATCAGGCTGAGATGAGTGAGGTGACAGTGTGAGGTTAAGAGTGAGATCAGACTGAGATGAGCGAAGTGACAGTGTGAGATCAGACTGAGATGATTGAGGTGAAGAGTGAGATCAGACTGAGATGAGTGAGGTGACAGTGTGAGGTTAAGAGTGAGATCAGACTGAGATGAGTGAGATCAGACTGAGATGAGTGAAGTGACAGTGTGAGATCAGACTGAGATGAGTGAGGTGACAGTGTGAGGTTAAGAGTGAGATCAGACTGAGATGAGTGAGATCAGACTGAGATGAGTGAAGTGACAGTGTGAGATCAGACTGAGATGATTGAGGTGAAGAGTGAGATCAGACTGAGATGAGTGAGGTGACAGTGTGAGGTTAAGAGTGAGATCAGACTGAGATGAGTGAGATCAGACTGAGATGAGTGAAGTGACAGTGTGAGATCAGACTGAGATGAGTGAGGTGAAAAGTGAGATGAGTGAAGTGACAGTGTGAGATCAGACTGAGATGATTGAGGTGAAGAGTGAGATCAGACTGAGATGAGTGAGGTGACAGTGTGAGGTTAAGAGTGAGATCAGACTGAGATGAGTGAGATCAGACTGAGATGAGTGAAGTGACAGTGTGAGATCAGACTGAGATGAGTGAGGTGAAGAGTGAGATCAGACTGAGATGAGTGAGGTGACAGTGTGAGGTTAAGAGTGAGATCAGACTGAGATGAGTGAGATCAGACTGAGATGAGGAAGGACAGTGAGATCAGACTGAGAATAGTGAAAAGTGAGATCAGACTGAGATGAGAGGTGACATGTGAGATCAGACTGAGATGAGTGAGGTGAAAAGTGAGATCAGACTGAGATGAGTGAGGTGACAGTGTGAGATCAGACTGAGATGAGTGAGGTGAAAAGTGAGATCAGACTGAGATGAGTGAGGTGACAGTGTGAGGTTAAGAGTGAGATCAGACTGAGATGAGTGAGATCAGACTGAGATGAGTGAGGTGACAGTGTGAGATCAGACTGAGATGAGTGAGGTGAAGAGTGAGATCAGACTGAGATGAGTGAAGTGACAGTGTGAGATCAGACTGAGATGAGTGAGGTGAAGAGTGAGATCAGACTGAGATGAGTGAGGTGAAGAGTGAGATCAGACTGAGATGAGTGAGGTGAAGAGTGAGATCAGACTGAGATGAGTGAGGTGACAGTGTGAGGTTAAGAGTGAGATCAGACTGAGATGAGAGTGAGACAGAGCTTACCAGGTAAGAGATAGTGCAGGGTGGCCTTCGATATAAACCTGTCAGTTTGTGTAGAAAAGAACGACTCGGTTTGTGAGGGTGTTCTGATCCACTTCAACACAAATTTCACTTTATAGGATTTTATAGTTCTATCTGTGTGCTAATCTGAGTGGACAGAGAACCAGAGATAATCTTAATTTCAGTTCAGACACAAGTGTTTTAGGCACTGTGACAGACAGACAATACTCAAAACTGTAAACGTCTGGTGTTTCTAATGTTCCCAGCCAGTGGAACAGCAGCACAAATAAGGAATGCTAACAGGTCACCATACACACACCACAGACCAACGCTGAAAGAAAGATCCAGCACAGTGAAGCCCAAACCACCAGCAGCGTCCACATCTAAACATAGCCCTACCACAGCCCAGACAACCCCTCTCTCTCTCTCTCTCTCTTTCTCTCTCTCTCTCTCACTCTCTCTCTGCAGACTCAGATTAACTGTGACGCTAAACACACAGCAGTGGGCTGTGAAACTGACCGCTGTTCTGGGTTTGGAGCGTTCAGACACGCTGTGGATGAGGAGATACCCCCGACTTAATAGCACATCAGAGACAAAACCGAGTCGTCTTTGACCATGTCTCCTCCAGGCTTTTTTATGTTTGCTTTTTAAATGATAATATTAATGTGCCTGAGTGAAGTTTATGTATCATTTAAGCTTGTTTAATGACAGTTGTTAGGCATTGTGTCTGGGTTCACCGTGTGCCCCGGTGACGCGTCTGGGGCAGTTTTCTGGGAAAGTATGTGTGTTTATATGCAAATATATCTCTGTCTGTTTTTGTACATGCTTTCTGTGTGAATTTTTCCAAACTGGTGTGAATTACACCAAAAATACTGTTCAAAATGAACAGCATGTGATTTTCAGTTTAAAAAAAGATACACACGTTACTTTGGCATGTAGTTAGCTATAAAACCCCACAACCCACACTGTGTAAGCATTGTCTAATTTCATGTGCAACCTGTTGTGTGTGTGTGTTAGAGTGTGTGTGTCTTAGTGTGAGTGAGTGGTGTGTGTGTGAGAGAGTGTTTATTGTGCAGTGATGTCAGCAGCAGCACTGAAGCTCGTGTATATATTTTGAACATTCATCTTGCTTCACAAGTAGGAGCAGAAGAGCTCAACTTCATTCTCAGTGTTTGTGATCAGGACAAACTCGACTGACTCCAGGACAGTAATAAACCAGCAGATCCACAGATATTTGACAGAGACTGAAATCCATTTTATGGATTAAGGCAACCTTTGGGAGCAGCATTTCATACCCAAATCACTACAGTGAGTTTCTCTCTCTCTCTCTCTCTCTCTCTCTTTCTTACATATATATATATATATATATATATATATATATCATATCATTTTGTGTTTATAAATTGTCTGTTTTTGGTTTTCTTTTAAATTGTGGAGTGGAAGAGTGGAAGTTTTAGGTTTGTGAGATGATAGTCTATTATAAAGTCTCTCTGTTCATTTCCCCTTTTATGCCCTTCAGATCTTATTTCTAAAATAAAATGGTCATAATTATCTGCTTTAATTCAAGACAAATATATTATTTAATAGTTCTGAATCAACCTACATGAGATTAACTAAGTAAAGTAACTCCTCAAGGTATCAACTGTACATTTATACCCTACTGTGCAGTCAGGTCTTATCTGAGTATTAAATAAAGCAATTTCATTTAAGACATTACTCTTAAAATGCCTAAAAAGAAATTATTTTAGCAAGAGACAGATCAAATCATAGCTCAGGTTCTATGCTTTAAGTATCAATGTGGTCTCATATCAGTTCTCAAAAGAAATGATCATTTGTTGTCATACGGTAAAAGTTTAAAGTATGGACAGTGGAGCTCAGATAATCTGATGCTGGAAGAAGTTGTGAGAAATATTTGAGTTCATTTTAAGAGCTTTTGATCAAGACTTCATTATTTGGCAAATCTGAGCTCAGTTTGAGACATTGAGATTTTTTCTGAAACATCTGAGAATCAGCAGACTTATACAAAAACCTGTTCTCTTATTGAGAACCATTTCAGTGTTGAAAAATAAAACATTTTTCTTTAAAAGCGATGAGGTTAAATAGAGAATAAGCAGACTGCCTTATTCTTAGGAAGAGAAAAAATTTCATGTGTGAAGAAAATCTCAAAAATGTCTCAAACTTTTCTTAGATTTGCCAAGATATACAGACTGCCCATCAAAAATCTGCTCTCAATCTCTTACTAAGATGATCTGAGACCAGTCAGCTGAAAACTGCTGAATCAGTCAGTGTAGATATCAGAAGTCACACTGACTGTACATGAGAACATCAGACTCTGATTTTGAACATCAGTTTGCTGTACAGACTCCACATATTTCACACAGAAGTCTCTCACTTTCTGCTTCTAATTAGAAAACGAAGACAGAGCATTAATGTGAGAGTGGATTGTAAAGGAAATGGAATGATATAATACTTTATGACTCTTGGAGGAAACTCTGAAAGCAGCCAATAAAAAAGAGTCCAAATGCAGTCAAAACATTTACTCTGTTGAATGTGACTTTATTCTGCTGGGACGAGGAACAACAAGTGATATTTTTCTGTTTTAAACCATCTCTGGACCTTTCAGGCTTTTTTAGTTTATTTCAAATATGAGTTTTGTGATTGAAAATCATACCTGAGTTGACATGAGCTGAACCTTTAATGAACCTCCACTGTGGCATGCTGGGGTTCATTTGAGTTTGGAAATCACCTTCACACCAACCAAACAAACCGAAGTGACGTCACATGCACTCAGACTGCACCAAACCTGTAGTGTGAATGAGTCCTAAAGAACATTAAGAGAACATTTCATTTAAATTACGTGGTCGAAATATAACAGGTGACTTAAAGCTAAGACTGTCCAATTAATTAAAAAGTGAACATGAATGCGGGGCAGAAGTCAGACCTTCATGGACTAGGTGACATCAGCTAAAAATGACAGTTGTTTTAGAGGCAGAGCGAAATATTGGGAGAAGGCCCAATGAAATGTTCACAAAAAGAATATCTTACTAAAATTGTTAGTAAGTTTTGATTTCAGGTTAACTTTGGCCATTGAAACCTCTGGAAATGTTTTCAAGGACATAATTGGACGTGAAACATAATTTTACAATTCGCCCATTTAGTTTACCACATGGTGGTTCTCATCTGCTCAGGCCAAATTAGTGTTTACTAACACACGGATAATAATGAATGTGATACAGTCAGACTAATAAAACGTTCTTGGATGAAGAGAGAAAACAGATGAGAGAGAGAGAGGGAGATGGGGGAGAGCAGTAAGATTAAAACTGAACATTTGTTTTGTGTATGCTGCTCTCTGCCAGAAGGCAGTCATTTGGATGAATCTAAAACAGCTTTCCTGGCACTCTCCCACTTCTCACCTCCTGCCAGGAAAGACTCTTTTTTTCACCTGTTTATATGCAGGTAAAGTATACTCTCCAGAGTGCCCTCGAATGAGGTCTTTTTTCCAACCCAACGCAGAACCCTTATATAAGTGTGTGTGTGTAGGGCTGGAGCACAGGGTCTGCAGCAGGTAGTCTGGACCTCTGTGACTGAACTGTTAACTACAGCAGCGTGTCAAATCTGAGGAATCTGTCACACACAGTGAAGGAGCTCATAAAATCAGAAAGGTCCACAAACATCACCTTTTATCATTAGTGTATGGCACTTTTAAGTGTGTAAAGACGCTACAGTGAACACTGCTGAACACTAAAGCACCACAGTGCCAACTCAAGCACATAAAAATCATAATAATGATTTTGTAAGAATAGATTGTTAGAATTATCTTTTTTTGCAAAGCCACGGGACAGACAAATACAAATGAGATGTTCTCAATATCTCGGTTGCTTCTATTAGACTCTTGCTTGTCTTTTGCCTGTGTTTATATCGAGATAAAACCCATCATTTCACGTTTCCAGTATAATTTCACAAACATCTCAGACACATCTAAAAGCAAGGTAATACTTACATGAGAGACCGCAGGGAAATACATTATCTAGTTGCTCGAGCTGAAAAAGAGACAAAAACTGTTGTGTAAAAACTGAACTAGCTTGTTTAATGCCATTAAAACAATGAAGAGAAATAACAGCAACAGGGTGGAAGAGATAAGATGAGAGGGTCTGTGCTCAGTTTCACACGCCAAACGCATCGGCTGGAAAGAATTCCTAGAATCCTGTGTCTGTGGGTGGGAAAGACGCTAATGTAAAAGACAGCTGTGAAAATCAATTAATTTCCTTAATCTGCATAGAAACTGTAATGAAAGAGGAAGTGGACAGAACACTCATCTGACAGACAGATGAACCTTTACATCCCTGTCCTGTTACCATCTACAGACAGAAACAGCTCAATAATTCATTTACTGAGTCATATGAATGTACACTGCTCTATAAATATCATGCAGAATTCTAATTCTGTCATTGTTTACTCATGTCTACTTAAACCTGTATGACTTCCCTCTAAACTTATTCCAACCAGTTATAAATCTGAGACCTGCAACGAATGGCAGTGTTTTCAGTCTTTTATAAATGTTACATATACAACCAGCAGTGCTGGAGGAGATCTTTACTGTGTCTAAAACTGTAATGAGACTGTTTTCATTCAAAGTAAAGAGTAAAATGAAGGTCAGTGAGTTGAGACTGTTGTGTGTTTGTAATGATCTGCTCTGCCCATCGCTGAAATATCTTCCGCCACAAATACAAATCTCACGAAAAACAGAAGACTTCATACAAAAAATGCAGAAATGTGCTGAGTGATGATAGACATTAAGAGCGGCCAAAACGAGATCAGACTGTTCGGAAAATATCTGTGCTTATGAGAGTTAGTGTGCTTCTGAAATCTTGCACCAAAAGGCCAACAACAGCCTTCAGTCAGTTCTCACTGACACAAACAAACACAGACCTGCACGAGCTGTGAAACAATATCACCTTTAGAACAAAGCTAACCTCACAACAACAGAAAATGTCAACTGATTTCGTTTCAGAGGTAGAAGCACAAAGAAGACTGAAGAGTTTAATCCTCACAGTGAGCGCAGCAGCACGGCCGCTTAACCCAGCTGAACATGTCATTGCTCAGAGAACGCTCTCTGACAGAATGCCCTATCATCAGTCTGATGTTTCTTCTGAATGAACTGTTAACATTATTATAGAGCTGCTAAATGAACGTGAGCTGCAGATCATGTGAACCTATTGAGAAATGTTTTGAGCTCTGTCTTACACACACACACACACACACATGTATATATATATATATATATATATATATATATATATATATATATATATATATATATATATATATATGTAGCTTGAAAAGTGCTTGTGCCACCAGCAATGTCACTACTGTCTGAACACACTGAACTTTCTTCTCAAACATATCTAATACAGTGCACATGTCACCTACAAACACACAGAGGAGTCGACTCCCTACATACGGCCAGAGTCTTTGTTAGGACTCCCCCAGTTGTAACCTCCCCTCCCACTGGCTGCTTTACCTCTCTCTCTCTCTCTCTCCCAACCTGCACAGTTCTCAGACTATCCCATCATAGAGTTAGCCATCAGACTCCTCTATAACAGAGCAGAGGGAGGCAGCAGAGGAGAACAGACCACCTGGAACACACACACTGATCAACTCTGGATTTCTCTACAGCGTGTGTTGTTTCTTTTGGGCTGGTTATTTTAGAAGAGATCACTTCAGAAACAGAGCAGAGATTTCGGGGAGAGTCTGATGCTGGACATCTTAAAGTGTGTGGGACTCTTTCACCTGGACTAACCACAGCACTTTTAATCGTTTGTTGCAGCCTGAAAACTTTGAGGAGACTTGTGTTCTGTCTCACAGGACTGAAGAATCTGAGACACAAAGCTCATTGTGTGGTGAGTAAGTTCTTTCTCTTTCTCTCCTGTTGCTCATCTTTGGGTTCGGGTTTGATATTGTGACTCAGAAGTCTCGCGGGAATTCTGCCTTTCTCTCGGACATGGTGAACTGGTTTCAGTTAAACGCCGCCATCGCGTCTCTCAGCAGTCCCGCAGGTTTTGTCTGTATGTGGTGGGAGAAAACTGTGTTCAGTAAAGTAAAGATGTAACTGTGCTGACTGACAGGACAAATTCACCTCAGACATTATGAGAATGAGCTGCTTGGACTTAATCTTTGGATTTGCACAAATTGTCCTTTGGGAAGCGCAGAGTGAACAGTACATGTGTCACAAAAATAAATAAAATCTGTCATTAGCAAAAAATGACTCAATGAAAGATGAAGAAATGAATGAATGTGTTTCTTTTGGCACAGATCCAGACAGGATGAAGATGTTATGTTCTAGAAGGGTTCTCCAGCACTGGTTCTTTGCTCTGTTCTTACTGTGTTCTCCTGTTCCTCACCAAGGCCGACCCGTTGATGCCATCAGCAGCCGACTGTAAGTGTCTGATTTAATTCTGCCTGTCATGCAGCTGAAATATGATCAAGTCCAACAAATCAACAAAGCTTACTTTTTGTTTCTTGACATAACATTTTTCATATGCTGGGTAATAAAATGGGTACAAAAATTAAATAAATATCTGATTAAACAAAAGGGGACCTGAGCCATATATGATAACCAAAATATCTGTTCACTTGGACTGGTAATTAACCAGCTAACAACCGCCCAGGGCACCCTAGCAAAACTATGACAGGCACCCATAACACCCTAGCAACACGGCCACAACTTATGCAAGGACAGACAAAAGGTATTGGCACATTGTTGTTGATGTTGTCGTTTCCATGCCATCTGTGTGTGCTGTGGGCCGTAATGCACTGGAAATCTTCAGGTTTGGGGATCGTGCCCGGAGGTGTTTTGATAGTCTGTGCCCACCTGTGTGTTTGCTCAGAGGTTGAGTGGGGCGTCTGCTCACTCTGGACTCCTAAGATGCCACCCAGATGTTTTTCAGACCAACTGCTACATGCACAGAGATTCTTTTGTGCCTTGGAACCTGTGCTGCCGCTCTGTGTCAGACACCCGCTGTCTGAAACTGTGCGCTGATAGCGCAGCCTGAGAGAGGAGAGAAACAGACTGAGAGAAATTGCTGATTCTGAGTTAGGCGGCGACCCCAGTCAGACAGGCCCCTCCCCAATGGAGAATATTATGCTGAGAAAACACACTTTTATGTTGTTTAAGCCCTTCAGCAGGGCACACCAAACATGCTTCTAGAGATCTTTAGAACCTCCATCTGCTTGTGCTTGCCTTGACCTCCCCAACCTGATATTGGCTTTTAATGATGTGAGAGCTAGTGTTTGTAGAAGAACAGGTGTTCAAAGACCTCCAATTAGCCATCTTCTCTGTGTGGGGGGGTGTGCTAAAAGAAAAAAGAGAGAGTGATAAAGACACATACACATGATGGCATGTGTGTTTGGCTTTATTTAGGTGTGATCTGTATCGAAAGCTATCATTCGATCTGATATCATCAGATATTAGAATCTGCCTTAAGGTCAGTCCTCAAAAGAAAAATAATTTGTAAAGGACGTGAAGGGCTAAAAATGTGCTTTTAGGGGCAATTTTTAGCTTTAAATGGGGGCAGTATGGGTTACCCTACATTGACAAATATGTCACTTTCACTAAATAAAACAATCCCTGTAGTATGCTCTCATTAAAACAGCAAAGCAAACGCATTAGGGTTAGATGTGTGTGTGTAATTGTGTTGATCTAGAGTTTAATGATTTGGGTCATTTCATGAAAATATAAAAAAAACAGACTTTGTGAGAACTGTAAAGGAAACCACCGAGTTATTAGACTATTATGTGGTCACTGAAAATGTGTTTGATTAAGGTCTGAGATGAACACATCACAGATCATCACAAAGAAAAGCTCTTCTCACCCGTCTTCCCACCGGCAATGATTTCTGTGAGCACAAGGCACTCGAGTGCCTGAACAGTTTTGGACCTTGATTTCTATTCAGCTAGATGAGGTTCTGGCCTGCGGTTCTGATCAGATCTCTCTGAGGAAGAGTTCTGCTTTGTGGTTCATGTTTATCAGAGCACATCAGAGAGGGTGTTTATAAGCAGCTAATGCTGACAGGCTCATCTGCTCTTGAGGACAATCCCTCCTGCTGGAGTTTGACTTGTACCCCTGCCAGCTCGGCCTGCAAGATGAAACACACGAGTCCCAGACCGCATGCATCGTCTCTCGCTCGCTCTCACTCTCTCCGTCTGTTTTTTTAATTAAACCAGCACAAAGCAGCAATTATCTTCAGGTATGTTTAAACTGGCCAGCTGGAGAGATGCCACACTGAGTTTTCAGTCTCTGCCTCTGTCAGTAATACTGAAGTGAGGAAACTACAAGAGTACAAACTCAAGAAAACTGCATTCATGAACTCTAAAATCTCTCAGCACACCGTGATGAGAATACATAACATAGGAATACAAATAATCTGATAGACAGAAACTTGCTACATACTGCAGACACAATACCACACACACATTCACTGTAATATAGGTAAACGTCACTGTTGTTAAGAGACAATGTGTATGTACTGGTCCAGTAGAGATCACTCTGTAAATTGTACAGTAGTGTTTTACTGGCTGTGTGGTTGTGGTTGGCCCTATTTTGACCCAGTGCAAAGTCAGTGTTCTGTGAAATATACCCAGCCTGGCCCATGAGGTCCTGAGTTTAATCTCACCTTTTATATGCTTTAGCTGAAACATTGAATACATATCAGATCTGTGTGTGGCACAGGGCTGGAAAACATACAAGAAGGTGAGCGTGTGAGCTCACAAGAGACTGAAGTGAGTGCTTTCTGTTTCTTTATTATTGTGAGAGGACACATGGCATCAGGTCTGGTCCAGCGACAAAAAGAGTGTTGATCTGTGTGAACAGAACGAAGGTTTACTCACCCGCAGCTCTCTGTTTGTGTTTCTATACACTTCAGTTTTTAACTGATGTGTGCTGAGAATCTAGTTTACTGGAAAGTCTCAGCTCACAGGGCAAACACTTAAAATTAAATCATGAAATGTATTGTTTGCTCTGCTGGTTTAATTATCAAATTACAGTTCCAAAATGTAAATCAAAATGTAAAGCCATGTGGAATGATTAGATGTACATTGTGTGGTAATATTTTGGGCTGTAATGCAGGAAGTTGAGCTTTATTATATTAGTGTTTATTAGCATTAGTGTTCTGAACTGACCAAGGGTTCAATTAATGCCCTCTGGTGCCCCCTAGTGCTCACGCTGACACAGGCGACCCACACACACTCCAGACTGAGAGAGAGGATATTTTGATTAATATTTATTATGCTTTACTTTGGCTCCTGCAAGACAGCAGCTTTGAGATATATGTAACTGTTTAAAGACATTTGGACTGGAACTGAGTATCCAAAACTGCTCACAGTAGCAGAGAGCGCTTTGACCTGAAGAGCTGTCAGATCTGCCTGCACTCAACCCTCTAGATGATTTAAGCTGAGACACAGTGACACTGTTCATCACGTTCACTGATCGATCAGGCACTGTTCATCACGTTCACTGATCGATCAGGCACTGTACATCACGTTCACTGATCGATCAGGCACTGTTCATCACGTTCACTGATCGATCAGGCACTATTCATCACGTTCACTGATCGATCAGGCACTCATGTTCGCATCACGTCTCACTGATCGATCAGGCACTGTTCATCACGTTCACTGATCGATCAGGCACTGTTCATCACGTTCACTGATCGATCAGGCACTGTTCATCACGTTCACTGATCGATCAGGCACTGTTCATCACGTTCACTGATCGATCAGGCACTGTTCATCACGTTCACTGATCGATCAGGCACTGTTCATCACGTTCACTGATCGATCAGGCACTGTTCATCACGTTCACTGATCGATCAGGCACTGTTCATCACGTTCACTGATCGATCAGGCACTGTTCATCACGTTCACTGATCGATCAGGCACTGTTCATCACGTTCACTGATCGATCAGGCACTGTTCATCACGTTCACTGATCGATCAGGCACTTTCATCTTCACTGATCGATCAGGCACTGTTCATCACGTTCACTGATCGATCAGGCACTGTTCATCACGTTCACTGATCGATCAGGCACTGTTACTTCACTGATCGATCAGGCACTGTTCATCACGTTCACTGATCGATCAGGCACTGTTCATCACGTTCACTGATCGATCAGGCACTGTTCATCACGTTCACTGATCGATCAGGCACTGTTCATCATGTTCGCTGTTCATTATGTTTATTGTGAAGAGAGTTCAGGGTTTGTGTTCAATCTCCTCTCCTGCTGAAGTCTGGGAAGTCTGGGATTATTCTGCAGTTTTGAGATGCAGTTTAAAAATGTTTACTGTGGTGTTTCAGAAAATCCAGCTGATGGTGGCTCATATCAGCACTCCTGCTGGGTTAGATGCTTTGTTTGGGTTAGGTGCTGGATCTGGAACCAGAGGCCTTGTTGGGTAAACACAGCACCATTGAGTTGTCTGGATATGAGCCAGATTTTCTCAAAACCCCATGGATTTAACTACAAACTTATTAAACGGGGCGAAAGTTGAAACCCTGGTTGTCTCAATACCAATGAGAATTATATCCAAATACACTAAGTTCTTTCATTTCAAAAATCATATATTTTTGTCTATTAAATTAGATTTTTCTAGTGAAATATCTAAAAATCTTTGAAACAAGATATTTGTATGTTAATTCACAGAATGTATGTAATATGTTAGTTGTTTTCATTATCTGTAACCCCAAGTAATGGTACCTTAAAACAAGTATCAATTCAATTGTACTATCTTTCTCTTCACCAGGAAGCGCTCAGTGACACATGCGCAGCTCATGCACGATAAGGGGCGGACACTGCAGGATTTGAAGAGGCGCATGTGGCTGCAGGAACTGCTGCAGGTGGTGCATACAGCCGAGATCCACGAGGTTCAGCAGCAGAGGGGGGCGATTGCCAGCAGTGGAGGGGGAGGGGCCAGCCTCACTGTTGCCATGCCAATTGATGTTGACACCATCCTTCCAAAACCCTCTGGGGGCACCAAGAATCTGCCAGTCAGCTTCCGGCTGGAGGATGAGGAGGGCACCAACCTGCCGCAGGAAACCAATAAGTCACAGACATACAAGGAGAGCACGCTGAAGGCCATTGGCAAGAAGAAGAAGAAGAGTCGTGTGGGGAAGAGGAGGGAGGGGGAAAAGAGGAAGAGGAGGGCTCGCTCACTCGGCCAAATGCCACTACAAGAGTTCGGCAGTGGCTTCCATCTGGAGCGGCGGCCGTACCATCAGGTGGCGCTGCACTAAAACACTGTCAGTCTCTGACAACGGTAAAGAGCTACAGCACCACACTGCCACTTGCCAAGATACTCATCATTAAACTACAGTCCAGCTAACCTTTGATAAAAACTACCATCAAAACCTCAAAGAAACTGTTTAGAGACAGTATCAAACCAGAAAAGCTAAAGACATTGAATAAAGCAAGTAAATCACCTAACATAGCAACAAACAGCAGTGTAGATATTTCACTTACCTGTGCAGGGTCTCTTCAACAGGACGGCCTGCAACCGTACTGCAGCCTCTCTGAAACCATTAGTGGAAACGTGTTACATAATAAAACTTCATGTTCATTTACCATGTTAACATTCATATGGTGCTGTATGATTTCACTTGAACTGATTCAAACTGATTCCTGTCTGTCTTCTTCTCTTCAGATCCATGAAGACATTTGAAATGGACAGCAGAGGATTCATTCACTGTAAAGTGGAAGGAAAATATTTATTGTGTGTAAATATTCTCAAAGCGTGTGAACAGTGACGATAAGAAACAGAAATGCTGTTAAACCTTCAGAAGCTCCTCTGAGCTGCAGATTTGATCTGTGTGAATACTTCGCTTTATTTCTCCTTGTTTTGTTTTCATTTTATTTTCGGACTATTGCCTCTATTACGGTGTCAGAAATCCTGTAATTTATTTTGTTTGAATGGTGTATTTATTTTGTAAAGGTATCGAGGTGCTGCTGATTATATTTTTGTACTATAATGCACTTTACATATAGAAATATATACAGGTCATTCTCTTAATGGACGTATTTTGTGGTTCAGAAGAATGAAGATTATAGTCACCCCACGTCTGCTCGTCTCCCTCCTCCGCTCTTCTACAGATTTTGGTATTTGTGTTTCTGTATGTCTATGGCTCTGTTCCACAACCTAGTGAGTGCCCTTCTTAGACAGCATTTTAAGGCCTCATAGGTGAAGTGTCATGTGAAGTGTTGATGAGAGAAGGTTCATTAGAAAGATTACAAAGCAGTTTACCCAGTGGGTGTGTATTGAACAGTTGTTAAATCAAGTCTCCTGTGCAGGGCACTATTTGAGATGTTGCCTGTGTGGAGCAGCTGCACTTCCTATCCACAGAGCAACCTGTACAATGACAGCACACTTCATATACTAACTCTTGTTGTATTGCACTGTGAGAAAACCCCTGTACTGAATAAATTAAACACCTGACTGTCTCACCGCAGCCCCATGACTCCTGTGTATGTGTGTGTATTTGTGTGTGCTTTACCATTTAATTGGTTTGACTGTGATGAATGTCACACAAGCAGCTAATAAAGGCTGAGATCTGCATTCATCTCGAGAGGACACATGGAGCTCCTCCCAGATGTGTTCTCTTTCTGAATTTTTTTAATGACTTTGTCCCTAAGGGGTGAGAGTTTAGCAGTCTACAACAACAACATGAACAAGCCTGTCCAAATTAAACTTTCAATTTAATTGCTATAATTTTAATATAGATTTTTTAAATAAATTCATATAATTTCTGTTTCTGTTGTGCCATAGAGGCTATGGGAAATGAAAGCAAAAAACATTGCAAAACAGGCACAGTCTTTCTGCAAACCAGAAACCTCCAGAAAAACAGATCTCTGTTACAATAACAGTCTCACAGATGTTTCAGTGGCAGTGCTCAGCTGAAAAACTTCACTAATAATCACCTGTTGTGTCAGAAACACACAGAGGCCTCTGACAGAAGGACTTTATTCAACCCTCATCTGAGGATCAAGGTAGGAGAAATAATTAAAGGAATGAAATAAAAAAAAGTCCACCTGTGAAACACCAACAGATCATTGAACAGAAAATGAATGAGGCTGTGATGGTGAAAAATCTGAGAGGTTCTTCAGGATAAGAAACAATATCATCACACAGACTTAAACTCCCCATGAGTATAAAGAATGAGTTTGCTTGTCTTTGGTCATCTGGGGACGGTGTGTGTTATTTAATGAACCTAATTGCCATCCAAACCCAAAGAGGAATTTGACCTTCATTCTGTTACTGGCTGTGGTTTCTTTTCAGGAAGAAGAAATCACTGAATCAGGCTGCTCCTGAGATCCTCAAGAAGCTCTCAGGATGGAGAAAGTGTCTGAGCGAATTGGATCAGACAATTACCTCCTTTAGCCAGAAAATCAATCGGGCCACAGGCGTGGGAAACAGCTTTAGATGGGCGTCTGCACCCAAGCCATGAAAATAACCCGGGATCATTGCGCACCCAGAGCGAGCCGACCACTTTTCAAAGAGGTTCACAGATTGTGATGAGAAAGGTTTCTTTTTAAATAAACACTGCCAAGGTTCTGCCCAGCTTCAAACCTTTTACAAACAGAGATCGGTGTGATTTTCAGAGCAGTTTAAACACAAGATCATTGAGTAGGAAGACAATACATGAAAACACTTGATGCACAGAAATGTGAATAATAGAAAATGTGTTTAATTAATGTTGTTTCTGTCACTGTTTGAAATGGACCTATAAAGTTGTAAAATGAGCATGAAAATACATCAGCAACGTGTTTTGTCACTGAGGAGTGAATGAATTGTGCCTGCTTTTATTACTGGATCAGCTGGTGGTGAACGGTTAGAGTTTGAATGTTTGCGGTTTGCAGTGTATGTACACTAACTGAATGGGTTAAATACAGAGGACCAATTCCGAGTATGGGTCACCATACTGCATGACACGTCACTTGTTTTGTTCAAACACTGAAGTGGTCAACAACTCTACCAATGCAACCCAAACTCCTGCCACCACCTTTAACCAATTTAACCAAGACAATCCCTGTGTAACCAAAGCTGATTGAAATTGTGTGTGTGTGAGCGAGTGTGTGTGTATGTGTGTGTATGTATGTGTGAGTGAGAGAGTGTGTGTGTGTGTATGTGTGTGAGAGAGTGTGTGTGTGTGAGAGAGTGTGTGTGTGTGTAAGAGAGTGTGTGTGTGTGTGTGAGAGAGTGTGTGAACGTGTGTGTTAGAGAGTGTGTGAGTGAGTGTGTGTGTCTGTCTGTATGTGTGTGTGTGTGTGTGAAAGTGTGTGTGTGTGTGTGTGAGAGAGAGTGTGTGTGTGAGAGAGAGAGTGTGTGTGTGTGTGAGAGAGAGTGTGTGAGAGAGTGTCTGTGTGAGAGAGAGTGTGTGTGTGTGTGTGTGTCTGTCTGTGTGTATGTGTGTGTGAGAGAGTGAGTGTGTGAACGTGTGTGTGTGAGAGTGTGTGTGTAGTGTGAAAGTGTGTGTGTGTGTGTGAGCGAGTGTGTGTCTGTCTGTGTGTGTGTGAGAGAGAGAGTGTGTGTGTGAGAGAGAGAGAGAGAGAGAGGAGAGAGAGAGACAGTGTGTGTGTGAGAGAGAGAGAGAGAGAGAGAGAGAGAGAGAGAGAGAGAGAGAGAGAGCGCGCGCGCGCGTCAGGGCCCGTCTGCTTGTCGGCTGAAGTACTTCCGGTGACGTGCCTCGTACTTCCGCTCCGCAGACACGCCGCTTGGTCTCACATGCGCGTTGAGTCAGATGATGGTGTGCGGTGAAGTTCACGGTAAGACGCGCGTCATTTAACGCTGACGGTACGCGCTCGCGTCATTTAACGTTGACGGTACGCGCGCGCGTCATTTAACGTTGACGGTACGCGCTCGCGTCATTTAACGTTGACGGTACGCGCTCGCGTCACGTTTATTCGTTCACACGAAGGTTTTGCGTAAGTTTTGTCTGACACCTCCGCCACGACACCGTTAACGGCAAACCCTCGACGTGCTGCTTCACCGCGGCTGTATGACGGGGCCTGCCGTCGTTCTGACGTGTGTTCTCCGTCTGTCACGACACGGACACACGCTGTGAGTCCCGGTGATACCGGCGTCAATGACTACCGCAAACACGCCGTACTTCAGTGCGCTTACAAGAACAAAACAACGCGATAACATACCGTAATATTACCGTCAGAGGAGAGAGAGAGAGAAAGAGAGAGAGACTGAGAGAGAGACTGGAGAGAGAGAGACTGAGAGAGAAGAGGAGGGAGAGAGAGAGAGACTGGGGAGATGGAGAAAGAGAGAGACGAGAGAGAGAGAGAGAGACTGGGAGAAAGAGAGAGAGACTGAGAGAGAGAGAGAGACTGAGAGAAAGAGAGAGACTGAGAGAGAGAGAGAGAGAGAGAGAGAGAGACTGAGAGAGAGAGAGAGACTGAGAGAGAGAGAGAGAGACTGAGAAAAGAGAGAGAGAGACTGAGAGAGAGAGAGACTGAGAGAAAGAGAGAGAGACTGAGAGGGAGAGAGAGAGAGACTGAGAGAGGGAGAGAGAGAGAGACTGAGAGAAAGAGAGAGAGACTGAGAGAAAGAGAGAGAGACTGAGAGAGGGAGAGAGAGAGAGACTGAGAGAGGGAGAGAGAGAGAGACTGAGAGAGGGAGAGAGAGAGAGACGGAGAGAAAGAGAGAGAGACGGAGAGAAAGAGAGAGAGACTGGAGAGGAGGGGGGGGGAGAGAGACTGGAGGGGAGAGAGAGAGACTGAGAGAGAGAGAGACGGAGAGAAAGAGAGAGAGAGACTGAGAGGGAGAGAGACATTATGGTACTACACTCTCTGAGCATTGTACCCCACAGTAAAGGTTGTATAATTGACTGTACGCTGTTTGTGTATTCGTGTTGACAGTACGGTTGTTTACACTGATTTAAACAGCATGTGTTGATGGATCTGTGTGGTAACCCTGATGACATTTGCTGGAGCTGAGTGAACCTGCTTCAGAAGTTATGCTGACATTTCTGTCTTCCTCTCTGTCTGTCTGTCTTCAGATGTGTGAGTCCTGTGTGGAGGTTTGGAATAAACACATAGAAGACAGCAGCTAACACACGTATGGCCTGCAAGTCTGCGTTACCTGCTATCATGGACGAGCAGGCCCTTATGGGACTGAACCCCAATGCCGATGCCTGCCACAGACAGAGAGTGAGACACACACACACACATGCTACAGGTAGAGAGTGAGACACAACACACACACATGCTACAGGTAGAGAGTGAGACACACACACATGCTACAGGTAGAGAGTGAGACACACACATGCTACAGGTAGAGAGTGAGACACACACATGCTATACAGGTAGAGAGTGAGACACACACACGTGCCACAGACAGAGAATGAGACACACACACACATGCTACAGGTAGAGAGTGAGACACACACACATGCTATAGGTAGAGAGTGAGACACACACATGCTATAGGTAGAGAGTGAGACACACACACGTGCTACAGGTAGAGAGTGAGACACACACCTGCTACATATAGAGAGTGAGACACACACATGCTACAGGTAGAGAGTGAGACACACACACCTGCTATATATAGAGAGTGAGACACACACACCTGCTACATATAGAGAGTGAGACACACACACCTGCTACATATAGAGAGTGAGACACACACACCTGCTACAGGCAGTTTGAGAAAAAGAGCAGAACAGAATCAGACCACCTCATGTTTTTAGTGTAACTGCAGTAAATGCATCTTTCATAAAGACGTGCAGAATTCTACAGTTTTACAGACCCCGCCCTTGTTATTTGTGTGAGCTGATCATTGGACAATATTATGTTTCAGCCGTTTGTAAATGTTTTACTGTATTGAGGCTGCAGATATGTATAAAACGTATTCATCTCTCATTGGCTATATGTAAAATCATACACACTTCTCATTTTTATAAGTGTGACTGAAGCTGGTTTTGAACGCATTTCCACATTAAAAATTAAAGTTTGTTATTAACAGCTGCTCAATTGAACCAGATGAACTCAATTACAGATATTTGTACTGGTTCAAATGAGAAATAAATTTAACTGGAAAGAAAACTTTAGAAATTAAGTAATATATTCTGTTTATTTATATGAGGACTTTTTGGTAATCCTTATGTATTGTGAAGTGACATGCAGGCCATACTCTGAATTTGTCCTCCACATTTAACCCATCCAGTTAGTGCACACACATTGGAGTGGTGAACACACACATGCAAATCTTAAACACACATGTGGAGCAGTGGGCAGCACTGCAGCGGCCGGCAAGCAGTTGGCAATAAGGCGTCTTGATCAAGGACACCTTGAATGTTTCCTGATGGCATTGGAAATTGAACTGGTTACACGTCCAACTCTCTAACCCATTTACTGTTTACATGACATTACATTCACATGTCTGCATTTGGCAGATGCTTTTATCTAAAGTTTACCATTTTTTGTAAAACAGTGGTGTGTGTGTGTTTGCAGGCGCTGGCGTATTTTGAGCAGCTGAAGGAGTCTCGGGACGGGTGGGAGGTTTGTTCTGAAGCTCTGGTTAAAAACTTCTACAGGTGAACATTAAACTCTTGTGACTTATACATCTAATATCAGACTGTTGCTGATTCTACTGTAATGCATCGTAGTACAGTGTTGTTTAAATATTACTGAGTTATGTGTGTGTCTGTCAGTGACGATCATGTGAAGTTCTTCTGTTTTCAAGTCCTGGAACATCAGGTCAAGTTCAGGTAATTCTGAACCACACACCAACACACTTTGTAAATCTACAAATCACTGTAAGGAGGCTGTAGACAGAGGCTGATGGGCTTAAATACTCTCTGTGTGCGCGTGTTGTGTGATGTGATGTGTGCGCGTGTCGTGTGTATGGTGCTTGTGTGTGTGTGTTGTGCAGACATGGGTCTTTGACTTCCTCTCAGCAGCAGCTGATCAGAGAGACTCTGATGAAGTGGCTCCAGGCTCAGGTTGGCGTCTTTGACATTTTGGTTTATATCAGAGATACAGATATTCCTCTCCACACACATGTGAGCAGCATGTGTGATTTATCTGCGTGTGTCCAGCTGATGAGCGTTCATCCAGAGAAGGTCTTCATCAGGAATAAAGCAGCTCAGGTTCTGGCCCTCACATTTGTGATGGAGTATCTGACGCTCTGGCCCAAGTTCTTCTTTGACATTCTGGCGCTGGTGGGGCTGAATGCCAGCGGTGTGGACATTTACCTGCGGACGCTAATGGCAATTGACGCTGAGGTGGTGGACCGAGACATCCTGCACAGCCCTGAGGTAGGACCGACCTGGCCCAAACACCACTGATCTGTCTCCTGCTCTCTCTCTCTGTGTCATAAACCTCTCTTGCTCGCCCTCTGCAGGAGATGCGCAGAAACACGATGATTAAAGACACCATGCGTGAGCAGTGCATCCCTGCGCTGGTGGAGTCCTGGTTCCAGATCCTCCAGACGTACCAGCACACACACAGCGAACTCACCTGCCAGTGTCTGGAGGTCGTGGGCGCGTACGTGTCCTGGATCGACCTGAACCTCATCGCCAATGACAGGTCAGAGCGGCTCTGTGATGTCATCTGTTTAATGTGAGAGTGACTTCTACTGACATCAGTGACTGATGACCTTCCTCCCTAATTATATGACACTGTGTTCATGACTGTGTGTGTGTGTTCAGGTTTGTGTTCATGACTGTGTGTGTGTGTTCAGGTTTGTGTTCATGACTGTGTGTGTGTGTTCAGGTTTGTGTTTATGACTGTGTGTGTGTTCAGGTGTGTGTTCATGACTGTGTGTGTGTGTTCAGGTGTGTGTTCATGACTGTGTGTGTGTGTGTTCAGGTGTGTGTTTATGACTGTGTGTGTTCAGGTGTGTGTTTATGACTGTGTGTGTGTGTGTGTGTGTTCAGGTGTGTGTTTATGACTTTGTGTGTGTGTGTTCAGGTGTGTGTTTATGACTGTGTGTGTGTGTGTTCAGGTGTGTGTTTATGACTTTGTGTGTGTGTATGTTAGGTGTGTGTTTATGACTGTATGTGTGTGTTCAGGTGTGTTTATGACTGTGTGTGTTTAGGTTAGGTTAGGGTTATGACTGTGTGTGTGTTTAGGTGTGTGTGTTTATGACTGTGTGTGTGTGTGTGTTCAGGTTTGTGAATCTGTTGCTCAGTCACATGTCTATGGAGGATCTGCGTGAGGAGGCGTGTGACTGTCTCTTTGAGATCATTAATAAAGGAATGGATCCTGTGGACAAGACCAAGCTGGTGGAGTATCTGTGTCAGGTGCTTCAGTCTGCTGGATTCTTCAACATCCAGCAGGTGAGAGAAGCACTGCAGCATAAAAACATGTCATTTCAAAAACAAACAAATACTGATACAAAGGATGTCTGTCTGTCTCTTGTGTGTGTCTGTCTGTCTGTCTCTCGCGTGTGTCTGTCTGTCTGTCTCTCGCGTGTGTCTGTCTGTCTGTCTCTCGCGTGTGTCTGTCTGTCTGTCTCTCGCGTGTGTCTGTCTGTCTGTCTCTCGCGTGTGTCTGTCTGTCTGTCTCTCGCGTGTGTCTGTCTGTTTGTCTGTCTCTCGCGTGTGTCTGTCTGTCTGTCTCTCGCACACGTCTCTTGTGTGTGTCAGGAGGAGGACGTGGATTTCCTGGCGAAATTCTCTCGTCTAATAAACGGTATGGGTCAGTCTCTGGTGCTGAGCTGGACTAAACTCAGTAAGGCAGCGGATGTGAAGGTTGCCACAGAGACACTGCGAGCTCTGGAGGCGAAGGTCCCTCTGATGCTGCAACTGCTTGTTCATGAAGATGATGATATCTCAGCAAACATCGTGGGCTTCTGCTACGACTACCTGCACGTGCTGAAACAGGTAGAGCTGCAACGAGCTGAAGTGTGAGTTCAGTGTGACTGCTCTGATGTGACGCTCACCTGTTATTCTGTGTTTCTGCAGCTTCCTGCTCTCAGCGATCAACAGAGGAGTAACATTGAGGTGAGCAGTATCTCAGGCTTGTAATATCACAGCTGACACTGTTAGTACTGCTGGAATGTCTGTTGTTGTTGTCTTGGTAACAGGCGATCATGCTCGCAGTGATGAACAAACTCAAGTATGATGATGAGTATAACTTTGAGAACGAGGTCAGTCTAAAACATTGTGAACTCTCACTTTCTCTCTGTGATGTTTAGTTACCATGACAAGTTGTGAATTTGTATGATCAGTGTGTGATGTTCTCTCTGTTTCTGTCTCAGGGTGAAGATGAAGCCATGTTTGTTGAATACAGGAAGCAGCTGAAGATGCTGTTGGACCGACTGGCTCAAGTTTCTCCTGAACTACTACTTGAGTCTGTGCACAGAGTTTTCAACAGCACCATGCAGTACACACACACACACACACACACACACACACACACTGACGGCTCGGGTCACAGAAACTGTTTTTTCCAGTTCTTTTATAACAGCTGTACTGATGTGTGTGTGTGTTTCAGGAACTGGCAGACAGCTCAGTTTATGGAAGTGGAGGTCTCCATCAGGCTGCTGTACATGTTGGGTGAAGCTTTGCCTGCGTCTCATGGAGCTCATTTCTCTGGAGACGCCACTAAAGCCAGCACACTGCAGGCCATGATGAGGACGGTGAGATGAAGAGCAGTCAGCTGCATTCATACTGATACACACAGCTGTCACACTGACAGCTCAGTCAACTCAGTCACCTGAACTCTCTGTGCCTGTGCGCGTGTTTGTGCCTGTGCGCGTGTTTGTGCCTGTGCGCGTGTTTGTGCCTGTGCGCGTGTTTGTGCCTGTGCGCGTGTTTGTGCCTGTGCGCGTGTCTGTGTGTAGCTCATCTCCTGTGGAGTCAGTGAGTATCAACATTCCTCTGTTGGTCTGGAGTTTTTCGAGACTGTCGTCCGGTATGATAAATTCTTCCTGGTGGAGCCGCATCACATTCCAAACGTCCTGGTGAGTGTGTTTGTAATGTTTGTAGTGTTACTGTAACAGCTTTATTTTGTGTGTCCTGCAGGATTTAAAGGGGTAGAAATGTAATGAGGACATTTGAATGAGATCTGCTGTGCACTCAGACTGTTTTTATGTTACAGCAGCTCACTGTGGTTGTAGAGTTTTAAGGAGTTCTCAGGAGTTTGTCTTTTGCTCAGATGGCCTTTTTAGATCATCGTGGTTTGAGGCACAGCAGTGTGAAGGTGCGCAGTCGAGTGGCCTATCTGTTCTCCCGCTTCATCAAGACCCTGCAGTGAGTCCTTCAGTACAACTACACACACACCTTTATCCATCAGTCTACATGAGGACGTCCCAAAGACTTCTATATACAGCTCATTGTTATACACATATTTTTCAGTTAGTAAGTACTATAAGTACTATAACCCAACCCACACCCTAACAGAACCACAGAACACTTAACAGAAGCCTTTCTGTATTTTTACAATATAAAAAAGTGCAAATTGCAGTATCAGTGAATGAGGGCCTGTAGAAGTCATGTGACAGTATCAGTCTGTTGGTGTTATTTGTCTGTCCTTACAAAGATCCACCCCATCATGTGTTTGAGGTAAATTTGACTGATGGGGATTTCTTTCTCTCTGAGCAGTAAGCACATGAATGCGTTTATTGAGGACATTCTGAGCAGGATTCAGGATCTGTTGGAGCTCACACCCGCGGTAACCACCCGCTCTATTCTGACCTCTTTAACTTCTGCTTAAGCTGCAGTGCGGTTTCACTCTGTGTGTGTGTGTGCAGGAGAATGGCTTTCCTGCCCTGCTGAGCAGTGATGATCAGCTCTTCATGTTTGAGACTGCTGGTGTGCTGATCGTGAATGCAGAGAGTCCGGCCGACCGCAAGCAGGCGCTGATGCGCGCTCTCCTCATGCCCCTGATGGAGGCCTTCCGCATGCTGCTCGCAAAACTGCCCGAGGAGGCAGATGAGGAGCGTCAGGTGGCGCTGGCCGACTGTCTGAGTCACGCTGTGTGCTTCACCAGGTTCTAGATAATTTAATCATTAATGATTAATTTCTATAAACTGATCTGTGTGTGTGTGTGCGGTAGGGAGTGTGTGTGTCTGTGTGAGTGTGTCAGAGAGATGTGTGTGTGGTTTTCGCTGTAGTAATATCCAGTCTCACTGTGTGTTTCTCTTAGTCGCACCAGTAAGGCGTTCAGTAACAAGCAGACGGTGAGGCAGTGCTGCTGCTCTGAGGTCTATCTAGACTGTCTACAGACGTTCCTGCCTGCACTCAGCTGTCCTTACCAGCGGGGGGCGCTGCGCAGCGCCGTGCGCTCATTCCTGCACCGCATGATCATCTGTCTGGAGGAGGAGGTGCTGCCCTTCATCCCTGCAGCATCTCAGCACATGCTGAAGGACTGTGAGCCCAAAGACCTGCAGGAGTTCATCCCCCTCATCAGCCAGATCACTGCAAAGTTCAAGGTACTCCAAAAACTCCTTATGATTAAAATACTATTAATGAGATTAACATAGAACATAAACAGTTATTCACAAAACTAATATAGTAATTCTCTCTCTCTTTTACAGAACCAGGTGTCTCCTTTCCTTCAGGAGATCTTCATGCCTCTGGTAATGGCCATATTTGAGGTTCTATCTCGTCCAGCGGAGGAGAACGACCAGACAGCAGCATTAGAGAAGCAGATGTTGAGGAGAAGCTATTTCAGCTTCATCCAGACCATCACCAGCAGCGGCATGAATGAGGTCATGGCCAGACAAGGTAAGACTCAGACTCAAAGCTCCAGTTGTGTCTAAACTCATGATCTGACCGTTGGCTTTATCTTCATCTCTGTCAGGAGCTGAGAACATTGAGCGTGTGCTCTTCACCATCATCCAGGGAGCTGTGGACTTCCCAGACCCCATCGCCCAGAAGACCTGCTTCATCATCCTCTCCAGACTGGTGGAGCTGTGGGGTATGAGAGAATCACTGCGGAAGATGCAGAAGCTGCATCTGTTTTCTTCTGAAAATGATGCCTGATGACATCAGGACTTCTGTTCTGTTCCTTAGGTGGAAAAGACGGTTTGGTGGGTTTTCCAGATTTCATTTATAAGCACATCATACCAGCATGCTTCATGGCACCCCTCAAACCAACCTTTGACCTCTCGGATGCTCAGACTGTCCTTGTAAGTCACTTACAGTTCCTTTTGGACATGCTGATTGGACGCAATTGGTGATGTCACTTCCTCTGTTTTACAGACACTGTCCGAGTGCACACTGACTCTACATATGATTCATCTGAAGAGAGTGAGTCTGACATCCACTCATTTCAGTGTTAGTGTGTGTTCAGTGTGATTAACAGTCTTTGTGTTCAGGGGCTGGAGTGTGTTCAGTTCCTGCAGGAGTATCTGCCGTCTCTCCACGTCTCGCCTGAGATCACACAGGTACATCGTGCTGTGGAGCGTACTGAATAAACCATACTCCACAAAGTGACTCATTCAAACTGAGAACTAGTACTAGTTTGTCAAAGCATCCAGTGAGAACAACATGGTAGAATATATTCAATTCAATAATCCAGTAATTGAATTTCTTCTGTTGTGGAAGGAGATAACAATGTTGTGCTCTGAGTAACTGCAGCATTTCACATGATGATCAGAACTGTTTCTCCTCAGGAACTGTGTCAAGTCCTTCAGCAGCCAGACGTCAAAGTTCTGAAGAACTACATGAAGGTAATTCAGACAAAACAGATGATAATGTAGAGATTTGATTTTAATGTACTATACGATCAGGAATCTTGAATATAACAGTCTGTTGTGTCTTTAATGATCTTGAGTTGGTCTCGCTCTGCAGGCTTTCTTCCAGCAGGCCAAACTTTAAAACTAGAAGAATCTGGTGGAGATTCAGGAGCTCCACATGTACAGACCACCACACCAGAGCTTAGCAAAAGAGCTACTTCTGCACTTAACCACACCCACTCTGTCTGAGGGACACACCTCACACAGTGGGATTGGCTATCATGTGACAGTGGCCATGGCCTAATCAAAGTCATGCTCTCCTTGTGGGACTGGATGCCTGGATTGAAGAGGTCGTCTGCAATTTGTCAACCTACACACCAAGAGGGAGAGCCAATGGCATTTGCAGGTTGTGTTTGTGAGGGTGGGGCTTCAGTATTGGACAGAATTTCAGAGCAAGACGTTCCTTGATTTGCTATTGAAATATTCATTTTACAGGCAAACAATCTTTGGAAATGAGATGATTAGATTGAATTTAATGAGGTTTTTGTCTTGAATTTCAGTATAAGGGACGATTTATTTTTTTAATCTTGTGCAAATAAGTTGTTTTAGTTTGAAGTGATGTGGAAGTGTTTCTGATCTGGACTCAACACAGTTTGATTTATACATCTAAAATATCCATTTACAGAGTTTCTGAACGGCACTAATGATGTTTGCATCAGTTACTGTTTCTAAAACTCAAAACACTGTAAAAACTTCAGCTCTGGGTGTGTTCTGCTTTACACTGCTAGAAAACATGGTGAGGAACTGAATCCAGCACCACACGTGAAACCTTTTCTTTTGTACAAACGATCTTACTGACAATCTGTTGTATTGTTACAGACCCCTCCCCCAAACAATCACTGGAAAAAAATCCCCAAAACAGATGAAGCGCTTTGCCTTGAACTGGAAATTCTGTTATGAAAATGTTTTTCTTATTGCCCATTTATGATACATGAACATTAGCTTCAGACGTTACACGCTCAGAAACGCTCCAGTCCTGCTCTTCAAATTCAACTCCATTATGCCAAACAAGCGAACATTAGATTCAAGTCTCTACTCGTAAACTTTATTTTTGATATGCTGGGTCCTGCCCCCCCCCCCACCTCATTTTGTGTATCTTTTCTCATGACCAATAAAGTATTTACTAATCTCAGTTTGATGGTGAATGTTTATTTAAAACGGGTGCAACTGTGGAGAAACATGCAGATGTTTCAGTCCTGTTCCTGAACACTTCCAGTCACACACTGAGTTTAGCTCCAACTAAATGTAATAGTATATAATTATTCAAATAGCTCATCCAAACCTTGACTTGATTAGGACTGGAGGTAAGCTCTGGACCACAGCTCTTCAGGAGCAGGACTGGAAACTTAGTGACAATGGAAACACAAGATTAAACACAAATTTTCTGTGTGAACCCTTCTACCCTAAATCCCAAATAAGACAGCAGACTGTTATCAGCAGTCACTCCACTGACAGAAGTGCAGAATGTGTCTTAGTAGTACTCTTGTTTCAATGCTGGTCAACTTGTCAGTCGAGGGCACGTCAGGATGTTGTTGGTCAGATCTGCTCCCTGCGCTGTTGCCCAGGTTTAACCTTTAATAACAGCGATGGGTCGGAGTTTGATGGCCTTCTTACTGATACCTGCATCATGACACGTGTCCACCACGTCTGTCACATTCTTGTAGGACTCTGGAGCCTGGTGATAATTTGTTGAAAACGTGTTACTGTACTGACACTGAGTGTGAACCTCCTGTGCTGTTTAAATTCACAGGTAACAGCCCAAAAGAATACAAAACAACTTGATATGATACATGTTCTTTACATATTACTGCTGTTAAAACCGCTTCTGGTTATTTTTCAGTGGTGTAATAACAGTTTAAACTTCTGTTCATCTGACCTCCTCCATCACCAGTTTGGGTGACGCCACTCTGATGGCGATTCCCAGGTCTGCCAGCTTATCAAGAACATCCTGGAAGTCCAGGTTCCGTCTGGATTTGGCTCTGGACAGCGCTCGACCCTGCAGCAATCACAGAGACACACAGGTAAAAGGTGGCATCATAAGCACTGCATCAGAATCAAGTCATGTGACTCACTGCGCCATGGCAGGTGGTCCCGAAGGTCTCAGTCATGCCCTGCTCAGTGCCCGTCAGCACATAACTGCATGTGCCCATAGTGCCTCCAATCAGCACAGGCTGACCCGTCAGCTGAAGAAACAACAGACCGGAGTGTTAGAAAAAAATCAGTCACACAAAAATAAGACTGTCATTTAATTGCCCTCTTTGTTCCAGACCTGTGCGATGCTTTTTGTTTTAAGAGAATCATGAGCTTAGAACAACATGAGAGTAAATGCTGACAGAAGTCTATTGTGCTGTATAATGTGTGACAGTGTTACCTGATAGTCGACAGGTATGAGCGGGTGGTGAGGGGGGAACGCTCGTGTCGAACCCTTCCTGTGAACCAGGAGAGTTTTCTGCCGGCCGTCCACCATGTGCTCCTCCACCTTAGCGATGTTGTGCGAGACGTCGTAGATCACATGCATGTCCAGATCATCTGGTGTAGTGTTGAACACTTTAGAAAATGCCTGCGGTGAACAGCAGAACAGTCACATGATCTGCAGCACAATTATGAATACTCTTCTTTTGCACTATTTGTATTTAATCTGAAGGTCTTCAAACGTTTGGCTGTTCAATCACACAAGTCTAAACTCTCTAAATAGTTTTGTGTGAGTGTGCTGCAGGCCAGCTGACCTGGCGAGTGAGGAAGGTCATGGAGGATCGGTTGACCCAGGCATAGTTGCCCGCAGCAGCCATTCCTTTCAGATAGTCCTGACCTTCAGGGGACGTGATGCGGGCGCAGGCCAGCTGACGGTCGTTTACCGTGATCTTATCTCGTTTCATGGCTTTCTCCATGGCAACCAAAGCATCTGAACAAGAGAGATGATGTTGCTGTGCTCAGGTCACTTCAGTTTGACACAGGTCAATTTATACTAACCTGTTGCCACCTGGTGACCGAGGCCGCGACTGCCACTGTGGATCATCACACACACCTGCCCCTTGTGGTCGATGCCCATCTTCTTTGCTGCATAATCATTATAGATTTCATCTACCACCTGGATCTCAGCGTAATGATTTCCTGCACCCAGCGTCCCCAACTACACACACACACAGTCTGAAAACAACTGTACCAAACCTGCCTGTGTATTTAGAAAAGTTACCAGCCAATATAATAATAATTATATTTTGGATGAAGGTCAGATAAATTGAGTTTGGTTTTGCACACATGCTGCACCTAATGACAGAACATTTTTGTGTGTGTACCTGTGGCAGTCCTCTCTTCTTGGCTTTAGAAGAGACTTTGGTTGGATCGGCCTGCAGCATTCTGCCATATTCCTCACAGTGTTCTTTATCCTCAGCCCAGGCATAACCCTCCCTTAACGACCAATCAACACCCATCTCCAGAGCCTCCTCCAGGTCTCTGCACACATGCACACACACCTTAAAACTCATGACCTTCAGTGTAAAAACACCAAAGCTCTCTGAGGTGTGTTTCTCATGTTTACTTTGCTCCCATCGGAATGACACCCTTCGATCCGACTCCGACAGGAATGTGGTCAAACATGGACTGTGCCAGCTGCTCTTTAACCGGCTGAACGTCGCCCTCATCCAGGTTGGTCCGCAGCAGACGAACACCACAGTTAATATCAAACCCGACTCCACCTGCGCAAGCAGAGATACTGTGAGCTCTCATGTGTACTGTAGAGGAGCAGGAGAATTCAAACCAGCTGACCTGCGTACCGGGAGAAACTACAGCATCTGGATCATCCATGTCAAATGCCGCCATGTTGCCAATCGCAAAACCATATCCAGAGTGAACATCAGGCAGTCCAATAGACCTCTGCAGAAGCCAGACATAAAACAATCCGTCTGCAGAACTCAAACAAGCGCTCAGTCCGGTCATACTCTCATCATATCACTCACATGTACAATTCCCGGAAGGGCAGCAACGTTTCCAATTTGCTTCATAGCAGGCAGAAATCCACCAAATCCTGTGAAGACACACTTGATCATTTACCAGCTTTTATCTGTGTGTGTACAGGACTTCTGAGTCTATTTTCAGAACAATTACAATGCAAAGGTAACAATACACATCACTTTGTTATACGTGTTAGTGTCTCTTATCCGGTCTTTAACATAATATTGGGAATATATAGTCCGTATTATTCATTTTCTACATCACAGGCCGTCAACACAACACATGCGTCATAAAGTGCGCTAGTGACGTCACCTCCTCCACGACACGCGTTTCTGAGCTCTTCAAACATCAGTTTCTCCAGCGGGTCGTTCACGTAGAAGATTCCCTCCACCTGAATATCAGACCATTTAAACAACGTCTCATACAATCACAATAAAACTCACCCAAATATCACCCAAATATCACCCAACGCGCAGGAAGACTGTCATTAACAAACAGCAGCCCCTGACAGCTTAATTCAAGATCACTAATAAAATAAAGGATTATTGACACAAGTATGCTATTCGGGTGGTTTTGTTAGCGTTAATGATAATGTTTTAATGCTATAATTTGAAGGTTTGTAAATTAAGTTTTGCATGTGCGTCGTCGCATCTGAAATCACCTGCATATTCGGCACGAATCCCTTTTTAATCCGCCAGCAGTTCTTGTGAATTTTATCCAGATACTGCAGCTCGTCGTTATAAGTGCGACTCATTTCCAAACTTTACGTTTTAACGCCTTTTTTGACAAAAAAAGCAGATTCACGTTCCGTTGCTCGTCTTCTTCTGCCGGTTTTATGGACTGTCGCGGTTGATCTTTAGCGCCGCCTGCCGCTCACACGTCGTGCAGGATTATTTTTCAGCATTTGTTTTTCAGCATTGCATTCATGTGTATGACGGGGACGAACACAGCCACAACATTTAACCACCGCGCCTGTTAGCGAAACGTATATAAGCACATAAATGAAACGTTTGGGACTTTTATTGTGAAACTCGCTGAGTGTTCGCTAAGCGTCTCTGGTTTCAGTGCGCTTGAGCTGCTGTGGCGCATCTGCAGGTGAGATGTTTCTGATCGTCGTTTCTCTTGTTCATGTTTCCATGAGTTTCTTTAGCTGAACCGATTGTTGTGCTTTTCCAGTAACTTCATTACGAAGTCACGCTGAAACTGGTGATTTTACAGACTCTTTACGAAATGTGTGGCGTCGCTGGCGTGTCATTTAATATTTTAGGCTCTTAAGTGACGTTTATAAACGGATCACGTGGTTCCTCCAAAACAGAATGAAGGTCCGGGTGAGAATGAACAAACAGACCCGCCGACTGGAGCTGGACGGTCCGGATTCGACCCTGTCTGAGCTCAGTAACCGGATCAGAGACACTTTACTGCCTGGATGTGGTTTGGGGTGAGCTTCGAGTTTGAAAACCGTACCTGTCTTATCTACTCCTGATCTTACGTGTCTCTCTGTGCAGCTCTGATGTGGACTTCAAGCTGTCTCTGAACGGGAAGGAGGTTCTGGTGGACACAGGGCAGACTCTCGCCTCCTGTGGGGTAGTTTCTGGTGATATGATCACTGTGATTTTGCCCCAGGGAAGCTGTCAGCAGACACAACCTGCCCCACACACCCCGAGCAGTGCAGCTGCCCAGCAGAGACAGAAGCAGATGGACGCAGGCAGCAGTGATGTGAGTACTGACCCGGTTACACACATCTGACACTTAAAATCCAGAGACGAATTGCTTTGAGAATCAGTTTCAGTTTCTGTTTTAGAGTAAAACCTGGACTATATCTGGAGTTCATTTCCTATTTCATATTTATCCAAATTTAGTCATATAATAGTTTGACCAAATGCTGTGACACAAGTGTGTGTGAGGCTGTGTGTATCTGAGGACACAGTGTGTTTCCTCAGACTCGAGACGCTGAGCAGTGGATGGAGGGAGATGATGGGGGTGTAGCAGTCGGAGGCTCTGCCCCTCCACCCCTTCTGTGCTGTGAGTCAGGGGAGGGTGTGATTCCACACGCTCTGGAGAGGCTGCTGGACTCTGTGAGCTGTCAGAGCCAGTCAGACTGTCTGATGCTGGTGATACATCTGATGCTGCTGGAGACCGGATTCATTCCACAGGTCACCTGACGTTCACCTGACCCTCACATGCACTGTGACCCTGTCAGATTAGTCTAATTACACCCAGTTCTAGAAACGTCAAATGTTTTTTGCAAACATTACCTTTAAAACACAGTAAAAATGTTACATTATTTTAATTTCACATGGTTATGCCTCAGGGTTCTGTGGTGACCTTAGGTGAGATGCCAATTGGCTGGCGGGCAGCAGGAGGCATGTACAGGATTCAATATGCCCACCCATTACTGGAGAGCAGCCTGGTTACAGTGATCTCTGCACCAATGGGCCATACGCTCGTCATAAATGGTCCATCAGTCTGTATACAGCCGTACTCATTCATTCTGTCCTCCTGAAGGCGTGATGATTTATTGTGTTTTCTATAAACAGCTGTTCTGAAGATGGACAGACGTTTGGAGAGCTCTCAAAAGTTGATTCTGAAACCAGATGCGTATGTGACACATGACTGGGCAGGTAAGAGTTCAGAGCATGAGTGAATGTGTTGAATTTGTCTGGGGTTAAAACATCTTTGTGTTCAGTCTAAATGAAACTCTTGACTAAATGAGTGACATGCTGTTAATTAGCACAGACGGTCAAAACAAGCAGATTGTGTTGATGGTGACGTAAACTGAAGTCTATGAGGTCAGACGTTTCAAAGCACAAATTTAAAAAGAATTGTGTTAACTGAGATGTATATTGTAAATGCATTACTGTAAAGTTTCTTGTCTCTGTAAACTGAGGGACGATTCAACAGCATGTTACTGATTTCATGTTGATTTCATGTGTGTCTGCAGGTGGCGGTGCAGCTGTTTACAGAGATTTACCCAAACTGTCTCGTGTTTTTAAAGATCAGCTGGTGTATCCGCTCATGGCTGCAGCCAGACAGGGTGATTTTGTGCTTGTGTTCACTGACACCTGTAATAATATGTGAATATGGTGAGTTTTCTGACTGTGTTGCCCTCTTGTGGTGCAGAACTGGGACTGCCAGCTCTGTTTGGTGTGGCTGTTCTACCCCCTGAGCTGCTGTTGCGTGTTCTGCGTCTGCTGGACGTCCAGTCTCTTGTGTCGCTGTCAGCTGTGTGTCGACACCTGAACGCCTCAATCCAGGATCCTTCACTCTGGAGACACCTGCTCCACCGAGACTTCAGAGGTAACACACATGCACACTCATACCCATTACACACATGCACACTCATACCCATTACACACACGCACACGCACGCACGCACAGGCACACGCACGCACGCACGCACACACACACAGAGCAGTCATTTCACACACACTGTGACACTGAAGGTGTGTTGTGTGTGTTCAGTGTGTTTACCTGTAGGAACTCACCACAAAGACACAGACTGGAAAAATGTGAGTCATTTACTCGTTCAAATTAATCAATTAGTAAAGTGGAATCACACAATTTATATTAAATATTCTATTTTCAGAATAAAAATTAGTCAAATTGTTCTTGTTAAATTTCTAATAAAACTTGTTTTGGTTTTGCCTGTAGCTTTACAAACAGAAATATAAACAGAGGAAGGAAATGGAGCTCTGGAGCAGA
This sequence comes from Chromobotia macracanthus, assembly GCA_036877525.1. Lineage (NCBI taxonomy): Eukaryota > Metazoa > Chordata > Actinopteri > Cypriniformes > Botiidae > Chromobotia > Chromobotia macracanthus. The sequence goes on from JAZGTH010000012.1 coordinate 578,285, forward strand.
CGCAGGTTTTATCCACCCCACATGCCTCCCATTTACCCTCTTGCCCCTGTCCAACCTTTCCCTGCCCCCCTTCCCCTCTACCCTTACCCGCCTGGCATCATTGGTGGAGATTATGACCAAACGCCCATCATTCTGCCCCGCCCACGCTTTGACCCCATTGGTCCACTTCCAGGTCATCTCCCGAGTGCAGGTATTCCAACTGGCCGGCGGTCTGTTAGGCCAGGAGGAAACCGACCAGCAGACATCAGAAGAGGTTTCATCTAAAGCTCAAATATTCCACACAGACCCATGAATGATGAGATAGAAAGTCACAGATTGACATTTTTGTGAATAAGCAGATAACATTTCTTTGATTTACTGATATTTACTTTGTTTCTTCATTCATACATTAAAAAAAATGATCCTGATAATATTAACATATTTATTTTAAACTGTGCACTAACCTGTATGCAGATCAGATTTTAAATGAGTTGTATTTCTGCTTTTTGACACAAAATAAAGACAGTGAAGTAAATTCCTTAAATATTTTATTACAGATGACAAATCTGAACAAGATGTGTTGAGGCACAAAAACAGTCATTCTCTATAAGTTCTTTATGTGATTCTTTAGCCTGTTGGCATCAGTGTGGCTCTGACTCTGTGCTAATAACGTGAGAATTCATATGTGGATCTTCTCAGAACTGTTGCTCCAGACAGGCTGCCGTTTCTCCAGAAACGCTCTGATTCCCTCCTGTCCATCCTGAAGCTCCAGGTTTTCCAGCATGGCAGCAGAGGCAGACGCATATGCAGCGTCTCGGCCCTGAGACATCTGCCTGTAAAAAGCAGCTTTACCCAGAGCGACCACCAGCCGGCTGGACTCACACACACGTCTGGCCACGGACAGCGTCTCTTCCTCCAGCTGCTCCTCTCTCACCATCTTACTGATCAACCCGTGCATCAGGGCATCCTGAGCAGAGATGGGCCGGCCTGTAAATAACATCTCCATGGCAACCTGGACACCAGAATACAGAGGACATTTGAATGGGTCATTACTAGTTCTAAAGATTACAGTATGAGTTTATTGTACCATAAACTCAAAAACTACTAAAACATCTTGATTTCTTGTTGCATTACAGAGCAGTAGAAGCAGCAGGTTGGAATTTTAAGAATTTTATCGCTCTAGAATCTCAGTCTTTTGTTTAACACTTTATACTGAAGGTTTGTGAAGTGATATCACCTTTCTGGGTACAGCTCGCCCTAATGCCACGCCCGGGGTGGAGCAGAACAGACCCACATTGATTCCAGGGGTGGCAAAGGTTGACTTATCTGTCGCTATGGCGATATCACAGCTGGCAACTAACTGGCAACCTGCCGCAGTGGCCACACCATTCACCATAGCAATGACTGGCACTGGAATATCCTGAATCAGCCTCATGACCTTTGACCAAATGACATCAGGACAGAGAGGGAAAGTTGTACAGAATAAATATTACAAATATTAACAACACAACCTGTTAGTGATCTGAAATGACCTCTGAACATGTCTGGAACACTTTGCTGTGGTGGTCGCCGCCCTGGCTGGAGGTCAGCTCCTTCAGGTCATGACCTGAAGAAAACACCGGACCCTGCGCTGGAGGGAAGAACGACAGTGGGGGATTCAGCAGCAGCTTTCTTGCAGTGGATGAGTGATTTATTCTGGATAAATGTTTTGCCTGATATAATGATAACCCGCAGATCCTCTTTGTCAGAGTCTGTCAGGATGTTTTCTCTCAAAGACTCCAGCATGGGCAGAGACAGAGCGTTTCTCTTCTGTGAGTTATTCAGAATAATTCTCCTGCAATGATGACGCGGATCATAAGGTAATGAAGACATAATGCGAGTATTTCTGCCTTGTGTATGTGTGGTCCGTGTATGATGTATGGTCCGTGTATGATGTATGGTCCGTGTATGATGTATGGTCCGTGTATGATGTATGGTCCGTGTATGATGTATGGTCCGTGTATGATGTATGGTCCGTGTATGTATGTATGGTCCGTGTATGTATGTATGGTCCGTGTATGTATGTATGGTCCGTGTATGTATGTATGGTCCGTGTATGTATGTATGGTCCGTGTATGATGTATGGTCAGTGTATGTATGTATGGTCCGTGTATGTATGTATGGTCCGTGTATGTATGTATGGTCCGTGTATGATGATGGTCCGTATGATGGTCCGTGTATGATGTGTGGTCCGTGTATGATGTATGGTCCGTGTATGATGTATGGTCCGTGTATGTATGTATGGTCCGTGTATGATGTATGGTCCGTGTATGATGTGTGGTCCGTGTATGATGTGTGGTCAGTGTATGTATGTATGGTCCGTGTATGTATGTATGGTCCGTGTATGATGTATGGTCCGTGTATGATGTATGGTCCGTGTATGATGTGTGGTCCGTGTATGATGTATGATGTATGGTCAGTGTATGATGTATGATGTATGGTCCGTGTATGATGTATGGTCCGTGTATGTATGTATGGTCCGTGTATGTATGTATGGTCCGTGTATGATGTATGGTCCGTGTATGATGTATGGTCCGTGTATGATGTATGGTCCGTGTATGATGTATGGTCCGTGTATGTATGTATGGTCCGTGTATGTATGTATGGTCCGTGTATGTATGTATGGTCCGTGTATGTATGTATGTATGGTCCGTGTATTTATGGTCTGTGTATGCGCTCATGTGTACTAGTGAGGGCTCAATTGAGTCGCTTTTCAGCACCTGATTCCGTTCTGCTGTTGTCTGAGGGTCAGAGATGAAGAATCGGCGTTCATTTTTCTCGTCCAGATCCTCCACATCCTCCTGTTGCAGTTCAGAAGGGTTGAAGCTCTATGAAACCCACTTAAAACCATGTTTAATTACCGCAGAGAAACGTAATGACACCAGACCGTGAAGTCTGCTGCAGCGGCGGGTACACGGGCCTAGTGCCTTCAAAATAAAAGTCACGCGCGTTATATTGCCAAATTCATCTTTTATTAGAGAAATTAAATTGATCATTTTTATTTCACAGGAAAACATAGTAATACAATAAATATAACTTTATTAATTAAATGTTATAGCAATATCAACAGATTAATAAGATATTTTGTAAAAATATTTAAATATAATATGATTTTGTGACATTGCTGTTTCATTTCAACATGATAAAACATTAGAAAGATAAAGTTTGAACATTATGCAAATTATTTTCACTGTAACGTGTTATTTGTGTTGCGCTGTAAGGAATAATGAACATTCCTGCTTTTGGCAGACGCTTTCATCCAAACGTATCCTGCTTTTATACATTCAGTTTAAACATGAGATCAGAACGCCCTGAGTGTCAGGAAAAGCTACAGGAGCTACACGGGAATACCGCGCTGAGCTCCGGGGCGCTACACGGGAATACCGCGCTGAGCTCCGGGGCGCTACACGGGAATACCGCGCTGAGCTCCGGGGCGCTACACGGGAATACCGCGCTGAGCTCCGGGGCGCTACACGGGAATACCGCGCTGAGCTCCGGGGCGCTACACGGGAATACCGCGCTGAGCTCCGGGGCGCTACACGGGAATACCGCGCTGAGCTCCGGGGCGCTACACGGGAATACCGCGCTGAGCTCCGGGGCGCTACACGGGAATACCGCGCTGAGCTCCGGGGCGCTACACGGGAATACCGCGCTGAGCTCCGGGGCGCTACACGGGAATACCGCGCTGAGCTCCGGGACGCTACACGGAATACCGCGCTGAGCTCCGGGACGCTACACGGGAATACCGCGCTGAGCTCCGGGACGCTACACGGGAATACCGCGCTGAGCTCCGGGGCGCTACACGGGAATACCGCGCTGAGCTCCGGGGCGCTACACGGGAATACCGCGCTGAGCTCCGGGGCGCTACAGGATATCCGCTGTTAAAGCAGTCGGACGGTGTTTATTGCATCATGTGAAGCAGACCTGAGGTCCTTCATCATCATCATCATCATGATGGAGGAGGAGCTCGTTCACGCACGCGCTCGGAGTCCCTTTAAAACACTCGCTGGTCCTCACACTGCATTCGTCTGTGTGGAGCTGACGGCGATCTTCCGGTGAGTTTTCCTTCTGTCACATCATCTCTGAATAAGAGTTTTAAGAGGAAACCTAACTAAAAGAAGATGAATCGATGAATGAATGAATAAATATAATAGTTCAAAAATAAGATGAAACTTGTTTTGCGTTGGTAAACCATTAGAGCACGTTCTCTTTGACTTTTGACGTGAGCATGTTTAATAATGTTCATCACCATTAACATCTCTTACTGCTGACTGTAAAACGTGTGACCCATTGTGTGATCAGATCTGATCACAGATCAGATAAATGAGTGAATATTAATCTTAAGTAAATAAGTGAGTAAAAGGCTCGCTGACATGTAATAGTTTTGGAAAGCTGATACGCGCTGTTTATTTAAAACTATTGGAGAATTAGTGACGGTGAAAGATCCTTTATGTTTGTTTAGATAAAAACGTGATAAAAATGCATCACCTGTCCGAATAAATCTGTATGTGTTCATGTGAATACAGTAAGTGATCATTTATTACTGATAATGTGAATAAATCTGTATGTGTTCATGTGAATACAGTAAGTGATCATTTATTACTGATAATGTGAATAAATCTGTATGTGTTCATGTGAATACAGTAAGTGATCATTTATTACTGATAATGTGAATAAATCTGTATGTGTTCATGTGAATACAGTAAGTGATCATTTATTACTCATAATGTGAATAAATCTGTATGTGTTCATGTGAATACAGTAAGTGATCATTTATTACTGATAATGTGAATAAATCTGTATGTGTTCATGTGAATACAGTAAGTGATCATTTATTACTGATAATGTGAATAAATCTGTATGTGTTCATGTGAATACAGTAAGTGATCATTTATTACTGATAATGTGAATAAATCTGTATGTGTTCATGTGAATACAGTAAGTGATCATTTATTACTGATAATGTGAATAAATCTGTATGTGTTCATGTGAATACAGTAAGTGATCATTTATTACTGATAATGTGAATAAATCTGTATGTGTTCATGTGAATACAGTAAGTGATCATTTATTACTGATAATGTGAATAAATCTGTATGTGTTCATGTGAATACAGTAAGTGATCATTTATTACTCATAATGTGAATAAATCTGTATGTGTTCATGTGAATACAGTAAGTGATCATTTATTACTCATAATGTGAATAAATCTGTATGTGTTCATGTGAATACAGTAAGTGATCATGTATAATAATGTGCTGGTGATGTGTCATGATGAGATGTGTGTGAGCAGATACTGTACACACACACACACACACACACACACAGATAACCTGAAAGATTCGTTTCATTCTAATGTAATGATGTATTCTGTCTTGCAGGTGTGTGTGATGGGTCAGCCGGGTTTGTGGAAATGTTTAGATCATTTCACATGACCTCTGACCTCTACTGCTTGCCCTTTCACACAACACTGTGCCCTCGATCCTGCAGCCATGGATGTTCATGTGCGCAACAGTCGGGCAGCTCACTACAGGCTGAGTGACTTTCAGAACCCTCGCTCAGTGAGTTTAAAACACACAGTAACATGCCAAAGACTCTAACCCAGCTGCTAAACAACAAATTATGCTGTTTTAGAATTAAAAATAATTTCAAAATAATTTTCTCAATTAAGAATGTCCAAGTAAACCCACACACACAGCTAACATCTCAGACAGTGTACACAAACAGTTAACACACTGATCACACACACACACACACACACACACTGAGCTCTTGAGTGCGAGAGGGCAGTCAGGTGATCTGGTTGCAGTTGGACAGGTATGGCCACTTGGCACTGTGTGTTTGTGAGACAGTGTGTGTGTTTGTGAGAGTGTGTGTGAGACAGTGTGTCATACTCTCTGGCAGAAGAATGTCATACTGTAGTAAAGTCAAGAATGCAGTCGAGCAGCTGAGATGTTCAGCAGGTTCTGAATGCTGCAGTGTGTTATTTTAAGACATCTCAGTAGTCATCATGTCATCGTTAAGACAGGTATCACTGTTACACTATTTGTCATATTCAGAGTTTGTGCTTTGATCAAAGCTTATTCACAGTAATGAGCCGAGCCTTGAGCCTCCCAGACAGAAATATTTACAGTTGGAAAATATTTCCAGGTGGAAAAAGAATGATTTTTGATTCTGGTCTCACTGTATTTACATAAAGGTAAATGTAGGAAGTGGATGTCTTGAAGTTAAATGCATTAAAAAACTCAAACAAATCCACAAAGACCATCTTGGTAACCTCACAGGAACACCCTGACAACCACCCAACACACCAGCATTGTGACCGGGAGTTTCACATGAGTGAACAGCACTTACATTTCTGATGTAAAAATGTATAAAAGTTGTTTTTTTTTGCTCATTCTGATTTGTTGAACATCTGATTAGCAGATGCTTTTTCTCACACACAGTCGTTTCCTCATGGCTATTTTGTGCCGATTGTAATTTGATAAACGCTGTACCTGAAGAGAGTCTGACCCCATGTGACTGATAATAGAGTTACACACTCAAATCAGCTGTTCTTTACACAACAATGAGAAGAAAAACCAGTTTTACTTCTGTCTGATTGTGTTGTTTTAAAAATCTCAAAGCACAAACTTCAGCAAGCCTACAAAAGTGAGCAGTGTGTGTGTGTGTGTGTGTGTGTGTGTGTGTGTGTGTGTGTGTGTGTGTGTGTGTGTGTGTGTGTGTGTGTGTGTGTGTGTGTGTGTGTGTGTGTGTATGTGTGAGTGAGTGAGGTTGAGGGTGACGGGCGTGTATGCTGGGGCGATGAACAAGCAGTCCACTGTTCTCACACACACACACACCTGGGAGAGTAGGGCTGCTTTCTGGATGAGTACAGGCTGTGTTCTCATGAACTCCGCCTGCCTCACTCCCTCTTCATACTGGTAGGACCCGTGAGGTGAGTCCGCAGTGACTCTCCCAACCTGAAATAACACTCACACACACATCCTGAAATCTCTTACTGCTAATCCCAGTTCACACCTGCTGTTGACATGCGTCTCAGCTGATCTGATCACACATAGAAGAGACACACACATTTCTTTCATCTGTCTGATCTGCATGCTCCACTCATGTTATCTGTATTAATGTAGCAGAAAAAGAAACAGTGGACATCTATTTTTTGTAAATGAACTCCACATGTGCTGGACATGATCTGTGTATATTTTATATAGGTTGGTGATTTTCTTTTAAAGTTCAAAAATTCACTTCTAAGGACCTCTCTCTCTCTGCGTCTCTCTCTCTCTCTCTCTCTCTCTCTGTCTTTCTCTGCGTCTCTCTGTGTGTGTGTCTCTCTCTCTCTCTCTCTCTCTCTCTCTCTCTCTCTCTCTCTCTCTCTCTCTCTGTCTTTCTCTGCGTCTCTCTGTGTGTGTCTCTCTCTTTCTCTCTCTCTGTGTCTCTCTCTCTCTCTCTCTCTCTCTCTCTCTCTCTCTCTCTGTGTCTCTCTTTCTCTCTCTCTGTCTCTCTCTCTCTCTCTCTCTCTCTCTGTGTCTCTCTTTCTCTCTCTCTGTCGCTCTCTCTGTGTCTCTCTCTCTGTGTCTCTCTGTGTGTGTCTCTCTCTGTCTCTCTCTCTGTGTCTCTCTCTGTGTGTCTCTCTCTCTCTCTCTCTCTCTGTGTCTCTCTCTCTCTCTCTCTCTCTCTCTCTCTCTCTCTCTCTCTCTCTCTTCTCTTTCTCTCTGTCTCTCTCTCTCTCTCTCTCTCTCTCTCTCTCTCTGTGTCTCTCTTTCTCTCTCTGTGTCTCTCTCTCTCTCTGTCTTTCTCTGCGTCTCTCTGTGTGTCTCTCTCTCTCTCTTTCTCTCTCTGTGTCTCTCTCTCTCTCTCTGCGTCTCTCTGTGTCTCTCTCTGTCTCCTTTCTGTCTCTCTCTGCGTTTCTCTCTCTCTCTGTGTCTCTCTCTCTCTGTGTCTCTCTCTCTCTCTCTGTGTCTCTCTTTCTCTCTGTGTGTGTCTCTCTCTCTGTCTCTCTCTCTCTGTGTCTCTCTTTCTCTCTCTTTCTCTCTCTGTGTCTCTCTCTCTCTCTGTGTCTCTCTGTGTGTGTCTCTCTCACACTCTTTAGGAGGACGACATGCAGTTTCTCAGTCTTGAGGAGAGGGAGTGTATTTTGTTCTTTGAGGAGACTATCGGCTCTCTAGAGGAGGAGCTGGACAATGAGGGGGGAATTTCTGCACATTTTCACACACCTGCAGAGACACGTCCGACCTCATATGGCACTCAGAGTCTGGGAGATCATGACATCATTGATCTGGTGCACATTACACCTGATGCCCGGAAACGTCCAGACATCACGGCAGGTACTGCAGAATAACACACTTCCACCCGTCCTACTGATCATAAAACAGTAACTTCACACCAAACACAGGCAACATCATCAAGCAAGCATAATGCAAACTAGCACTTTGTATAACATTGTATTCTGCCTACTAGTCTTTACAGTAAGATGTGAAACAGCACGTGTTATGCAGAGGTAAAGAGTTTATTGTTATTGTCGTCATATGACACAAAAGTATTTATTACATTGCATTATATTGTGTTTAATTTGGCAAATGACATCCAGTTGAAATTGATTATTTCCTATTTTTATTGTTTTCCTAAAGAAAAAATATATAGTGTAATTTTTTAAAACTGTTTTGACTGCTGAATTACTGAACTGATTGAAGTTAAGAGTGAGCTGTTAAAGGTCATGGCATTGATTCATCACAGTGGACAGTATTTCACACAGTGTGATCTGAAGCAGTAGCTCATCAGGAGAAGTCTAGACATACATGAAATTACACAGTATACACAGAATAGTGTAAGAACTATTCTGAACATAGCCAAACCATGTGAATATTTGCACTGTTGAAATTACATTAATCACAATTATGAATGTTTGTCAGATTTCCAGAGGCTGATAGTCACCCCAGAGACACGTTTTGAGATGAAGGCCAGCCGTGAGCCGGTGGTGAATTTACCCCCAGAGTCAGAGGGGGAGGGACACCAGCCCCTGACCGGTTCTGTTCCCACCCTCGTCATCATGGCCAATAACATAACTGAGCACCAGACCAGCTCTTCTTCATCACCTTCATCACTGCTGCAGCGCAGACGCAGTCTGGAGTTACCACAGAACCCCTCGACCAAACCCGGCCCTCCGACTCACGCCAAGCCCACACATCTTCCTGACAACATCAGCCTGTTGCTAGGCAGCCGGGAACACATTCCCCATTCCATCGCTGCAGAAGCTGTCAGCATGCAGGAGCGCCGGGCGCAGGTGCTGTCTAACCTCACTGGCTCCACACACCCTTTAGAGGGCGGAGAACCCCCCTGCATGCGCAACCTTCCCATGCGGAGCATGTCATTCCAACAGCCGACACCAGAGCAGTCCAGGATGGAGGCGCTGACAAAGCTTGGACTGGGTCAGAGACGAGCACAGTCGGTCATGCAGCCTTCGAGCAGAGACCCCAAGAAAGACAGCAGCATCGTCAGGACAGTTCTCAAGAGCAACAGCACACCAACACACACCTCCAGCAGTTCCAGTAGTGTGCATGAGCCCAGCACTGCTAAAGTTGCTAATGCCTCTGTAAACAGAGCCAGTAACCAAAACACTGCAAGGCCAGCTAACGTTGTTGTTAAAGTCCACGGCACAGACACCACAGACCACTGCCAGTCCAACACCACCACTGATAAACAGAACAAGTCCAGTGATTCACCAGCGTTAACAAGTGCAGAGATCACACACAGTGATTTTAACAGCTATGGTGGTAAGAGTATCATCCTGAACCCAACAACTTCCTTTAAGTCTGATTATGTGCCGTACCACAGAGCAGAGGCTTCAGAAGTGCAGCTCAACAGCTTCGGTGGTTGGTCCAGAGTTATGACACCATCTGTAATGTACAGAGATGAGCTGAACAACATGTCCAGGAGCTATAGCCAATCATCACTCAACAGCCATATCAGCCAACCCAACAGTCACGGTGCAAGATCCACGAGCTTCTCACAAGAGCCTACGAGCTTGCACCCTGGAAGCAGGAGCACAGGCAAGAACACACCTACAAGAGAAATTATGTCCTCTCACTCTAAACCACCTTCTCAGGCCTCTGTACACCCTCCCTCTCCGGCTCAGTGTCACGGCAGTCCTCTGAGTCCCACCAGACCAAAACCCTCTCCTCCGTCCCCAGAGCTGCGCCGCAAACCTGCACCCAAACCGTCCTTCCGTGCCCAGGGAGTAACTGTCCAGTTCTCTGGGAAAGGAGCCACTGATGGGGCCAGACGTGAAGCTCTGCGTAAACTGGGACTGCTAAGGGAGGCCCCTTAAAAGTTCACACACTTGTACATTCAGGTCAAGTTGTGGCCAGATGTGCCAGTGTATTTAGATGTAAAAACATTTGATAAGCTACAAATAGGTTAACTATTACACCAACATATCTGGCAATAGGTCAAGTAAGGTTTATTTATATATTGCTTTTCATATAATGCATAATGTTTCAAAGCAGCTTTATAAAAAATATTGTGCAATGAATGAGTCTTAATTCTACAAGGTTCTACCGTTATTTGTTGTTTATTTGGAAGACACCCTGCTCTGAAACAGCTTACAGTATCTAGTAAATCTCTGGCTCAAACCCACATCCTCAGTGCTGTTAACACCACGTTCTGCCAATGAACTGCAGTCAGTTATTTCTTTTGTACTCTGCACATCCGTTTTGAAAGACAAACACACTAATTAAATGTGCAATGTGACTGACACTTTGACACAAAAGTGCATGCAAGTATGCAAAGTATGCTGTACAAACTTCAAAAAATGCAGCTTTTTCAGTGTGACATGTAAAGGTAGTATGCAATATATTTTCTTTAATGCATTTAGTTTCTTCAGTCTGATTAGTCTATGAAGCTGCGTGCAGTTTCTTTAACTTAGTCTGTTTCTTTACAGTTCAGTCCCGTATGCAAGATTAGTATGTGATTTTTTTGTTACAGGCTGTTTTTAGGGGCTTTTGAGTTTCTTGTATGTAAATGTCTTGTTAATGCACGTCAGAGGAGATGACCATTTTTTCAGCCTCTGCAGGTGTAAATGTAGTTTTAATAGAAATGTATGCTGGATAATAAGGAATTATAACTCCCACATCTTTCATGTAGAGAAGTTATACAGACACAAAATCATCTTGTGCCTTTAGAATTACCAGCTGGAACAAACCCCATCCAACCATGTTGTATATTCACGTTACATATTACCTCAAGTGTTTGAAAATGTCTTGCAGGTTGTCTGTGTGTTTTCTTTCATTTTGCTTTTAGGGCTGTAGGTGGTTTTCTGTATCTCTCCATGTTTGTGTCTTCAGTCAATCATTTTAAATCAACCGCTTCACTTGTGTGTGTGTATAATGTGTATTTGTATGAATGAGTAAATGTGTGATTTTTTATTTTTTTTAACTCCGGTGTTTTGCTTTGAATGAAGCAGTTTTTGAAGGACAATGTGCATGATTGTGAACACATTTACACACACACAGGTTTCTTAGCTCAGCAGCTTTATGTAAACATAATCACCGCTCTCTGTTATGATCTGTAACATTTTCACTTTGAATAAAGAATTTAAACTCATCAGCATTGATCTTCAGCACTTCACATCTGTAACAGATGATCTGAACACAGCAGACAAAGTGAGGGTCCGGAGTCTGATTACAGGATCAGATACTGATTATCAGATCATTGACAAAAAAAAATGACACTCTCAAGAGATGTTTATTCAGAGAAAATAAAACTGAATCACTGTACAATCCATTTCAGGTCACAAAGCTCATCTCACCAAGAACATAAACCACATAAACAGTGACAGAACATTCCAACCAAAAACCAAATGAAGGTTAATCACATCAAAAATTCTCAATGAAACCTATTTAAAAAGCATTTCAGGAAATAAACACATATGCAGGCAGATTGAACACATATCCCATGATTCTCTGCGTCAAGCTTGTGTCAGACAACATATGAGGTATCCCATAAGACAGAACTTACCTGTTTCACCCACAGACATGACTGTCCGGTTCCACTGCATTCTGTCTTATAACAGCACCTACACTAGTCAGTGAACACTGACTCACTCTGAAGGGCAGAAAATGCACATCTGTGTGAATGTGCTGCACAGAGACAAAACCACTGCTCACAGAAAGTCACTTTTCTGCAGCTTGTGTTAACAGCCGGGATTCTCCATGCAGGTCTCAAACAAAGTTGAGCTCAGAAACTTGAGCTGGCCGAGGTTACAGAAAAGAGATCAAAGAAGAGCTGAGAAACAAAAATAATGTGTGTAGATCAATTACAGTCTCTGCTCATCACAAACCATGCATCTGTCAAAATCATCATGACTGGTCTGTGTGTGTCACTGTCCAGCCTTATCTGTGTACGCACAGGAAATACCCTCTCATGTATTCCTCACATTTCTACACACTATTACACTGTCTGTGTGAATGTGTTTATATTGGACTCCTCCGTCTACTCCAGCTGGCGGTGCTTCTCTCTGGTTGCCGTGGTGAGGCTGGAGGCAGGCGGGCATGTTCATAATAGGTGGGTCTCTACCCAGAGCAGGTGTGTCCAAAGCACCGCTGTCTGTCTCTGTGTGTTTGTCACTCTCTCATCTGTTCATTCGGACATCATCAGCGTCTCCTGCAGGACAGTCAGAAAGAGGTCAGGAAATTACAGTTTACTTCAGACAGCATTAATCACAGCAGCTCTCAGAGCAGAACATCTGCTCCAAACAGCAGAAAAAATGTGAATGTACTGTAACATGATTGCACAGAAATAATGTGACGCTGTCATTAGTGTGTGGTTCTTTAAACCAGCTGGTGCTTGTGCTGATAATCTGTGTCAGATCAGTGTGGAGCATCTCAGCACACAGCACTGTTAGCTACACACGGACTGTGAGCATGTCTGACCTGCCGCCAGTCTTGAATATGAGGTCAGCGTTCGGGGCTCCTTTTGGATGCTGGTACCGCGGGCGGCGCTCTCTGTTGGTGTTGGCGGGTGCCGGCCTCTGAGCCAGAGACTGCATCATCTCTGAACACACATCAGAATCAACAGATCAATCTAGCCATCAATCAAACTATCAGTCAGTCAGTCCATCGTCTCATCAGTCAGTCAGTCCATCGTCTCATCAGTCAGTCAGTCCATCGTCTCATCAGTCAGTCAGTCAGTCCATCGTCTCATCAGTCAGTCAGTCAGTCCATCGTCTCATCAGTCAGTCAGTCCATCGTCTCATCAGTCAGTCAGTCCATCGTCTCATCAGTCAGTCAGTCCATCGTCTCATCAGCCAGTCAGTCCATCGTCTCATCAGCCAGTCAGTCCATCGTCTCATCAGCCAGTCAGTCCATCGTCTCATCAGTCAGGCAGTCCATCGTCTCATCAGTCAGGCAGTCCATCGTCTCATCAGTCAGGCAGTCCATCGTCTCATCAGTCAGGCAGCTGATGAGCATCAGCAGCAGTAAACAGGGAGATGATGAGGGAGAAACTCACCCTGATAATCCTCCTGCTCCTGCCGCTCATTGATGTCCAGCGTGAGTTTCTTCATGCGCATGCGCTCCTCCTGCTCTGCCTGCTGCTGACTGAAGTGATTTGTCGCCAGATGAGATGAGAGTGGCACATTCAGGATCTTAAACTACAGAGAGAGAGAGAAGAGAGAAAAGAGAGAGTTCATGTGTAAAATATGACTGGGGTCTGGTTTCATTGATTTCCAAAACACTTGAACATAATTTGGTCACTGAATCACACCCAAGTGAATACAAAGACTCTCTGTGTGTGTGTGTGTGTGTGTGTAGTTTACACTCCCAAAACCACATCCTGAGCACACCCTGCAGACCCAAAACCTTTCCAACACATATGAACACAGCACTCACCTGCTGTTTGTTGCCTTTCCGTGTGAGCATGACAAACTGCATGGTGTCACTGATGTCTGTGTCTGCAGTACAGGAAGGGGCAGGGGCTTTCTTCAGCTGGCTCTTTAACTGCAGAGGAATGGCCACATCCAGCTGATGGACCTTCACAGCCTCTCCACTGCGCTGCTGCGCTCACACACACACACACACACACACACACACACACACACACACACACACACACACACACAGTCACTCTCTGATCTTTCACAGCTTGCTTTATTAGTTGAATTGTGTTTTGGTGCACCTGCAGGTTCTCCAGCATCATTTTGTCCAGGGCTTGGATGAAGTCCTCATCTTCAGCACACGCCACATGTTTCAGCCCCCCGCCGCGTATCGTCACCTCCTGACCAATGAAAACAGAGTGTTAGTTCAGAGCACTGACTCCACCCCCTGACCCCCTCCTGAACTCACTGTGTTCTCCTCATCGGTCTCGTTCTCTTTGTTGGAGTCAGTCAGATAGTCTGTGTTCTCCTCTTCCTCCTCATGCTCCTCCTCTTCATTCTCTGATCCCTCCTTCATATGTCACACACACACACACACAGTGTGTTTAAGCTGTCAGGTTGACTAGAATTCCTTATTTCCTTTAATTTTTAACATTTAATTTTAATTTAATTACAGCACATGCAGAAGTCTGATTTCAACAGGTTTAGTGACACACACATACAGAGAACATCATCTGTCACACACACCAGTTTAACCCGGTATGTCAAATGTTGTAAAATCATTTCTGAGAGATTGTCACCTCCTCCTCGGGGTCGTTCATCTCACTCTCATTTCCAGACTGTTCCTCTGTCTCTGCTCCGCACTCTTCTTCATCATCATCCTCCTCATCCAGAGTCTCATTCTCCCCCATCACACTGGAGGAGCGGCCGTCCTTCCCCAGCCCTGTACACACAAACACACACACACAGAGGGATGTTGCTACTGATCAAACAAGACCCAAACAACATCCGGTTTGTCTAAGAGATAACAATTTACCTTATACAATAAACCATACAGACAACACACACACAACAGCATTCCAGAGAGATAATTGTGTCTTTTTCTCCTTTAAAACTGATACTATTCCACCTGCTTCAGGAATGCAGTTCTCTCTCGCTCGCTCTCTCCCTCTTTTTCTGCACGTCAGTCAGATGAAGGTGTGAGGAGAGACAATGACTGAACTTGTGTGTGTGTCTCAGTAGAGGAATGCAGTTTGACAGGAAAAGAAACTAACACAAAACAACCAGCAGAACCACACACACACACATTTACATTTCTCACACAAAAAGAACATACCTCAGGCATCTATTAAAGAACATTAATCACCCTTTTGACATGAAAATAATGTCTGAACTACTTTCTGAGTGTCCTTGAATGTCCTTGAAGAAAACTTTTGACATTTTTGAATTTTAAAAAACAACACCATTTTGTATGTTTTTTAAGCCTTTTGGTTTATAAAGACACAGGAAGTGTCCTTGTAAAATGTTTGTATCATTATACGCATCATTATACATATTTGTGTATGTACTCATAACCCACTTCTACCAGAACACACACACACACACAAAGTGTTTTACCCAGTTTGAGGAGGAACTCTCTCTCCAGCTGTGTGACCTGAGCACAGGCCTCCTCCAGAGATGCGCAGAGCTTCATCTTGGGTCTCAGCAGCTCCAGTGTGTCTGTGATCATGTACTCGATGTCGATGGGGAATGGCTGCTCTTTACTCCACACATCCAGACTCTTCTTCCACCAGATGTACCTCTACACACACACATGCGCGCACACACACACACACACTCCTGTAAACACATGTACCTCATTTGACAAGCTGATTTATTCTTCATTCTTACAGAACCAACTGAAGTCGAACTCGACAAATCCAAAACCTGAGATGAATCACAATGATGATGTAAATCTTTTGACAGAGTTAGATTTTACTAGAAGGTGCCACTCATTACTCTGTCATCTGTTTCTGATTTGCTGATTCACAGGAAGGGGTGGAGCTAACCTGGAAGTAGATGAGGAAGCAGTCCAGCTTTCTCTTGCTGGATCCACGGTCAAAGTACTGCCCGCAGGTGTCCAGCAGAGTGCATACTAAGCGAATGCGGAACAGATGCTCGGGGGGGTCCAGGAGACTCGGAGAGCCGTCTGTGTTCACACCAAAGGAGATGAAGGAGAAGAGAGTTCGGAAGATGACGGCAGACTCCACCATGCGATAGTTGTAGAGCTCACCCAGAAACTTAGCACTGCTGATTCTCCGCTGGTTAAACTTGGGCTGGTTCACCTGATTCACAGATAGACAACCTTTTTATATTTACACAATAAAATGTTCATTTTGTGCATTTTGTAAATGCTTTTATCCAAAGATTCAAGCTACACGTTATTGGTAATGAGTGTTTTCTGGGAATTAAACCAATGACTTTGGAGTTGCAAGTGCCTGAATCTGAGTGTGAATCTGATTTACTTGCTAATAAACACACCAGTGCCCCTCCTTTATTGGGATAAAGTAATTAGTTACTGTCATTAGATATTAATGCCACAACACACCTTAACACACCCACACAGACAGAAACACACAGAAAAAGATACACAGGCGCGCACACACACACACACCTCCATGCCCAGGCGGACGTCCTCCAGCACTCCATCCACCACATGTATGCCCACGTCCTCCTGATAGGCCACCAGGCCGGCCAGCAGGTTGGCCACGCAGTGGATGCTGTTGTATTTGACATTCCAGATGTTGACCATACAGCATATTAGATAACTCTTACTGTCAGAGTCCTGCCAGGGCAACTTCCTCAGCTGCCTCAACACCTGCACACACACCATCGCTTATTAAAGTAGAAGTAACATGTGAAAGTGTTGCAGAAGTGCAGTGACATCAGTGACCGTGAGGTTTCACCTTCTCAGTGGTGACCTTTGACAGATCTTTGTAGAGGAGTCTGCGGATGTACTCCTGCAGGGGAGGTCTTTTCCTGCGGACTGTCTTCTCCATCGGAGGAGGGTTACAGTGGTAATAAGCGTTCTCCACCATAGTCACGTAACGCACGTCCAGATGCTGAGCCTGCTTCTTACGCATCATCTGATCCTGAGAGCACACCACACTGTCAGTCTGTGCGTGTGAGTGTGTGTGTCAGTGTGTGTGTGTGTATGTGAGGACGCACCAGTAAGACGCTGGTGCGCAGGTGAGAGTCCGGTGAGCGGAACAGAAATCGTCCACATGTCTCCAGCAGTGTGCAGGCCATCTCGATATGATGATGAGAAAAATCAGACAGCAGCATCTACACACACACACACACACACACAGTCAGACATGTTGGAATAAAGATCTGCACGTGCTGTATGTGGTAACAGTGTCTCTCTCACCTTCAGGCAGTGCAGCGTGTCGGTTTTGGAGAACATCTTGAATTTGGCCAATTCCCCAATGAACCTCACGGTCTTATTCTTGGTCTCTATGTTGATCTGGTCCTTCTTTCTGAGCTATGAGACACACACAAACGCTCAACACACAAACTGTCTTTACACATGATGGTAAACGTGTGGTTGACTCACATGAAAGCGGAAATCTCCCTTAAGCATGGAGCAGAGATCCTCTGCCACATCAGACATGCAGGGGTGGAGAGTGGCCACCAGACGAGAGTAAAAGGGCAACAGATCCAGCCTGATATTCACACAAACAGTCATTAAACATCCCACATCAACAACAAGACAACAAAGAGCTTCTTTGCCATCTAGTGTTCATGTCACAGTAACACACAGAACAGTAGAGAAAAACACACACCTCTGTCTGGGGACAGTGAACAGAGCTCGAACCAACTTCCTGCGGTTGGATTTGGTGTTCATGTTCATGCAGAAGTCCATCGCAGCCTGAGAACACACACACAGAGACACACAGAGACACACAAACACAGAGACACACACACACAGAGACACACACACACAGAGACACACACACACACAGACACACACACACACAGAGACACACACACACAGAGACACACACACACAGAGACACACAAACACAGAGACACACAAACACAGAGACACACATACACAGAGACACAAACACACAGACACAGACACACACACACACAGACACACACACACACACACACACACACACATATACAGACACACACACATATACAGACACACACACATATACAGACACACAGACACACACAGAGACACACAAACACACACAGACACACACACACACACACACACACACAGACACACACACACACATATACAGACACACACATATACAGACACACACACACATATACAGACGCACAGATACACACACACATATACAGACACACACAGAAATAGCGTTAAAAATAGAGTCAAACTCATCTGTGCTGTATATTGTCTCTCTGTAATGTCTCTCTGTGATATTGTCTTGTGTGTGTGTGTGCATTTAAACATCCAAAATATTATGCACATCGCCTTTAAATCATATTTCAATAAAGATCTGGTATTGTGACTCTTTACTTTATCAATCAGGTCTCTGTTGATGCAGTTTGGCAGCTGTTGAATGAAGGCGTCCACAATAAGTTTGAGATGAGAGCCAGTGCTGGTCTCCTCGTCCTCTTGTTCTACACACACACACACACACACACACACACACACACTAAATGAATGTGAATGAAGATTTAAACCTATTCAAACCTAATTTACACTTATTTTGTCTTTTACTGTCAAATCAAGAACGTCCTGTAGTGACGCTAACCTGACCTTTATCTGACCCTAACCTCTACCCTACAGGAAACAGTTGTATGTGTGTGTTGTACGTGTCTGTGTTGTGTGTACCCTGCTCATCCAGCAGTTTCTTGGTCAGTTCTTCATTCTCTGTCTCATCAGCTGTGTCCAGATCCAGAGGGTCATCTGTGATGTCCAGAGACTCCAGTTCCATCTCCAACTCCTCAGTGCTGTTCCCCTCACGCTCCTCTGAAAACACACACACACACTCTTCACCCTGAATCATACATTAACATGCTGCACATTTCCCACAATGCACTGCACTGTGAATCTGCACAATGAACATTTCCAGCAGGTTTGTGCAGTGTTTGGCACCTTTGTTGCTCTGGTTGCTCTTCTTGTTGTCTTTAAAGAGGATGGCAGGAACAAACGCCTTCAGATCCACCAGATTCTCATAGAAGTTTCGAGCGTCCTCGTCCTCCCAGATTCCTCCCTCCAGATCAAACTCTCCTGGCTTTCCTGGAGTGAAGATGTCGATGCCTGGACCGTGATCTGTCACATAACAACTTCTCATCAACGACATCCAAGTCAGAGGAAAAACATGAAGGAGCAAACAGAGAGAGGGACAGAGAGAAAGAGGGACAGAAGGAGAGACAGAGATAGACATTGTCGCACCCTCCTGAATGGTTTTATCCTGAGGAAGTTCAGGCATGTTCTCATCCAGCTGATCAGCCAGAGTCTGTGTGTTTGCCAGAAGCTTCTGATAGGAGGTGGCAAACTCCTCATGCTGCTTGTGTCTGTCCTCACTGAGCTCTCCTTTAGAGTGCAGAATACGTCTACAGAGAAACACAGAGAAACAAGAGCTTGGTGTCATCACTTCATCAGATCCACCCTTCACCTGTCATTTAAAGAAGTGTTCATATTTCACACAAGGCTTTATCAAGCCAACACTGTCAACATATGTCAGTCAGACTTGAGATAAACAGATTTGCCTCTCATCAGGGTCTGTGGTGGAACACAGAACTGACCTGTTCTGTCTCTCGATGTTTTGTAATTCTCTGTGGTCTTTCTTCAGGTGTTTGGTGAGGGAGGTGAAATATTCTCTTAGAAGGTTCTGGAACGGCTGCTGCTTCTCTGAATTAATGATCTGGCTGGGTGGGAAGGACAAGCCAATCTTCTCTGTAGCATTTTTGACCTTCCGTGGCATCAGACCAGCGATGTCATCTCCGCAGTGCTTGCAGAAGCTGATGATGACAGACACGTGGGTGTGGCTCTCTCGGTCAGCACAGATGATGTTCTTCAGCTGCTCGTAGATCAGGGACAGCCCCTCCTTATCTGTGAAGAGACCCACGATGGTCAGCTCGGCGATGAAGCGCAGGTCTGTCCTCAGTTTGCTGATGTTGGGCGTCTTCTCCTCTTTCCTGGCCTCAAAGTGTTTCTTCCATGCGGCCAGCAGCAGAGGGGCGAACTCCGCATACCGTTGGTGGAACAGAGAGCAGAGGTGCACGGCACAGCCCACATCAGAGATCTTCAGCTTGGCCTCCACCATGGAGCTCACAGCCTCGCCGATGTACTTGCTGAGGTTGAGGGAGTGGAAGTCCTGAGACAGGGAGCTGCGCTGCTGCTCAGTGAGCGTGCGGAGCTTCTTCACGAAGGCAGTATTCTTCTTCAGACTGGAGTCCAGGCGGCTAAAAAAGGCTTCCTCTGGACGCGTCTCCTGCGCCTGCTGGTTCTTTCCACGGAGCTCCTTCCTGCCGTGGTGCCGCTCCCACGCCTCCTGCTGCAGCTGTTCTGCCTCCTCCTTCTCCCTGAACACACACAGTCACAGTTCAAATCTACAGACTACAAGCCCAAATACTTGTCATAAGAACTATTATTTTTCTTTAGTTTTAATGTCACTTCCATCATAAAAACATTTACAATACACAGTGTTGGGATATATTTTTGCTCACCCACTCCCAGTGTGCTCACATAAACAAAGTAAATAGCAGTGACCTCTGACCCCAGAGCCACTAACACCAGTGACCTCTGACCCCAGAGCACTTACTTCAATTGAGCAGCCTGCTCCTCCAGCAATTTTTTCTCCTGCTCCTCCTGCTGTCTCCTCTCATCCTCCTCCTTCTTCCTCTGCTCCTCCTCTGCTTTCTGCTTCTCCTCCTCTGCTCTCTGCTTCTCCTCCTCTTGCTTCTTTCTTTCCTTCTCCTCTTTCCGTCTCCTCTCTTCCTCCGCTCGTCTCTTCTTCTCATCTGATGCCTTTCCTCCATCTTTCTTTCCGCTCATTTTGGTCTCGTCTTTGCTTTTCTCACGGGAGGCGCCCGTCTGTCTCTCGGCATCTCTGTCCTTGTTGCTTGTTTCTTTCTCCTCCATGTTGACAGATTTCTTACGTTCAGCAGGCATCACTGCTCCTTTAAAATATAATAAACATAAAACATCAAGGGTTTGTCTGGACTGTATTACTACTGTACTGCTTACTGTAAAATATATAATGTACACTATTTAGAAAACCATGTACAGCACGTGGCACATTTAGTGTGAAGGTAAATGTTTCAAGCAGTAGTATGCACTGTGCAACATTGTTTATTACGCAGCTTTTGGTAAAAGCCCCTCATTTGTACGTTTATTTGGATGAAAGCGTCTGCTAAATGAATAAATATAGTATTTAAATATTCACTCCAATTTGTACATTTTATGATACAGATTTTTACACTTTATGGGACAGAACATTCTGGATTATGGAAATTTCTTTTGTCTTTTATGTGTGTTTATGTGTCTGGTTTATGTACTACATTTTGCAGTATGCTGCATTTTTTGGCCAGTGTTGTCTGTCTGTCTTCAGTACTTCCGGTTCCGCCCGCAGACACAAACATCCTCTTTCACGGAACCCTACCGTGTCTTCATGATGTACTTATAAAGTAGCTCAAGACCAAAAACAAACAAACAAACAAACAAACAAACAAACAGCTACACAACAACACAGCTGCAGTAACACGCAAAAGAAACGAGCAGAACTTGCACTCTGCTGTCGGCCGGATAACAGGACAGTTTCAGTTGTGTAGTTTCGTGTTACCGGAGTGTTTACTGAATTAGCATTAGCCGCATTAGCTGCAGTGAGGCCGCTGATGGCACACTGACAGCACAAACACACGAAACTACACGAACACTGAGCTTCATCTCACACATGTGAACATGTGAAGAAATGTTCGCCTCACCTCATGTGTGCGCTTCTGTTTCCATCAGTTTACAGAGGAAATGAGCGCTGCCCGACCCTTTCACTGTCAGGACCCCTCAGTGTGGCGCCCGAGCAGCGCCTGATCAAAAACCCACATACATACTTTATACATGTAATGTTAGACGTATAATTCATCACTGTAATGTTTGTTTACTTTTGTTCATCCGATTAATGTATGATATAGACGCTTTTATATTATAGTAATTGTTGTCATTCCTACAAAACCAATGATCTGCAGCTGTTGTATCTGTAGCCTGTAGAGGGCGCTATAGACGCGCTTACACATTCATTGAGAATGACTGAGCCTGAATTCAATGGCTTTTGTTTGTTTATCATCATCATTTTCTTCTTTGTCTTCTTCTCATCATCATCAGTTTTAATGGTTAATGATGAAGATGTAAAGTGTTGAAACACTGCCTGGAGCTTTTCATAAAACACAGGTGAAATAAAAACTTCAGTTCCTTTATTTCCATATGAAGGGAAGCACTTTTAAATCAGTAGCTGTGCTGATTTAACTTTAATAACAGTGCTGTTTTCTTCTGAAAGTTACACACAAACATTCCAGCATCAAGAGTGTGATAATGATTATATGAGATGCATTATTTCAGGAGTATTGTGACGTCACACATTGTGAAGGTGAATTCACGTCACATTCACTCTGACAGTAGTGCAATTACAGACGTCCAGTAAAAGATCTCATCTGCTGTCCCCAGATTTTACACTGGACATCACGTTAATATTCATTATCAGGAACACAATTATGAACATAACAAGCGGCTGAGCAGGAAGATTGACTGGACAGACAATAATTCAGCACATCAAACATAATATGCTGGACACAAAGCATGTTTATATGTAGTGAATTCAGGCTGGTGGTTTTGTGTTTGTAGTTTTTGAGGAGGGCATGATGCCACACAAGCTGTCCACGCTGGCATCCGTCTAATTTAATAAACTTGTACCAAGTGACAGAATGTCATCGAGTTTGATGGCCAGACAGCCTGTAAACAACAAAAGATATCAGCAATATTTTCTCCTCCCGTTGTAAGTCAGTAAGTGTATTTGTTTTCAGTCTAATGACACATGATTATCTGATTATCAATGAATTGCATACATTGCAGCATTGTGATTTCACTGCTGTCTGACTGTCAGAACAGACCTGTGAAACCAATTTTCATACATACAGCACTAAATTTGTATGTTTATTTAACATACTCCTCTCAACAGCTGTCAGTGCCTGGTAATAAAGTCTATTATATTTAGTATTTTGTTTATTTAAAATTGCCTTTAAAGCCTGTCACACTGGCCGCAGGTCTCTTTTAATGGCTTTATAGAGTTGTAAGAGTGTGTTTGCCCACAGTTCCCTTTGGTAGCCGGGGTTGGTATGCTGCAGTTGTTGTGCTGTAAACACCAGGGTTAGTACTGTGCGCTCAAAGTCCTCCATGCACAGTGACCCGTGGTGCTGCTCCAGTCGGCCACTGAGACGCTGGATCTCAGACAGGGTTCTGGGCAGAACATCCTCACACAGAACCTCCAGAGCATCCAGTTTCCTTAGAGAAGCCAGTTCCTGATCGGATATGTGGAGCGTCCCCCGCTCTGTGTCCATGTGTGCTCCTGACCACAAAACCTGGAAAACAAGAGCTTCAGATACCTGGATCCACTAACACTCAGTCAACAGACTGAGTATGTGTGGGAATGTCTGATTCGAGTTGAGTCTCATTATGGATCAATCTGTGGTCAGTCTTAAGTTCTGATTAGAGTTGACCCAGACCCTGTTGAATAATACCGACTTCTCTGGCAGGTTCTGGTTTCGGGGATTCTGTGTACAATCTGTTGTTTTAAGTGTTCTGTGATAAACAATTCCATTGACATTACAGTACTGAAACTAAGTTCTGTAGATCTGAGTGGAGTCTGCTAATGTGAATCTGATTATTGATCAGAAGATTGTCTGACAGTCTGATATCTGATGTAGTGATATAGACTGAGGATTAAGAGTTCTGTCTTAAACACAGTTTGTAAATATGTGGCTGGAATATTTAGTCTTTCAGCTTGAATCTAAATGGACATCTTGATATATCAGATGTTTCTCTTAAAAGCCCTTAAGGGAAATCAAAATAAATCAGACAATTGTTTACATGCAGGACCAATATTACGAGTACATTTTACTAATGTGTTTGTTGCAGTCAGTACTGTTAAGAAACAGCTAGTGTATGTAGAATGTACCCATTATCAATTCTTTTACTTGCTAACTAACAAACGTAAGTAAAATCTAACTGATTTGTATATGTGGTATTGACCACCCTCCAGAATAATTTTTTAGAGTGCAGTAAGAAAACTTATTCATGGGGTTATTGTGTACAATTTACAAGAGCATAATAAACAAAAAGCTTGTGTTTATAATCTTTAATCAGTATTGATGCTGTCTGTGAGAAACGATTGAGATGTTACGAGATCTGATCTGAGCAGTATGATGTGTCATGTCTGCAGTGTTGATAACAACTGTGACATTTACCTCGTACAGAAGGTTTGCGTCATCCACAGATTTCTGAAACGAGGGGTTGAGCAGCACTGGTGTCCCTCTCTTCACTCTGAAGGCTGAAGGGTACAGAGCTGAAAAGCAGAGAGAATCACGGGTAATCTGCCTGATCACACACACTTTTACTCTACACTGTTAGGTTATATTTAAGCTGTCAAATTATTTAAACTCATATTCATTGAGAGTTAACACCTTACTGCCTTCAGTTATTATTTAAGGAAAGAAAACATTAAACTTGATGTTTAGTTTTTGGGCTTGACAATGGAAATGCTGGAAATGACAGGATTCAGACTTAAACCTGAATTAAAAATAAATTACCCATAAAGACAGTCATTTCACTTTTTATTTACCCAATTGCTCTGATCAGATTTAGAATAATCACATCATGTATTACTGTCAAACTGAGAAATATTATCACTTAATTGTAAGTGTTGATGTTTTGCCTTTGACAGCCTAAAACTTTAAACTATAAGGATGATCATCCAGTTGAAATGGCACCACAGATTCTTCAATTCAAACAGATATTAATGTTTGGAAACAGACCGGTGGTGGAGTTTGGAGGGTGAGACGTTCATCTGCAGTAATGGGCAGCCTGTGGAAGCACATTCACATGTTCACCAGCTGCACATCTGTGTCTGATTGGCTGGCTGGAGGGCATGTGAGCGGCTGATTGGTGGGGAGGTGTGTTTTGGTCTTCTGTTCCATATAATGTATGTGAACGTGAACAGATGCTGTCAGGGTCCAAAAAGTACAAAAAGCTCCATCAGAGTAACACTGTCACTCTTACACAGACAAGAGGAGCAGGAGATTCTGTCTCTCGAGCTTCACAGTCACATGGCTGATGTCGTTTGGAGGAGATTACTGACTGAACCTCAATCCACTTCACATGTCGCCACATCACACACATTCCACAGCTGTTTCCACCCATCAGCTGCAGATGTGTGCAGACAGAACCATGAGCGACTGCTGGAACTCTCACCTTTACAAACCTGATCCTGCGCTGTAAAATGCCCTTTAACTGCTAATGAAACCAACATGTGAACTGAGCCAAAGATACAGCCCAACTCCATCTTCCTGCAGTCGCTGCATCGAATGGAAATGAGATGCAGACCTGAGCGATGATGTCACCACACTGTTTGCTTATGATAACACTTGAAAGTTTCCTTCGCTATATTTATACAAGGTTTTTGGCACACAGGTTTGGAGTGACATGACGGGGTGTAAATGATTACAGGAGTGTTGATGCATTAAATATCACACTGTCAAGTGAGATGTGTGGGTACACAGACCCTCTGCTGCTGCAGTCTCAACATACCTCAGATGTTTATCTGCATCATGCAGAAGATGTTGATTTATTTTGTTCCAGATCCAGTAATAAAACCACATGGTCTAATCCTAAATGCACTTCAAAATCCATAAACAACAGAAGCACAAACACATGTATCATGTGTGCTGTGTGTGTAAACCAGAATACAGAACAACCTGAAACTTCACCCCAGTCAGACCTGCTGCCCTTCAGCATCTACTCCAACTCATCCATTTAGAAAATAGCATTTTCTAATTTGTTAAACTTTTGTAGGCACATAATTTTATGTACAAAATTATCTTTATGTATGTCTACAAAACTAAAGCTGTCCAGAATTTAAGCATAACCTTTATGATGATATAATGATGATAATGACAAATTCTGTCTGTGTTCAAACTTTTGACTGACAGTGTTTAAAAACTAGTTAAAATCAATTAGACATGCACCTGTTATCTAATGTGCTCAAGCTACCAGTCTCAGACTGACCTGGTCTGATCTAGATAACTAGTCCACACATCTGTCTAACCCTCTCCTGATGAGTGATGCATGTGTGTGTCTTACCTCTCCTCCAGTGAGACGCAGAAGATATCTGACACATGAGTGCAGACAGAGACAGAATCCAGAGAACTGACATGATGTTTCCTCTCTCAGTCCAGCCCGGTCACTGCTGTATCAGTAAATAAACAGAGAGAGAGAGACTGGCCACAGTTTTCTCCTCGTTCTTTATACTCACGATAACAGTCCTAGTTTCTCCTCCTCCTCTCAGAGGAATGTCCTGTGTGTCTTGACATTTTCATCTGGAAGTCATTAAAGTCATTAAAGCCAGTCTGTCTGTCTGTCTGGCACTGATATAAGGACCATCAGCGTTCTTGACTATCCATATCACACACACCTACAGCAGATGTGTAATAATGGGGACATACAACAGACTTTTACAGCAGAAGTTATTTGGTGGTGCTGGTTATATGGCTCAAGTAAGCTGTGGAGGAGTGGCTATTTGTTTTGTATCAATCAGACGATATGATAAATCAGATGGAGAATCCCACAGACAAACCTGAGCAATATCACAGAGATCATATTATCACAGAGAGCTGCAGACGGTGCTTTAAACTAGGAGCATTAAGTAAACAACTAACCACTCAGAACACACTAGAAAACACATAGCAACATGTTAACTTTCACAACAAGCCTAGAGTCACATAAACATTTAAAAACAATTTGAACTTTTTACCTATGAGGTCAAAGACCTCAAGTTTTCTTTCACATTTAGCTAATGTCTGGAAACTATTAAGCTTTGCTAAACACCCTGACACACACTGTTGTTGTTGTTTATGTGTGAGTTAGTTTCAGCTATTAGTGTGTTTATATTGTTTTTAAAGGCCTTTAACATCAGAGTCCAGCGCTGCTTCAGAGTGCAGGCAAAACAGCACGTGCTTCAGTTCAGGAATTCAGGCACTCAGAGCTTTCCAGTGAACTCGCTGTTTTCCGGCAAACTGACTGTTTTTATTGGCGTTAACATGAGAACTACAGGCCTACAGCAACAAGATTGTATCAAAACTAATTCTGCCTTCTGGCCCACAGATTTTCACACCATTGTCTCTCTCTCCGGCTCTGTTCCAAAACACAGCGAGCCACTCAGCTGTCTCCTGCCTACATAGACAACTGCCTTCTAAGACCTCGTAACTGTTTGGTTTGGAAGGTTCTACACACACGATGTGAAGGACACATGTGGAACTGCTAAATATAAAAGTAGCGTTTTGACCATCAGGATGTCACGTGCATGCCTGCGATGACTGTTGCTTTAAATGCAAGATTTGTGCTGATATGAAAACTTTCCAGCATGACGCAGCCAGTCAGATGCAAGATACTGCAGGTGAATTTAATGTGAAAAACATCAGCTTCCAGAACAGAAATAGCTGGGCTGATTTCAACACCAGCCCATATCAACTTCCTCAAGCACTGGATCTGTTCTCCTGCTTATTAGAACCTGTGACACGCGGCTCCAGGGTTCTGCGCTGTTCACACCGAGTGTCACAGATGCTGTGAATGTCCTCCAGCTCACCTACGGCTATCAGATCTCAGACAAACCACCCCAGGAGAACAAGGACTGATGCTCTCCAGCTGCTCTGAGATCAGTTTAGGAATTGGTCACTGTTTGAGTGAACATGTGGTGATGCAAAACCTGCAGATAAGCACTGATCCCAGAATGGTGCTGACCTGAATCAGCTCAGAATACAGACATGAGGGAGTCTTAAGTGATTGTCCTCAATTTCAGACAAATGAGTCAATACTATCATGGAGAGAGGACATGTGAGATTACTCAGGCTGAACTACTAGTTCAGCAAAAATGTCATTGCTGTCCAGGAGTAAAGACACACTCTTCTACGGCAAAAGTCTCTTTATATGCGGGTGTGTGTTTCCTCTTCATCTGTTGGTGGTGCTATGGGAACATGATTCTGTCTGTAAACACAAAAACTCTGGTTTGGCGATTCTTTCATAAAACTCTTAAAATACTTTAAGGTGTTATCTGGGTTTAAATCCAGGTGGCTGCCTTTGTGAGACCCTTGATATAATTGCTCCAGTAAACCTCAGATATGTAAATGATTGTTGCTTTGTGTCTCTGAATGGCTGTAATTGAGCCGTGATGTTGCATATAAAAAAAGGCTTTTAAACCAGTGAATGAGAACAACAGAAACACATCTAACACAGCAGCTCTGCAGTGAATCACCTGTCTGTCTGTCACTCTGTCTGTCTCTCTGTCTGTCTGTCACTCGGTCTCTGTCTGTCTGTCTGTCAGGCAGTATCGAGGACTCTGAGACTCCGCTGAGGCAGGTAACACAGTTTGTAGTCTGACAGATTGATGTATATGTTACTTTCTCACAGTGAACGGAAACAACATTCCTCACAGCCAATCAGATATTGGAATTTTTCTGACAGAAATGTTGTTTCAGAACATGGCAAACTTGGCAAAAGGAAAAATGTGAAATGTTCCCACACTCCAACCCTAACTGGGTTCATTTAAAAACCTTTTAATGTAAAACAACTATTTACTATATTTTAATAATGTTTTTTAAAATGAGGACGCCCACAAAAGTAGATTCGCTCAGATTTGTCAGGTTTTGTTGACATAAATTGGGTATAAATTAATGTCAACACACACACAGAAGCAGTGGGGCCCACAAGAGCTGATTAACCTCCTGCAGTTGAGATGGTCTCAGCAGTAAGAGGGGAGCAGGTTGGGTCACTGGGGATTGTGGGTTTCTGAGTTTTCAGGCTGGTTTCAGATATTCTGCTCTTTCAGACAGATTCGGGGTTGAGTTTGGCTGTTAGATTCACTCTCTCACTCTGAGCTCGACTGCAGAGGGACTGAAGCTGCACTGGACCAACTTTAACTCAGCAGAGTTTCAGAAGAGAGCTCAACAACAGAGCACACAGACTCTCCTCACACATCAACAAACTCTGATAATGATCGTGTGTGAGCTAATGCAGTCATTCTGTGCATTATGGCCATTTACATTAAAATCTGCATGTATACTCAGACATACAGATGCATGACTGAGATAATCACACTAATGGGGAAATGTTTTGGACAAGACAAAAATAAGCACATTCACAGAGGTGATGACTGTGGTGGTAGAGAGACTGAGAGACAGAGAGAGAGAGTCTGTGTCTGATAGCTTAATTGCAGTGCACACGCTCAAAGGCAATTCAATGTAGAGAGAGATAGATGCGAGATTCAGATGCTCATCAAACATTATCAACATTTCTGTAACATTAAAAGCAAACACACAATGAATGCTGACAACACGTCTCACAGACGAGCGTGTGGAGCTCAAACAAGGCAGTTTTCACCTACAAACTAGTAACCAAACAAACCTAACTGAGACAGAAAAACATACAGATAATGACCAGAATAATTCAAGAGAAACTGAGTTAGTACTGAATGGAGAGAGACAGAGAGAGCTCTGTGGGGTGCTAAAGCTGTTTTCTTATAGTTCTCACTGCTGCAGAGATGTTGGAGATGATGGAGGCCTCATGTCATCTTCTTACATAAACTGTTTCAACAAATGCAGATTCAGTTCAATTCTAGTGAAATCTTGAAGCTGCAATGCTGGACGCAGCACACGACTGATTCATCTGAGCTCAGATGCAGTTTTCTGTCTTAATTCTCACTGTTAGGACACAGATTTCAGACCATTAGCACAAGACGAGAGTGTTGTCTTAAGGATGGGCTCTTTCTGTGACTGTTTATTGTGCTGTTCAGACTTTGAGATCACAAAAAGACCTGTTGTTCAGTCAAGAACGTCCTCATAAATCTGTACATTTGACTCAGTGTCAGTTAAGCACACCTACAATGCTACTTTGCAGTCACATCAAGTTGCATGTGTAATTCATGTAGACTCAGAAATGAATGATTATTTTATCTGAATTTATTTTCATTTAAAATGAGGATTTAACTAAATAAAGAACTAAATACTAACTATGATTAGATACAAAGACAAAACAATGACATCATTGACTTTAGACCAGTAAATATGAGCAGATCTGTCAAATATCTGTGAACTGGATAAAGAACTCACAAGTACACACAGATCAATACAAACCTTCAGCACATGAAACAAACACAGCAGAGAAAGATCAGAGGTGACAGAGAAAAACAAAAGTTTGGACTCATTAAAGTTGGTCACAGGACTGCAAATTTTATTTATTTTTTTATTTAGAGAGAAAGAGACAGATTTAATTAATCACACAGCCTATCTCTGCCCAGAGTAACAAAAGTTTACTTCCTTCATTAGAATGCTGTTCACTCTTGAGTATTCTCCTGTCATATCCAGCCAGATAAGCCAGCGTGTGAGTGTGTGACTGAGTGCGTGTGAGTGTGTGTGTGTGAGAGTGAGTGTGTGTGCGTGCGTTGTTTCTGTCCAGGTTTGGAGGTTTGTTAGCAGAGCTCCTGAGATCTCCTCGCGTGTGTATCTTATATCAGGAGTTTGGCAGTCATGCAACATTAAATCTTGCACAGAGGCAGAAAGTAAATGAACTGCAGAGAATACAGCAGCTGAAGAGATTTTACTACGCTTCACACCGTCTGCAACACAAAGCCCTGCGACAAGTGCAGTCATTAAACAACAGACAGACTGAGATTGAGCTGTTAAAGCTGCTGGTAAAGAGACAGTTCAGCCAAACATGAAGACTCCTCCATCATCATCACTCTCATGTAATATCACACGTCTGCTTCTGTGGAAAAGTCTGAAGAATGCTCACTGCTCTCTTTTCCATATAATGACAGAAAATCATTTAAAAAATAAAGAAATTAAAAACAAAATGAATGAATAAATGAATCATGTTGGTCTTCAGAGGTCATTTCTCACCAACAGAGCAGAATTGTATCATATACTTTAACAGAATGATGACATCATTACAGAGGTAATCGTTTCAGATATATTGAGTGAGATCACAGTGGAGCTGAAGTCATGTGGGAGATTTTAATGAAGCGTTTTGTTATCTTGCTGTCATGTCATGTGAAATGACGTGACATGAATGTAATTCATGTGTAGATGAACATTTCCTTGAATCTACTGAATCTTGTGTTTCTGCCACGCTGGAAAGAAATGAACTTCTTTACTAAAGGTGAAAGTCAGTGGAGAAAACCTCAGGAAATCAGAAGATCCTGTAGAAGCACATAAATGGAGCTCTGGTCTGGCTGATGATCTCAGGAGACACTACAGACGGTTGTATATGATCTGAAGAACTACACAGAGCACAATCTTCTCCTCCTGCACAGTGTAAACATCTCCATGCTCCATCTATGGACCTCAGATGTCACAAGCTTTACTGAGAGCCTTGTGCTTCTGTACAATGTTCTGTACATTTTGTATATATAATATCCATATATATATATAATCTGAGCAAACAACCAAACAGTCTGGCCTTTGGTTTTAAGGAAACCTATTAGAAAATGATGAAGCACTCAACAGTGTCACCCCATCACACTGTAAACTACATGCTATATGACACTGTAATGACCACACAGTGCAGACGCCAGCGTTAAAAATGTCAGGGAAAACAAAAATGCTGCTCCAGAGAGCAATCGATACTGTAATCTTAACCTTTTTTATATGTGGAACACTAGCCAAGGTTCCCGTGGATCCCCAGACGCACATACAAACACACTCAAACAGAAAATAATCAGTTCTCAGTGATGGGCTGTGAGGGGCTAATACTCACTTCCTCACTGAAATCTGAGAACTTATCATCCTCTGTAATGTGTATGAGGGTCCGATGGCGGCACAGATAACAGCCCGCCGGCCTGTCAGATTGGATTTACTCAGTAGGGTTTAAAGCAGAAGCTCTGGTAAGTCTGAGCAGATCCACTGCGCTGGTCTCGGATCACAATCACTGACTTCAGATGGAGGGACTCATAGACACTTCTGCACTGTGTGAGAGAGACTGTGGCTCCAGGCAACAGATTGCATTGTGGGATACATCGTTCCACACAGCACGTACAGGTTCTAAACTGCACATTTTAGCAAATGTGGCTTATAATTCATGCAAACAGATAATGTGCACAATGTGAATGCGCTGCAGCTGTTAGTATTGTGATGTGAACACTAGACCCAGAAACAACGTGAGTTATGAAAGGCAGAGACGGAGACAAGATAATGTAATGTAGGGTAATGATAATGTAGGGGCTTTACCATGTTTTAAATCAAGTCAGCATCACAGGACAGACATACATGCAAATAAAGCTGTTCATAATTCTTCATGTTACCGTGTGAATCTTACCTGCGACCGCCACAGTGAGAACCCGTATCGACACATTTCTGAGATGTGGACATTGAGAAACATTTGAGTTTCTCATTCAAAGTTTATTTACAAGAGACAGAAAGTGATCAGATGATTTAGAGTGTGATCATTACTGCAGTTATGAGCACAATGAGCTTTAAAGCAAGTTATTACACTTTAATGACACAAAACAGAAGTTATTTCAAATAAAAACACAGATGAGTGAAATGTGATGTTGACTTTAAGACGTTAAGAAGTTTATCAGGAGACAAAAATAATCACAGCACGACCACCATCTTAAAAACACAACAGAAAAGGAGTTTTATATTTAGGTAATGTCTCAAAAACAGCTCAGAGAGAGAGAGCCATTAACTATATCAGTCAGTTGTGAAGCATCTGAATAATTGATTTCTTTGTGTTATAGCAAAAGTCTGAGACTGAATCAGTGATTAACAAAAGCATTTAATAAACCAACACACACTGTTACCACAAGTGTCCTCCAGATAACATCACTGTACCACACACCACCACATGGAAACAAATGTTTCACATGAAAACTTCTAAATGATCTCTGAAGTTGTTTTATTTGTTTTCAAACTTTACAACAATGCCAGATATGAAGAATGTTCACTCATGTATCAATGTAAAAGAGAAAAAGAGAGACAGAGAGGAGAGAGACAGAC
Source organism: Chromobotia macracanthus (assembly GCA_036877525.1). Lineage (NCBI taxonomy): Eukaryota > Metazoa > Chordata > Actinopteri > Cypriniformes > Botiidae > Chromobotia > Chromobotia macracanthus. The sequence continues at coordinate 611,451 of JAZGTH010000012.1, forward strand.
AGAGAAAAAGACAGAGAGATAGACAGAGAGAAAGAATGACACCCTAAATGTGGAGATGTCATATTCCAGAGAGGACAACATCTCATGCCCTGAAGAATGAGAAATTTCCTCTAGAAAGCAGAAACATCTCAAGACATGTCTAATGGAGCGAGAGAGAGAGACAAAGACAGGTCTCTTCTCATCTGGCTAGACGTCTTTCTGAAAGCTTTATAACACTCCTAAAATCACAAAAATTGAGAATTTCTTTATTTTATCCACAACAACGTAAACTGGGAAGGACACAAAAGCAACTGTGCCGCAAACTGATGGAAGCTGAATGTTTTTTTTTGTTCTGTAATGTGCAGGACTGTTGCAGGTTTGACATCAGACATCTGATGAGTGAAGCTCAATTCATCTGCCGAACCCTGCTAACTATTTTATCTTGAAAACTACCATAAAAGCATTCATTTCTAAATCACAATCACACTCACAATCTGAGAAATAAACGCATGGCAATGTAATTCTCTACCCTACAGTCTGTTATACAGGCGGAGTCTCACAGCTTCGCTCTTTGGTCCTTACGGGAGGCATGAGTGACAGTCCATCAGCCAAAGGCTGCTTTTGATAAACTAGAGGAGAAACCACCCGCTCGTCTCTTTAAATAAAATAAAATGAAAAAATAAAACAACAGGAAACCAGGAGTTGATGCAGCCAGCGGGTGGAGACAGAGGTGAGTGTGTGTGTGATCCAGTGGCTGCAGCTGGACTCTGTTGTGTGCAGCTCGACTCACTTCAGTAGAGCTTTAATGGCCTCGCTCTCGGCCGCCTCGAACGCGCAGAGGCCATCCGGACCTTTCCGCTCCTTATCAGCACCCTGGAAATACACAACAGTTACACACACACAACCACTGGAGCTGTGTGGAAGTAAACACACACATTCATCCTTACTCAACACCACAAAGCTTGATACACACACACAATCATAAACCCACAGGGTCAAACGCATTTTACTGTCCAACAAAATTCATTCTAGTGTGTGGAGGTCTCTGCACCACCCCAGAACACTAAACACAACCTAACATTACTCAACACTCTCCATAACCCAACACTAATACACATGACTCAGCATTATCCAATAGTATTATACACAACACAACACTATTATATAAACCCGACTGTACTGCTTACACACCTCAAATGCCTAATAAGAGCTGATTACACCATTATTGAGTAACACTAAAAGTCTCATGCATAATCTGCAGGGGTCTGGGCCTCTCTAATACAAAGCAAACTGTGAGTAATCGATCAGCCAGTGGCCCTTTACAGATATATTTGACATCACATCCTCTGCCTGAATCAATTGTGTGCATTGATTTCTGTATGGAACACACACTGAATTATTTCTCTGTACACACCGTTTGAACTCACATCATCACACATCAAACACAAACATTCTTAGAAAATTCATATATAATATAATATATAATAATATAGTCACCAGAATAAACAAATAAAAAAACGTCATTGTTTACACTCATATTCGAGCATGATCTGATCATAATCTGTTTTCTGTAAGGTGCAGATTTTTTGAGAGGTTCTGTGGATTACTTCTATCACACGTTCTGTTAAACACTTGACTTTATAAATTTCTGTTCACTGTCCTGTAACAACAGACACTCTGACAAACTTAATCAGAAGAAAAAAATACAGGCTTGGACTAACTAAATGCACTAATGTGATTGATCATGTACTGAACATTACCCCTGATGCCCAATCAGATCAATCTGACATCACCAGGTGAGTTTCTGAAACAGTTCTGAGGTCAAACTAAAATTAACAGACGCGTGTGTGTGTGTGTGCGTTCTGCAAGAGACAACCTGCGTTCAGCTCTATTAGACGTGTGTGTGTGTGTTAGACGAGAACTTCAGGGGGAAAATATTACAGAGATACAATTTGAATTTTGAATTAAATGTCCCCTCAGTCCATAACTCTGCGTCAAACAGTAACTGAGAGATTAACACATCAAAAACAGGATCATTTCTGTCAACTCACTTAGTATAACATATGAAATAAAATACTATCAAATATCATCTTTTGGGCATTAAAAAAGATTATGTAAATATTGAACATGTACGAACATGTGAAAGATGCGCGCTGTGGTTTTGGGTGTGAGATGCATCAAGTGTGTGTGTTCAGATGAGTCGCACAAGCTCAGAGCGAGTGCTGAGATGGGAGGAATATCCTGTGTAGTGTGTGTAAACTGACATAACCGCATTATATAAACCCATCTGACCCCCGTTCAGATCACACAAACAAAAGCCCTTTTCTCTGCTGCCCTGAACACTCCACACAAGCAGTTTTCATTGTACAGTGTTGAATTTGCTAGATTATCCAGAAACAGCCAACAGCACACACTAATTTAATATACAAACCAAACTACAGCACAAACACCAAAACCATCACATACAGTACCAGTCAACAGTCTGAATGCTTAAAAAACTACAGCACAAACACCAAAACCGTCACATACAGTACCAGTCAACAGTCTGAATGCTTAAAAAACTACAGCACAAACACCTAAACCGTCACATACAGTACCAGTCAACAGTCTGAATGCTTAAAAAAACTACAGCACAAACACCTAAACCGTCACATACAGTACCAGTCAACAGTCTGAATGCTTAAAAAACTACAGCACAAACACCTAAGCCGTCACATACAGTACCAGTCAACAGTCTGAATGCTTAAAAAACTACAGCACAAACACCTAAACCGTCACATACAGTACCAGTCAACAGTCTGAATGCTTAAAAAACTACAGCACAAACACCTAAACCGTCACATACAGTACCAGTCAACAGTCTGAATGCTTAAAAAACTACAGCACAAACACCTAAACCGTCACATACAGTACCAGTCAACAGTCTGAATGCTTAAAAAACTACAGCACAAACACCTAAACTGTCACATACAGTACCAGTCAACAGTCTGAATGCTTAAAAACTACAGCACAAACACCTAAACCGTCACATACAGTACCAGTCAACAGTCTGAATGCTTAAAAAACTACAGCACAAACACCTAAACCGTCACATACAGTACCAGTCAACAGTCTGAATGCTTAAAAACTACAGCACAAACACCTAAACCGTCACATACAGTACCAGTCAACAGTCTGAATGCTTAAAAAAACTACAGCACAAACACCTAAACCGTCACATACAGTACCAGTCAACAGTCTGAATGCTTAAAAAACGACAGCACAAACACCTAAAAAACAAACACACACACACTGACTGACTCTCTTGCTGGAGCTTGTGTGTGTACCTTTTCTAGAAGAATCTTGACACAGGTCACGTGACCTTCATAAGTGGCAGACAGCAGTGGAGTGATACCATGTTTATCTGGAGCCTGCAAGAGTAAAGCAGTGCGTTCTGTTATTCTGTTACTCACAGTAAAGTCAGTTCAGTGATGAGAGTCAGTGCGTTTTGTTATTCTGTTACTCACAGTAAAGTCAGTTCAGTGATGAGAGTCAGTGCGTTTTGTTATTTTGTTACTCACAGTAAAGTCAGTTCAGTGATGAGAGTCAGTGCGTTCTGTTATTCTGTTACTCACAGTAAATCAGTTCAGTGATGAGAGTCAGTGCGTTCTGTTATTCTGTTACTCACAGTAAAGTCAGTTCAGTGATGAGAGTCAGTGCGTTCTGTTATTCTGTTACTCACAGTAAAGTCAGTTCAGTGATGAGAGTCAGTGCGTTCTGTTATTCTGTTACTCACAGTAAAGTCAGTTCAGTGATGAGAGTCAGTGCGTTCTGTTATTCTGTTACTCACAGTAAAGTCAGTTCAGTGATGAGAGTCAGTGCGTTTTGTTATTCTGTTACTCACAGTAAAGTCAGTTCAGTGATGAGAGTCAGTGCGTTCTGTTATTCTGTTACTCACAGTAAAGTCAGTTCAGTGATGAGAGTCAGTGCGTTCTGTTATTCTGTTACTCACAGTAAAGTCAGTTCAGTGATGAGAGTCAGTGCGTTCTGTTATTCTGTTACTCACAGTAAAGTCAGTTCAGTGATGAGAGTCAGTGCGTTCTGTTATTCTGTTACTCACAGTAAAGTCAGTTCAGTGATGAGAGTCAGTGCGTTCTGTTATTCTGTTACTCACAGTAAAGTCAGTTCAGTGATGAGAGTCAGTGCGTTTTGTTATTCTGTTACTCACAGTAAAGTCAGTTCAGTGATGAGAGTCAGTGCGTTCTGTTATTCTGTTACTCACAGTAAAGTCAGTTCAGTGATGAGAGTCAGTGCGTTTTGTTATTCTGTTACTCACAGTAAAGTCAGTTCAGTGATGAGAGTCAGTGCGTTCTGTTATTCTGTTACTCACAGTAAAGTCAGTTCAGTGATGAGAGTCAGTGCGTTTTGTTATTCTGTTACTCACAGTAAAGTCAGTTCAGTGATGGAGTCTCTTCTGTTATTCTGTTACTCACAGTAAAGTCAGTTCAGTGATGAGAGTCAGTGCGTTCTGTTATTCTGTTACTCACAGTAAAGTCAGTTCAGTGATGAGAGTCAGTGCGTTCTGTTATTCTGTTACTCACAGTAAAGTCAGTTCAGTGATGAGAGTCAGTGCGTTCTGTTATTCTGTTACTCACAGTAAAGTCAGTTCAGTGATGAGAGTCAGTGCGTTCTGTTATTCTGTTACTCACAGTAAAGTCAGTTCAGTGATGAGAGTCAGTGCGTTCTGTTATTCTGTTACTCACAGTAAAGTCAGTTCAGTGATGAGAGTCAGTGCGTTCTGTTATTCTGTTACTCACAGTAAAGTCAGTTCAGTGATGAGAGTCAGTGCGTTCTGTTATTAGAAACTCACGGTAAAGTGAGAATGATCAGTTACACTGCACAGGCCATGCAGGACTCATGTCTGTGACATGTCACACATCACATATGTGTGCAGATATGAATCTACATGACACACTTTGAGCTGCTGTAAGACAGAAGAAGTTTGTTACGTTCACATCCGCTCCTTTAGACAGCAGAAACTCCAGAATCTCAGCCTGACCGCAGTCTGCAGCATAGTGAAGAGGCTTCCTGCCTCCCTCCAGAGTTCGGTTCACATCCTCCACCTGCACACACGCACACACGCACACATCAACACACGCAGACCTGCAGAACCCACAGCATGAAATACACAGATCCACAGTTGTGGAAGATCAAGCAGAAGCTGAAGCAGAAGCTGAAGAAGAGCTGAGAAAACACATGCAGTGACCAGCGTTCTCCTGCCAACATCCACTTACTGCACACCACTGAGGGCAAAGGTCACATAACACAATTAATATTCATGCCCTGAACCTCACCTGCACTGAGCAGCTGACAGAAGACACGACAACAACAACAGAGAAGAACTGAAGTCATATGTGACATAAAACAGCACTTTTATATAATGTTAATTATAAAATTATAATCAAACATTTATGACAACATATGACATCACACTCTCAAGGTTGGGCAGAATCTTTGTACCTCGACACTTACTAAATTGTAGAGCAGCATCACATGCAGGTTTAGTGGAGGAGGCAATCCCAGAATGCATTTCAATTAACACAGAGGCGCTCATCACTCACTCATGAATTCTGCTTCACAATTTGGGTTAATTTGGGGTAATTTTCAGAGTTTTATTCTCTGTTTGATGTCCAGGAATCTTTTTGGTCATTATTCATGCATCTGATTTTCACTGTTTGATGCTGAGTAATGTCTTCACAGAACAACCGTGATGTGAACTGACAGCAGGTGTGAACTGAGGGCAACAGCTCGGATAAATAAGTCACATCTACACATAAGAAATGTCTGAAACACCAAAACTGACCAAACATAATGCTTATGTTATGAAGTCACAGTCATTTTATAATGAGATCTGCATTGAGGAACCAAACAAGTGAAACTGACAAACCGTCAGCTTCAGCTACAGGTGCTGGAGCTCTGAGTGTCTGTGTGGTTTCCTGCCCACATCCCCATATTTACCACATACAATATATCTGTCACTCTGAACCACACACAGACAGAACACACACCATTATTCATTCCTGACACACACACACACTCTCTTCCATATGTGGTTTACGGTGTAATGATTTTTATAGTGAGCTAATCAAACTTTCTATCCAATTCCTCTAACCCCACCCTCACAGAAAACTCCTGGCTTTTTTTTTATTAAAATAAAAACAGCATTTATTATGTTATACATGTATAACATGTTTACATTGTTATACATGTTACTATACACATTTGTGTCCCCCTTGTAAACCAAATATACCTGTACACACACACACAGCAGCAATCCTCATGTACAGCACTCCTCTACATCACTGAAAGACCGTACACTGCGTGTGTGTGTAAAGTTACACTGAGAGGTGATGTCATATTGTCACAGGATACACACTCAATAGATGAACCACAGCCTTGTATGTGTGTCAGATACTTTCTGATCAAAGTGCTGTGATAGTACAGGATGGTTACAGATGATCATATTTACATACCATAATATTCATGTGATACGGTGATAAGGTAGTACAAAACACACCATATTCAAAAACATGGTAGTACCACCTGCAGCTTTTAAAGTACCACAGTGAAACCATGCTTCATTTGAGACATGTAGGATATGCAGCTTTAAACGAGTTGTAGTCATGAACGTGTGTGATGGTGATAATGTTTTAGACATGTTACAAAGTGATACCATCATATTAATAAAGCAACAGTGTAACCAAGTGAATCACTATGGTAACAGTTTAACACACGCGTCTGTGAATGTAGTGAAGGTCCCTCACCTTCACCAGCAGAGCCTTCACCTCATCCAGATCTCCATTCTTCAGAGCCCACATCAACTCCTTATCCCCCATGACAGCTGAAACACACACACACACATCACACACACAGACACACACACATCACACACACAGACACACACACAGATAACACAGATAACACAGACAACACAGACAACACAGATAACACAGATAACACAGACAACACAGACAACACAGATAACACAGATAACACAGACACATCACACAGATAACACAGACACATCACACAGATAACACAGACACACACACAGATAACACAGACACACACACAGACACACACAGATAACACAGACACACACACAGATAACACAGACACACACACAGACACACACAGATAACACACAGACACACACAGATAACACACAGATAACACACAGATAACACAGACACACACAGATAACACAGACACACACAGATAACACACAGATAACACAGACAACACAGATAACACAGACAACACAGATAACACAGACAACACAGACACATCACACAGATAACACAGATAACACAGACACATCACACAGATAACACAGACACATCACACAGATAACACAGACACATCACACAGATAACACAGACACACACACAGACACACACAGATAACACACAGACACACACAGATAACACACAGATAACACACAGATAACACACAGATAACACACAGATAACACACAGACACACACACACAGACACACACACAAACAACACACACAAACAACACACACGCAGACAGACAGACACACGCAGACAGACACACACACACACACACGCAGACGCGCGCACACACACACACACACACACACACACACACACACACACACACACACACACACACACACACACACACACACACACACACACACACACACACACACACACACACACACACACACACACACACACACACACACTTTAGGCCTGCGTTATTAAACTGCCCGTCTCGTGTCTCCGGGTGTTTATCGGGTGTGTGTAGAAAGTCAGTGTGTCACTCACCGTCTTACGGGTGTTTAATGACTGAACGCAGTTTGAGATCAGACACTGACGGATCAGACACTGACGGATCAGACACTGACGGATCAGACACTGACGCGATCCGCCTGAACTGCAGCCACCAGCGCACGAACTTCCGCTATCAGACCGCCGCCCGCACACCCTTCAAAATAAGAGTCCCGTCCACACCCCGACTCCACTAAAACAGTGACTGTACACGAAATACTGCGAACAAACGATGACATTTCAACAGACACAAAGAAAACCAGCCATTCTGTCACAGTGTTTCTGTAGCACATTAAAACAACACAGGCTGACCAAAGTGCTGCACAGTGAACCCAACACAACCTGTGAAGCCAGTGACGTACCATTATAACAAATAAATGAGGATACTAGTGCAGATTAATCAGCATCAAAGACTAAGATGAAATGACATGAAACATTATGCAGAATCAATATATATACATATATATACAACAAAACATACAAAACTTACATAATATAAATCCTCTATTATGCTACAGCATCACTTCCAAAGAACACACACACTCCACTACAACTATTAAAACAAAATTTGGACACCTCCCATCACTCTTGTTTTACATGAGTTTTACAACAGTTTATAATGACCACGTGTCAAGCTTACAAGAAGCAAGTGCATGGTTTTATTTAAACTGTCACTGAATAGTAAAAAGATGCATTAAGATTCTTCACCTCCTCTTTTCTGTTTCATTCAAAAATCACTATATGGGTTTGGAACAACATGTACCCAACAGTCCTCTCATGCTAATGCAGTTGCAATTACTGCAAACATTTAAAAGACAATGTCAGCAACAGTGTGCATGCGTGAGCCTTTTTTAATGGCATTATGGTATAACTGTGGCCCATAAATGTGTATGGTTTTTTTCAATATAAGGGATTCACAAGGAACCATCCACACCACAGCCCTTCTGTTGGGCCTCTCCTGTTGGGCCTCTCCTGACAAGCCTGCTGCAGCTCTTTGCTGGGCCCTCTCTTGATGAGCCTGCTGCAGCTCTTTGCTGGGCCCTCTCTTGATGAGCCTGATGCAGCTCTCTGTTATATCATATAAGGCCAAACAAACTACTTTCTGCAAACACAAAATACAAACACAAAAAATAAAAACTATACCATATAATTTGCTGCTTGTAACACTAATATTTACACAATATGTGTGCAGCTCCCCCTCATGAATTAAGGCACAGGAGAAATAAATCATTGTGTCTTCTCATTGATTATCTTTATCTGCTTCAAGCCTGAATAAACATCAACTTTATCACACTGGGACAATTAAAATAACAAATTAGCAGATTAAAATAAGAAACTCTTCTGCTCAATCCTCTAGCGTGAGCTGCTGGTGGAGGGCAGATCGCTGGTGATATATCACTGCTAAATCAGGCGTGTCTTCCGGTAATTACAAACATTCCTCTTTATCAATGGTGAAGCCCACAAGACACACCCCTCTTCATCAAGCCCCACCCACTCCTCAGTGCCCCACTACTTAGTATAGCTGCAATGTGAATCAGTCAATGAAATGTGTTAAATAACACTGTAGTTCAGTTCTAATGTCATCAGACACATCAGACCTTCTCTGCTCAAAGCACCTCCTGCTTCCCAGAATGCCATGTTCTCTCCCATCATTCATCACTGCTGTCCTGTCCAGGCCCTCAGCCGCGGGGGATTTATAGATGTGCTCTGTCATTACAAGTGACAATGATCACGAGCCAGTCAGATCCTTTGCTTTCATCATGAGACAGACACATGAGCGATGCATGTCACTCTCTGTCTGATATCTCATCTGTTCTTCTCTTTATGTCATTATCTGATCATGTGTCAGATCTCAGAACTCGGATCACATTCACTGTTAGTAAACAAACCATCTGCTCGTCTGAGCTCAGGTCAACTGCCTCTTAAAGCTGAAGAGCTCCGTTTACTGCAGCTGTGTGTGTGTTATTGGTGTGGTCCCTTCTGTATGAGACATCAAGGGACATCAACATCAATGCCACAAATCCACAATTGTTTTTCAAGCAGTTTCTAAAAGAAGAAAATAACAGAGAGATGGATTACAACAACTCAAATTAAACCTCATCACAGCAGGTTAACTAGTTTATTAGAATTTATTTTCCTCATGACAGAATGTATAGTGTAAGAAATGCACATTCATACAAATTTAAAACAATGTCAGATTTACGTACAATTCCCACACACAATAACATACACCGACTCCATGTTTAATTCAGAAACTACAAAAAGGTAAATTGTTATGTTTGTTATTTAGCTCTTCACTATAAGCCATGAAACTGTCTGTCATGTCCATTTCACATGCTTGTCTTCTACTGTTTTGACACGTGTGCTTCTCCTGTTTCCTCAGATCATGAATCCAGCACTCTCACTCTCTCCCGACTCTCATTATTAACAAACACTCCAGCCGCACTCTGACTGCTGTTACTGCACTTCCATTAACAGCTTAAAGTCTGAGCCCAGGAAGAGGACGTCTGATTGACATGTGAAGTGACCAATCACACTTTGTTCTGTTTTAACATGGTTTAAAGATGGGTCATGTAAAATAATTAAAACAAACATTGAGAGAAATTTTGATCTTTGTGATGTTTCTCTGTGAAGCTGTGCAGACGGCTCTCGCTCACACACATCTGAGGATCACTTAGAGAGTTAATGACACACACACACACAGGACACTCCTACAGACAGCGAACAGCCTGTGTGTGTGTGTGTGTGTGTGTGTGTGTGTGTGTGTGTGTGTCAGCTTTAGCTGTGCTGTGGCCAGCAGGAGGCAGCGTTCTGGTGCATGAGCACACATTCAGCACACCTGCTGATTTCCCATCATCCTTTGCTCTGTCTGCTGTTATGGAGTTGATGAGAGGTGTTTGTGTGTGTGTGTGTGTGTGTGTGAGACACTTTTTACACACCATTTACCCTTCACATCTTCACACACACAACTCCCTTCTCTCAGCGTGCAGATTTTTGCATTCTGCAGAGAGACAGAGTTTCTTTTCTTGCACAGCCGGGCTGACCTCTGTGTGGAATACAGTACCAGAATGAGGTACTGCTTACAGATGTTTGTGAATCATTGTGTTTCAAACAGTACTGTCACATGGCAGTCAGCTCACAAATGTGTCAAAAACAGGAACCATTCTTCTTCATTCTTTAAATTGACAAAACAATTCTAAATCTCTGAGAAACTTCATTTGTCACGTCAAGCCCCCTGGACTGCAACACACTGTGACAAACCCTGCACAGTCCAATATTAACATAAGTTTGCTTGATGGCTAGGTGATTTTCCTTGGGTAAAATGTTTTTTAAAATGAACTAGTCATGGCTGTGAAGATAATTTAGTTTGGCAGCAGTAATTTCATGGCAGCAGGAATTTAGTTTCCATGGTTACAACAGCTTCTTTGATTGGTGGATTTGATTTGGGTGGTGTTGTACTTCACCATTTTTAACTTTAAAAATGTTAAAATTGCGACACACACTGTCTTGTGGCTTGTACAAAAGCACATCAGCACTCAGCAGAATAACCTTTATCATTATCAGCATTTTCATTATATATATGCTATCAATAACATTTAATGAACCTCAGAAATTATCTGAAAGAATCATCAGATTTGCTAATTACTACTAGTTAGATATATTCACCAGAACCTGTGTGTGATGTTTGAGGAATACTTAAAAGTGAGTGTGTGTGACGCTGCCCAGCACACAGACTTGGTCTGCCCACACACACTCTAAATATACACCCAGACCTGATATCTGCTCTGCTGTGCCAGACACAAACACACTCATACACTAATGCAATAATAATCCAGTTGTCAAATGTAGCTCTAATGATGGAATGGGGTTTACATTTTAATCACACACACATTACGTGTGTAAAAAATAGAAGTAAAAAGTAAAAAAAAAATAAAAACCTTTTTTTCTCCATTTCAGAAGTCCATGCCACACAGACACTTTTTTGCTCTCACTCTCTCTTTTGCGCTCTTTCTCTCACACTCTTTGGCTCTCTCTCTCTCATGCCTCAGGAAAATTTGCCTTAGCTGAAGTTGTTTCTCTGTCAGGTTTTAGGGAAGGAACAGCCTTCCAGGTGTAAGTAATGTGTGTCTGGATTGCTCTGTTGCCTGTGGAATACAAAACCCCTCACCCTGTCGACCTGAGATGACCCAATCTTTATCTTCCCTTTCTCTGTGTGAATATTGTAGTGTGCTTAATAGACAGCAGGGTAGCAAATTGTGTCACACCCTTGTTCATTTGCACACAAACACACTTTTCTTCAGAGGCTGATTCAGATAAATGATTCAGAAGTGATTTGAGTATGAGAGGAGGATTGTGATGCAGTAAGTGTCAGGCAGGCGTCTGCAGGTCTAATGCTGAATTCATCTGTTATCATGTGGAGCTTCTGAGCTCTGGAGCGGCATACAGATGATACACAGAACATGTGAGCCAGCATCAGATCCTGCAGTGTGCCGAGCCTGTACCTCAGAGTTTACACACACTCATGCAGTTTAATGACATTGTCTGCATGCTTGAAATAAACACACTACAGGACACTTAAGAAATGAACTTTATTTTAAAACCATTGTTGTCTGTGTGACAGAGGAAACACAATTCATTCAGTGTTGTTTGAGGAGCGATAAACTCTTCATTTAAACTCTACACATCTTAACAAAAGCGCCAGTAGTAATACAAAACCTCAAAAGAGCTCGAACCTCAATCACACTCACTGCAGTGAGCACACACACACACACCTCCAGCCTCTTATCCTAACCTTAACTATCCCAGCAAAGTGATCAACCCTATAATTAACCTAGGTCAGATTCAGGACAGAAGAGTCAATGTTGAAGATCAGACCAATGATGGATCAAAGATCTCTTGCAGATGTGATGAAGACCATAGCAGAACACTGTGACTCTTCAGGACTTTCTCTCTAGCAGTGATAAAAAAGTGTTCCTGTAGCTCAGTTGGTGGAGCATTGTGTTAACAGCGCAAAGGTTGTGGGTTCTAATTTGTCCTTAAATGACACATAAAGAACGAGCTGCATTTGGTGACTTTCAGATGGTGTGTTCCGCTCGAGGTGGGCGATTCCTGTTCCCCCGGCAGGGGAAAGACTCTGTTCAAACCGTCCAGACAAACATCTCAACAGAACTGGGGAAAACCTAAGTCAGGATCAGGTGTCAAGACAGCAGCACACCATCCCTTGAGTCCTCACTTTTGAGGGAAAAAAACCTGTTGCTGTGGTTTCATTTGAAGAACGGTGTTCTTGTGTGGCTGCATCGGTCCTTAAGGAGCTGGTGAAGTTAAATGTCTGGGCCACTAAACCTGTATGTGTTAACTAACTTTTACTAACATGCTTGGCATGATTTCATTCAAACTGTTCACCTGAAAGAGATTCTGACTACAGAAGAAGGTGGTTCATATTGACTCTGGATTAACATCCCTTGTGGTGAAGCCACTTGTGTTCCATTATGACTTGAGCTTTACACGTTTCAGAGCACAATGAAGCATAAAATTCAGCACAGAATGTGTGTTCATAACCTGCAGTCTGTCTCAGGTCTGTGTGTGTTCTCTATATTTCATTTAATATCAAAACATGTCGATTTGAAAATAAAATATAATACGATTTTAAGACAAAAAAGCTGTATTAGAATTAACAGCTCTCTATGTTGGCAGTAAGTGGGGTTTAAAATAGACTGTAAGAGAAGATGGTGTGTGTGTTTGTCAGGACTTCCCCTGCTGACCCTGACTCCCTTAGTGATGCTGCTTACTGTACGCTGCTTAATGTTTCTGTATGTTGCTTACTGTACGCTGCTTAATGTTTCTGTATGTTGCTTACTGTACGCTGCTTAATGTTTCTGTATGTTGCTTAGTGTACGCTGCTTAATGTTTCTGTACGTTGCTTAATGGTTCTGTATGTTGCTTACTGTATGCTGCTTAATGTTTCTGTATGTTGCTTAATGGTTCTGTACGTTGCTTACTGTACGCTGCTTAATGTTTCTGTATGTTGCTTACTGTGTACAGTGTCAATAAGGCCAACAGAATTTTCTGACACTTGTTGAGTTGTTCTTCACTTCTTTGGTTAGTGTGTTAAATATAAGCTTCAGGTTTCAGCAAAAGATGCTTCAAGGGTTTTTATAGATTTTGTCGTACCTTTAGATCTTGTTTTTGAGGAGGATAACAGCTCACAGTGCTGGTGTGTTTCCTCAGCTCATCTCTGCAGCAGTAGTCCAGGCACGTCTCTGAGTTCTTCTGAAACAGATAAAGCAAATTCATGTGTGGATGAGAGACGCTCTTCAGCTGGAAACACACTCACTGATTCGACCGTCAGAATCTCAGTTCTGCTGCTTTACTTGTTAAATGACTCAAATGTTTTCTGTTGACTTTATCTGAGAAAGACAAAACCAACCCATTTCATTTCATTTCATTTCCTTCTTCTAAACAGAATATTACTCTGAAGTTTTTAAACACTTTCCCCTGAACTTCTGATGTTTGTATCTAAAGAGAATTGCACACACTACAGAGTAACCCTCAATGAAAACGTTCTAGAATGAAAAACAATGTTGTTCGGTTTATGACACTGAGGGCTGTTTATATTTATTAAACAGACGTCTGGAGTGAAACACAACGTCCTGTAATCAGATTCATTTGTATGACGTAACACTTCACAATCTCTCATATAATCACTGACACTCCAGTCAATGTGAAACTGATTGAAAAGCAGCAGTACCGCAGTTCAATGAACACACACAAGCAAACAAACCGAGAGTGAATCTCACGTTCCATGAGGAACGTTAGATACTTATTGATCACACAATCGCTCATGATTGCCTATTGATTACAGAGCCATTAGCACTCTCTCTCATTTAGTCTTCCCCTCTCATTTACATAATGAATAATGCAGTGAAGCGTGTGCGATGAAAGAGTTAATGCACATATCTGTGAGAAGAGAAGAATCATCTATGAATGAACACTGTGGGCTACATTTATATTTACAGTGAGAACTTGCACAGAACTCACTATAGTGACTGTTGGCCATTGAAACTGACTGCTGGCAACGTGATGAATTTGAGCAAATCAGCAGTGATGCAATGTGGCAACTACCAATGAGAGTGCAGAGTGGAGGTCATGTGATCTGTCACCTGACACAGCTGGATGCTGGATTAGGAGCATGCTTGCGTTTTGACTGTGGCAGATTTATCAACAATAATTTAAATAATGTATGCTATATAGGGCTATAAAACACTGTATTTTGTGCTCACATTTATTATTATTATTTAAAAGACACAAACTTCTTTATAGATTGTGACATTAGACTCACAGACATTTTTGCACATACTATAAATTCAGACAGAGACAGAATAAAGTGTGTTTGTGCATATGGAGTTTATAAAGTTCTGTGTGTGTAATGTATGTTGTGCTGTGTGTGTGTTGAGTGAAGCAGCCGTTTCACTGAGGCTTTCAGAGGCCTGTCTGTGTGTGATAATTGAGCTGATGTTAAAAGCACTCAGGAGGACAGACAGACAGAGAGAGAGACACACACAAACAAAGCCCAGAGAGATGTTTTATTGAGAAGATGAGCAGAAGAAAGAGGTCTGTGCATTAACAAAGAGCGAGAATCATCCACAATTCACACTCACAACCTCTGCATGAAGATCTGCTTCAGATCTGCCCATTTCTCTGTTTCCTGAGTGAGAAATATCAGAAGCATCTGAAGCCATAAAAATGTTTCTGATACAAATCAAATCATCTAATCAGTAAGTTTTACTCCTTTATCAGGCAGCTGAAAAAAATCAGAACCATGAAAAACAAAACATTCTTTCTAGCAGCATTCAGATAAAAACACACAACCAATATTTATTTTGTGACGTTACCATAAGCCTCCATCAGTAAAGTGCTAGTGTCATCACTGTAGGTCCAGCTCAGAGATTCAGAGACAGGCTGACAATTTCCCAGCATGCACTGGGGCAATGTGCTGATAATCCCACTCACAGAAAGCCACTGTCTGATTCAAACTGCACACGGGCGCTTCTCAACATGTCAAGCTTCAGTTGACTACACATTTCTCACAGACATATAGGTTCATTTCAGACCACCAAGTTACTTGTTGTAAGTTTCTTTTTGTAGGTTTTTAAGTTTCTACAATGGAAGAACCACAGCCTGGATTTTCCAAAAAGGTTTATGCATTGAATCTTTGAAAGATAAACAGACAGTTTCTAAATAAAGCCTTATTTTTAATTTCACATGTTTTCTGCTTTGATAAGATCTCATTTCAGATTTACTCACAATCTAAACATCACATCATGTCAGGCAGATGGGCTCTTTGTGGGTGATTTTTCAATCAAGCATGTTTTCCATTGACAGGAGTTCAGAAGTATCTCATTACATGAGATGAATATGGATGATAACAATTTTCTCCTGTGACCATGACAGCAGCTCTCGGTTTACTGTTACTTCACATGAAAGTTCAGGCTTTAACTCATTAAGGGTTAAAAAAGCTGCTTCTGACCTGCACCACAATTTAAAACACACCAGTCTCACCCACGCTGTCACCTCATTATTCAAACTTACAGGAGTTCACATCCACACCCTCAGACTCAAGTCTGGACCACTGAAGCAGATTCAAACACACACACTCTCTCACACACACGTCTGGGCTGTGATTGGCTCCTGTGGAGACCAGCGTTGCTCTCTGATGAGTCTGTCTCACAGTGACTGCAGCAGACAGACACCAAATCAGCTTCAGCTTTCCCATGTCTACACATCTGAAACTACAGGACTGGTGTACAGTTCTCCTGCACTGGTGCCGTGAAACTGAAGTAGTCTGCAGACACCTCTCTCATCTCTCTTCCTTTCATCCCTTTTATTCTATTCTCTCTTCTCCTCTCCTGTTCTCCTCTTTCTCCTCTTCTCTCTCCTCCTCTCCTGTTCTCTTCTCTTTCCTCTTCTACTGTTCTCTTTTCTCTCCTCTTCTACTGTTCTCTTCTCTTTCCTCTTCTACTGTTCTCTTTTCTCTCCTCCTCTCCTGTTCTCTTCTCTCTCCTCTTCTCTCTCCTCTTCTCTCTCCTCCTCTCCTGTTCTCTTCTCTCTCCTCCTCTCCTGTTCTCTTCTCTCTCCTCTCTCTCCTGTTCTCTTCTCTCCTCTAATGAACACGATTTGAATGTATAATGCAGGATTATAATGTAGCTGGTGAAACATTGCCTAATGAAGCTGAGGGCCGTGAACTGCAGCTCTGCTCTTAAACTGACAATCAATAGAATTAAAAGTTGCATTTGTCTTAAAGCAGCATATACATGCCGTCTGTGGGCATCTCACTAGCTTTACAATATCCACATAAAGAGACGACAGATCTGGAGAGACATTTAACCCCTGCTTGTCTCAATCCAGACAGACCGTGTCAGCTATATGAGAAGCTAATTAAATGAATGAGTGTGGAAACAGAAAACTGGACATATTCTGGAGACATCTGTACAGTTCATTAAGATTAGTGCATGTGTGGAGGTTAGCCGGAACTTCACACAGCCACTCACTCATGCACTCATACACACACACTCACACATATACACACTAATACTCACACACGCACACAGTCAACCCTGCAGGCCCAAATTTCATTGGTGTTTTATTTTACTTTTAAATGGGCTTAATTACCCATGAGCTGAGACAAAACATTCTCTCTCTCCGTCAGATTAAATAAGAGTTCACACAAACTTCTGAACAACCTAAACTTTGTGGAGATGATTTTCCTCAGATGCTCCTGTTTCAGAGTTTAGCAGAATTAATGGATTCATAATCTTCTAAAAAAAACCTATTTCACAGAGAAATGAAAATTCTGCTGTTATTTACTCACTGTTATTTAGACTATGTGATTCATATGTTGTATAAATCTGCTGAAACCACACCAGGAACAGATGAATGTAGTTTATTCTTCACTGAACATCTCCTGCTCTCACACGAGGAGAACACTGAGAAAAGTTGCCATTTGCTTTTTATTTGATCTCAGTGTTTAGGATGAAAGAGATTTTGTTTGTTATTTCCTGTGTGGGCTCTCTCTCTTTCTTCCTCTTTCTCACGTCTGTTTTCATCTGCTGTGACTGTACATCAATTTAAAGTGGATTTGTAACAGCAGACTGACTTGGTTTTGATTCTTTGACAGATGAATATTACAAAGTCATTATGCACAAAACACACAGCAGGAACACGAGAGCTCGGAGGTTAGAGGAATAACTCCATCTAATTCCTCCTCATTTGCCTGTAATTGTGTGTGTTCTCCCTGAGCAGCAGCTTCTGTGAGTGGACATTAATTCAGTCTCTCTCACACACACACACACCTCATGTTTAAAGCAGCCTTGTATTGGAGAAGCTGTTAAAGCCGAGCTTCAGTGAGACTTTCTCAAGACTAATGCAGGAGAGGAACTCGCTCACACAGAGTGAAAATATCAGCAGTTAATGTGCAACCTTTCTGCACAGATCTGGGAGGAGTTACTCCTGCTGTTTAAACTTGGTTGTGAAGATTCATTCAGTTTAGGTGTGCTATACATCTTTGTGTTTCAGAACTTGTATACCGTTAAAGAAATCTATCATTAAGATGCAAGAAATCTTTATTTTAACCTCAAAAACTCCAAAGCTATCACTGAATTTAATATTAATATTTATGAAATTAAGTGAATTTATAGTTTTGGTTTCTTCATTCAGTTACAGAGAGTATGACTGCACTAATATGGGAACATTAGCTAACACAGGATCAGTGTGTGTGTGTGTGTGTGTGTGTGTCTGTGTGTGTGTTTCTGGAGCACATAAACTGCTTTCATTTAGCAGAAACAACAACTACGCTAATGGAACATGAGAGACACAAAGAACAAAGAAACAATAGCACTTCACACACACACACACACACACAGAGCTGTGTTTGAGGTCGGCTGATAAGCATTTCTTTCAGTTTGTGTGCTGATGTTGCTAAAACCAAGACCGTTATTAACCAAATACTCACAGTGTTTGAGCCCTGTGTGTGTGTGTGTGTGTCATACTGCGGGTGTTTCACCTGTCAACTCTAAACGAAGTCAAACATGACATATTAGTGTATGAGAAATGAGCAGAGCTGCCCTGCAGAAGAGCAAATATGAGGATGCTGGTGTGTGTGTGTGTGTGTGTGTGAGACAGAGAGAATTAATGTTAAAGAACAAGTGTGTAACTGATCTCTCACCTCTTGTCACACACACACATCTAAAGATACACAAGCTCTCTATATGAGGACATATCACAGAGTTGTACTGCTTATATAAAGTTGATTATAATGAGTACAGAGTAAAGGCACGCTCGCGGCACACTCCACTGGTTCAGCTAATCAGAGCACATGCACATGAAAACTTTAATCTCCTGATTTCTAACATTTGTCTCCTGAGAAAAACACTCTTTTATCTGATTAAAATTAGTTTGCAGAAACAGTTATGAGGCCTCACATTCACAGCAGCCCCTAGCAGTGACAATTAATCACACTACAAAAGAGGCAAATACAATTAAATGACAATATCACAGTGACTGGCATCTTGCAACAAATAATCCTGGAGTTTCTCTCACAGCCAACTCCAGCAGTTTCTGGTTTTATCGATTTTATCAATTTATCAACTGTTTTATCAATTCAAACCTTTTGTGAAAATGTTTTGCTTGAAAAGTTTGTTGTGGAATTTTTTGTTTAAAAATTTTTTGTTTGTTTCTTTGATATTTAGTTAGAAAACATATTCAAGACACGTTTATAGACACACAATCATTTACACAATCATGATACACCACACATCTCTCACATCAGAAATGGTAACAGATGTTTCCTCATTTAGATGTTCCTCCTGTCACACCCAGAGGATTGTGGGTCAGACACAAGCCGGAGGCTCACATGAGAAAATACATACTGTACAACACACACACTCACACACACACTGCACTGACATTATTCAGCAGTCTCCTCACAAACAAACACTGCTGGAGGTTATGAAGAACAAAATCACTTCACAGAGGAAAGTAGAGCAGGTCACACTGCCTGTGTATGTGTGTGTGTGTGTGTGTCAGCAGAACACGCTTCTATAGTGCCTCTAAAATGACTTGGTTAGTCCTTCAAATATTAAATGAAGGAATAACCTGTAGAGATGAGCACACAATGAGAACAGCAGATTGCCAGATTTTCACCTGCTCCTGTATCTCCACTAGGAAGGAAGTTCAGTTTTCAGTTTCTCTCAGTTCAGTAGAACAGAATGATACAGTTCACACCCGAGACCACAGATAAACACTTACAGGTTTCAGTATTCACAACATACCGTAACCCCAAACTTACAGAAGGTTAAACACCTCAGAGACCCAATGCAGTCTTCCATCTCTTCACAAAGAAACCTTCATTTGGAGACATTAGAGGTGAGGTCATGTTGAAATGAAGGATTTTAAAGCAATTCTTTATGTAAAAGATTCTATAAATGTGTGTGTGATGTTACAGCAGCAGATCGATGACTGTCCTCTGATCCTCTGCCGCTAAAAGCCAAGAATTAAGCTGCACTTGAAGACGTAAGAGAGAGACACTCCAGAGACAAATTGATGGAGCATGTTGATCATCCGCTGGTTTGTATGTTATCTTCCCGGGGGTTGCTCACAATGAGAGAGAGTGTGTGAGTGTGTGTATGAAAAACATTAGGTGGCCCACTCATAAAACCTGACACACACACATATGCAGAGGGGAAAGAGCTAGGAATGTTATTAAATGTACATGTTATACAGGTTATGAAAGTAAACTGCAGTCTAACACAACGTTTATTTTTCCGTTCTGAAGAAACTGTGAGAGCTGTCTGGGATTTCTACACTGTTATCAGGGTGTTGATACAGTATGTGGTTGAAGGGTGTACTGGGTGGGTGCTGGGACATTATTATGCAGCTGCTGGGACTCTGAATCTGGGATTCTTTATTAGCCCAGGTCAGAAAATCTGACTCGACCATATTCTATACTGTTCAATTTTTCTTTTCATGCATTTTATTGTCTACAATACAATCAATCTATGCCTGCAGCACAAACTGTGCAGGAAAAGTTGTGAATCAAACTTTAATACTTAATGTTTGTTTAAATTTCTAACCGGAAGAGTAAGCTTGCCTTACAGAACACCAAAAAAACAAGCCACAGTGGTTATGAAAGATTGTTCTACATGCCACACACACAGACACTAAACCGCACACATGCTACAGTCACATTCCTTTCATTGATTTTGATTTGTCCTCCAGCAGATCCCTTAGCCCCCAGTGAGAGTGACAGACGACTGATGGACAGTTCATTTAAACTCAATCACAGTCATTCTGTCTGTGCTGTTTCTTCACTTCATATTTCTGCTCACTGGCTGCAGACAAAGCTATCGCCGGGACAGGAAGTGCTCTGATTATAAGCTGGTTTTGTGGACTACGTCTCTGCTAAATGAGTCGCTGCGCTGCAGAAACGGAGGCTCTTCTAACAGCAGCTGTCAGTTAAAGCCTCTGATTGGACTGTGGTGGTGCAGATATAAAACACTGAACAGACAGCGTCAGCCTCTGCTCCAGTGTGGCTGAACTGCCATATGAAACACTGCAGATATGCAGGGCAAAATCAAAGCACAGGCGTTAATTAACACAGAGATCAAACTAACAGCATTGCTCTCACAAATCAAACTCTCAGACACTTATTTTCCCACTTGTTAAACAAATACAACATCATTAATGAAATACATGATGTCATTGTATGACTGAAGGAACTTTAATGTTGTGCATGAGTGTTTAACAGACAAGCCTAGTCATTTAATTGACATGAAGCAGATGCAGGACGGTATAGACACTGACCATTTAACACCACACACACACACCATACACAGAGACACACACACACACACTGACAGACACAAACACACATTGATCTTAATAGTCTCCTGTTAAACATGCAGAGAAAGAGAATGCCAGAGAGGTTTTCTCCAGTAGATGTCAGTACAATCTTCACATCTTCAAATGCTCCACAATCCATATCAAGAGCACTCATGCTTAAAAACCCCTCAAACGCACATGAACACACAACCAAACACACACAACCAAACACACACAACACACTTTTCAGTTGTAGTTCAGTGTATCAGATATCAGGTAAGTGACTGTAGCTGGATATAAAGCACTGTGCTGAGTGTTTACCATATTCATAAACCATAATATTTAATTTTTACTATGGTATTGTAATTACCTTGTAAATAACCTTTCCAACTTCCCAACACAAAAACATTAAATAACACATATAGAAATACAATTCTCATGTTGTTTTGTGATGTCTGACTAAATGACAATAAAATGTGATAGCATAACTCCATGAGTTTAAATCATATCTGCTATTCTTTGAAGTACACTGAACTAATATATAAGCATCATAATATACGCACATGGTAAAATCAAAGTTTAATTTCATGGTTATTTGGACCTTTTCTGGACGTGTACCATAGTAATAGCATGTTTAGGACGTTTATCCCGGTAATTCCATGGTAAACACACTGTAGTGTCATGTAAACACAATATATATTTATATATACAATAGTATATGAATACAGCATTGATGCAGCTCCGCGGCATTACCCTCTGACACCATTAGTGCACCACGGTACCGCCACAGCGCTCTTTTATAAGAGGATTAGCGTCACACACAAGGCGCAGCGGTACATTTTCCGCCAAAAGGTTTTCATGGTTTAGTGTCGACACAAATCTCCGTGGACGCGCTGCGCAGTCACGAGCCAGAAGCTCAAATCCCGTTTAACGCAGAAGCGGAGCGTCGCCGGGAGCGTCGCCGGGAGCGTCGATTCACCGCCCGGGAGCGCCGCGCGCGCTGTCCGTGGTGCTGAACGCGCTCAGACCGGGAAGCGGCGCGTGAGACAGACGCGTCACACGCGTCACACGCGTCGCAGTGAGGACAAGCTGTTGAAGTCTGACGCCTGTACACACATAAAGCGTCGCTATTCTGATGCGCGGCGTGACGCGTGTGAAGTGTGTGGATGACATGATGTTGGAAGGGCACCTCCTGCGTCTCCTCCCCTCCCTCCTCCTCCTCCTCCTCCTCCTCGCTGCTCCTCACTTCCGCTCCTCATTTCGCGTTCAGCACGAGAAGAGCTCGACTCGTCCGGCATCATGTGCTCAGACGTCCAGCTGCCAGACCGCCCGGACCCGCTGAACACATGCGACCCAGAGAGCAGAGAGCCCGCCGGCGCCCGGAGCGACTGAGAGCAGGTAGGCGAGCGTCTGCACGGAGCAGCAGGTTGTTTGTGGCGTTTCATTCACTTATCGTGTTCACACAAATTCATTACGGCGCACAAGATGGAGTTTATAGACGCATGAAACATCTGATGATTTTATTGAGCGCAGCCAGTTAATGCCCAAACATTAAAGACTGCAGAAACATCGCTGAAACGCATCTGTCTGCAAATGCTCGATTAAACCTGTTGGTCATTTTCACAGTGTTGGACAGTTTCAGTGGATCCCATTTAGTCGCTCTGTGCAGTTTTACTGGTGATCTGAAGTCGTGTGTTTCTGAAGCGTTATGTTGTGTGAAGGCGCAGTAAGTGAGCAGCATCAGAACCAGCGGGTTCAGTTGAGCTGCAGCAGCATCAGCACCAGCGGGTTCAGTTGAGCTGCAGCAGCATCAGCACCAGCGGGTTCAGTTGAGCTGCAGCAGCATCAGCACCAGCGG